>WBNO01026196.1:23392-47416 GCA_013400575.1 Peucedramus taeniatus | reverse complement strand
TTCTTCTTCATTTCCTCAAAGTGACTGTTAACAATAACTTTAAAAAAATTCCAAAATATAACCAGGTAGATCCTATACACTATAGTATGCACATAAACTAATCATCAGCAGGTGAAATTTCTTCTCTTATTCACAGGTTTTGTTCCCAGGTCCTGAATGCATCAACAACTACTTTTGGGCAAGTTCCTTTTCCAGAGGCCAGTGTTTCCATGGGAGTTATGTACTTTTGAAATTAATTAGTAGCAAAGTGACAAAGTGCTACCTCCACAAGAAAAACATGTTTGGAGTTGTGAGCTAAGTTATCACAAACAGGAAAGAATCTCAGTTTTCTAGTGGAGAAAGTCAGTACCTGACAGCTGTGAGACTGCACATCAGAATTTGCTGCTCTCATCATACAATTGCTGCAGTCAGAATTATGGATCTTTATTATGTCTATGGCAACAATTAACAGATCCAAAGCGCCCTACAGACGATATATAGTATTATCATAAGAAAGCTTCAGTTCCTGGGAATAATTTGCTATAATTGTAAAGGTACTTATGGAACTACAGGAACTCTTAAGTATGCACAATAAAGTGAATTTAGGATTAATGCTTTTTGGTATAGGGCTTTTAAGATGGTCAGCACCACACTGAGCCTTCATTTTTAAAAACATGACCAACTAAAATCCAAACTGGTGTACATTTCAGTTCCAAGTATTCTGCCACTATATCTTGGCAAAACCGGAAACCCTTGCGCCTCCGAAAAGAAATAAATCTGTATGGATTATACCTGTGTGCTCAGCCCTTTTCAGTATTCTACAAGCAAGTAGAATATTGAAGCAACAAAAAACTTTAAAAAAATTAAATCTCTAGTCAGTATTTCTTGGCATTGTTCCATCTGTCTCACACTCATACATAAGCTATCTGTCCCAAGCACGTGTTAGATTTGTACAATTTAACACCAGACAGCAATCAGTTTCTCACCATTTCTACAAAAATTTACCAACTCTATCCAAATTTCAGACTCAGGTGTTGAATAGAAATTTTGTGTTTTAGAAGTTAGGGGTTTATGCCAGAACATTTCACAAATGAAATCCCAGAACTTGAGTGATCAAAGATTTCTATATTTATGCAAGATGCAACTTGAGCACTTTTTTACCCACAAAAACACACTCTTACAACAAAACCCCAATAGATTTGTTATATATATATATATATCAAAAGCATCTTGCAATAGCAGCTCTAATTTTTCCCCTTTAATTCCAATTATCTAAATATTCACATAAAAGCTTTAAACAGCCTTTAAAATTTTGAAAATTCTACAGCAATTTTAAAGCTGTATATACATATACCCATCAAGTTTTGTTATAGTAGTTTATTTTCAGAGACTGAATTTCAATCTCACATGTTCACATTTCAGTAAAATGCACAAGATACATTTGTTATTATATCCTAGATGCTCCTATGAATTACTTCATGTAATTCTTCTTTATTTTATTCTATACATGAAGAAAAAGAAATATACAAACCAAAAATCCCACAGAAAGTATCAGCTTAAAAGTCAAAAATTTCTTTTTAATTTAACCTACATTCCAGAACATCACAAAATACCCCAAATATTCTGATGCTTTAGCTGTAACATAGTGAGAAAGAAGGAATTTCAAGCTTGACTTTCTGTTTTTCAGCATGTAAGCAGAGATACACATGTGGTTCTGTTCACTGTACACGTACAGACTATTTTATCAGCACTAGCACCTTCTCACATTTGCTGCCTGTTCCCCCCTCCTATTATGAGTGTACTTACCTGCTGTCTTTGTTCAGTCTTAGTGTATAATTTAAGATCAACACAGCAACAATTTCATGACTGTATAAATAATTTTACATGGGGGATAATCCTCCTAAACTAACTTCATTTGTCAGGTATCTTTCTTCTATTATCCCAGCCTGTCTATTCACCAAAACGAACTGATGAACAGAGAGGCACGTTCAGAAAATTCAATCTTTCGTTTACAAATTAAAAATATATTAATTATTAGCAAGTATTTTTCACATTAATATATGAGGGAGAGACAAAAAGGTAGATCGAGCTGCCACAGGAAAATATAAAAATTAAGATCTCTCATGTGTCTCCTTTTATTTTGGTAAAAAGAAATCTTAGTTCTCAAACCACAATGAGCAAAAGTAAAAAAGCCAATTTTTTTCATTCTTTGAAGAACATTACATCCAACTGACATTTTCACCTCTGTGTTTCATATGCCTAAAAGTTTCTTGGGGAACTTTTCACACAGATGAAATTTGTCAAAAGTAATGAATTCACAAATAAAAAAGCCCAAGATAGGAGGAACAAAAAAATATAAGTGTGTCTACAAACACCTCAGAAGTCAGTAAAATTACAGCAACATATTCATGGGAAAAAAAGTAATAAAAATTATGCATTTGAAAATAAGTCGCATAAGAGATTATGTTCATTTTTTAAATCCTTGTTTCACCCTCAACAAAATCAGATTCATCGCTGAACATTAATAAACAAACTCTATGTTTCTGCAAAGCACCAGAGTAATGGTAAAACAGACTTTAAGAAGCACATAAACCAGTGGCACTGCTTGCCTCATCATGCTATGCTGGATTGCAAATACTGAATCAGATGCACAAAGCATTATTTCTCTGGTGAATGCTAAATACAGAAGAATAGTGCCAGCCCCACATAAAACACAGTTAAAAAAAAAAAAGAGATTAGGTAAACAATAGTCATAATAGCTTAAGACTAAGACCTGATATATTTCTAGATAGGTATATATACCCAGGTCTTGAACAATGTTACCACATGATTCACTTAATATTAACTAGAAGCTTATTATTAAAATAGCCTATTAAAAACAGGCATTTGCCAATTCATTACAAGGTTTCTTAAAAGGCTAATTTCATACTTCACTTGATGTTTAAGTGGTTATTAGCACAGTTACAGGACCATTCCACCTTAGAGAAGCAAAAATATAATGAATATTATGTAGGCCATCAGTACTGTTTCCCCTCCTACTGACACAAAAAATTCCAACCATGTTATTTCTTAAATCACTTCAAAGCTGAAAAGTTATTTCAGAGTGATCTGAGAGCAGTTTTTGAAGAAGCATATGAGCCTCAGACTTCAAATCATTTTGCTTACAGTGGTTTGAGAGCAGAAAAATCAGAGAATAAACATGAAATATGGAGTACAAAGTCTACATACATATCAACTGTTACAATGTTGTGGTTTTGTCTTTGCAATTCAATCCAAATCCAGTTTAAATAGGAAATAATCAATCAACCCAGTAACAAAAACATAAAATTAAAAACTTAACATTCAGCAGTTATAGAAATTCAGACAGATTAAGGTTGGGACAATCAGCTAGAAATACATTACTGATAATCAGTTTAAAAATAATTCTGCCTAATAAATCAGGAACTCATGCTGATGAAGTTACATTACTATTCTGTTTGTACACATTAATTTTGCTGTTAATTCTTCTAAATGCCATTCAATTGGGTTCTCAGTTTTTTTGACTAATACAAATTAGACATTTGTCTTCAATCCATTTTTATCTTTTATATTTACAGGCTTCCTATGAGCAAAGGCAAGATGTTCTAAGGAAGCATTCAGCTTATAGTAATTCAGGAGAATGGGTTGTCAATGTACATGAAGTCTTACTCAAGTGAAGGCACAAAAATCTTGCAACAATTTGATTTTAAATCATGAAGTGTACAAACAGAAGTGTAAACACCTGATATGGTACAACTAAGCTTTTTAGAGTTTTACTGGTATAAACATATTTTGAGTTATTCCAATTTAACCCATCTCTATAAATGTAATACAGAACAAACAGAATTTCACTGTTCACAAAAGTTTTCACAATGGACCCTTAGAATCCTTCTAAACTAGACGTGCAACACTTTGGAAAAAATGCCAGTACAGTATCACAGTCATGACTATAGGTACACAATAAGGAGAAATATAGGTGCCATTCATAGGGTGCAGGCACAGAGGCGACCTCATGTTTTCTGGCAAAACACAGTAATATGGGGAATAACTCGTTCCAGCACTGTTGATATTTATTAAATGACTGAGTGTTAAATCCGTTTATGAATATTATTAAATGTAAAAAATGAAACAAAAAATGTATGGGAACATACATCTTAGTGAAAATGAAACATACAAACCAGGAGATAACTGTATTTCTTTTATATGTGTGTGTGTATAAATATATAAGAACAAAACTACAATAAAGCTCTTCTTCATTAAGACAGCAACAAGACAAACTGTTTACAACTTAAAAAATACCAAATGCTTTAATTTACATGTAGTATACTAAATTTGCCATTTAAATCAAGTTCTTAGGACCTATTTTCTTTGCACAAGGGAATCTTACCAAGTCCCCCTTTTGAAAGAAAAGAGAAATCCCAGCACACAACAAAGCTGAAGGATCTTGCAAATATAAATCCCACCTGAACTGAGACTGAAATCACAGCCTCAGTGTAAATTGTGCTTCAGAAACTATAAAATGCAACCTAATGCTGTTTGATATATATTCTTGGAGTAAGAGAGTAGGAAATCTGTACTTGGCACAGTAAATCTGTATCTACGTGCACAACACAAAATACACAAAAATTAATTTTTTTCAACCCTTGGCACAGTTTACTAATCTAGCTTTATCTTTCATTCCAGGCTAACAATTTTTAGTGTGGTTTGCTCATGTCCATCAGAAGTAAAACACTCTGGAAATGCATCTATTACTCAGCTCAATGGTTACCTCTATTAGTAACAACTATTTGCAAATATCAAAAAAATGCAGCTATTATAAAAGGTAAAAAACCCAGTTCAACAAAAGAAATTACATTTATTCTGTTATATCTGTATCTTTACATTCTCTTATTTTACAATTAAGAAGCAGAGTTGGTATTTTTACTAAATTCCAGAAATATTTCTACCAATCCATTTTAATGGCAAAAAATGGCATTAACAGAAATATACTGCCAACTTTATTACAGCTGCCATGTTTCACCTTCCTATTTAAGCCTTCCCCCTTCTCTAGGTCTGTTATTTCTTTTTGTGTCCCCTGCTGGTATATGAACCTGAGACAACATCCCACTCAACTCTCATCACACTAGAGCCTTTACTATCATAATTTGTTCTCTCCCAGAGGAGTGTCAGTGACACAAAAAGCCTGACTGAAAAACTGACATTTATCACATACAGAACTGTATTTTCACTTAGGACTATACTACCTTTTATTTGACTTTTATAAGTTTTGCTCTGTAACATCTATAAATGAAATCCCATGAATAAAAAACACATGCAACTCTGGAAACTAAATCTGAGGTTAAATGTAAGAAATGGAAGCTGGGCAGACAGGCACATCTACAAGCTTCAATTTCAGTGTGGATGTAGTAGAAGTTCTTTCAAAAAGAGAAAAAACCACTAGAGGGTCACTACTAGGTAGGGTTGTTTTTCTTTTCAATTGTCAAATATAAGGAATCATGGGTGGCTTAAATTCTCAACCCTAAAAACGGTACATTATGTAATGTCAACATTTCTATGTATTTTAAAGCAGTACATTGAAAAAAATCATTGTTTAGCATGCTACTCTAGCTGTCTAGACATTTGATGCATACAAGACTACAGATACATGAAATAAAAGTGCATGTTAGTTTGTGAACAACCAGAAAAGAACCAATTCCAGTGTCACACATTTGTTTACTAGTCTTCAGAAAATTACTTTACTACCAGAAGGGGGATGGGACTGAAAAATCAGGGTGGTGGGCAGCAACTAATAATAAATTTTACTAAAGGTTAATACCTGGATTTAGCTAGAAGGCAGAAGATACTGACAGGTCACATTTCATAAAATAAAGAGCAAAATTTGGTTATATTTCCTGAATTTGACTAAAACTCACCAGGAAAAAAATAAAAGCAACACAAAACAAAACAACAAAACCCACAAAATCACCACCGTACCTGTGCAAGGACAATAACTGTATGGACATTGAAATAATCCACACACAATCTATGAAGGGCTAAATGCTAGTCTTCACAAAAGCAGAATTTAAAATACAAAATTAGTATTTTTAAATACAATTAAGAAATATAACTGCAAAATTCATATAATCTTTTAAGATTACAAAGAGAACAGTCTGACTTATTGCCTTTTTAAGAAGTGGTTCAATCACATTTCATAAAAACTGGGAACACTATTATCAGCCAAAATAAAAGAAGTGGCATGCAGAATGCAGAAGATAATTTCACAAATACTTGCTCCCTCCCAAGACCAGTTTATTACCTGTTATTACTTACCTATGTTCATGTCAGGTGCTGCAAAAAGAAAGTGATTCAGTACATACCGCACAATCATTTAAATACAGACATGAATGGTATAAATAATCTCAAACCTAGAGTGGTTACTTTCTGTAAGTCAGTAAAGTTCCAGAACATGAAAGAAATGCTCACCTTCTTTAACGGTGACGATATTCTCTCTCTCTGTCTCGTTCTCTGTCACGATCTCTGTCACGATCGCGATGCCTCTCTCTCTCACGGCTTCTTTCCCGGTAGTAGTCATCGTGACGATCTCTGCTACGTGATTTGTGGCGCCTACTTTTTTCTCGTGACCTACTGTGGTCCCTCTCTCTGGATCGCTCACGTCTTCTAAAAGAAATTACTTCATTAACGTTTTCTTCCAAATACTTGTCATCCCCATGCCAGTTTTGTACTCTGCTTATGAGTATGAATTTGATCAAAAATAGGTATGAGGGAAAGATCTGTTCATCATGGTGCAGGTATATTTTTGTATATAACATTAAAGACACCTGGTGCAAACAGTGGAGGCTAAGAACTCAGTTACTGGTAGTAAGGGACACCCACTTTCTAATGTAGCAAGGAAAAATCAAAGTACATACTCAGTATGGAGGATGACTGAAATCAGCTGGGGGAAATGCATCACATATCAAACGAACACTACAACATGGCTGCTAATCTGCATATGGAAAGTATGGGCCAAAACCACTAAATAAAAATAAGAGCTAAATTGAAGCTAGTCAGATCAATCTTGAAAAGAGGGTTAATTAGAAGGCAGCTTTCCTAGGTTCAGGAAAGCCTTATTTGGTTCCTTCACATATTTTCTGTGCAACTCAGCAAACCACTGACTTCTTACAAGCCTTAGTTTCTTCTCTGTAAACTACTCCTGAACCACACATTCTCTTTTTCAAGTAAGAGCAGATGGAAGAGGAAAGTTTTACCTGGATCCAGAACCATAAGACTTGGACTCAATTCCATGAAGGCAGTCCTGAAGAGAGCTAATAAGTACTTTGCAGCGATCATCTGCAGATACTTTGGACTGTTTGATTAAGGAAATTGCAGTTACCAAGGTCTCTATAGCACTTCCATAGTCCCCTGAAAGTGATGTAAGATCAGGATCAGAAAATTATGCAAATTAAACCACAGATTTTTATCTGTAACAGTATTGCCACTTTGAGTATCTTCTCTTAAACAGCCATCTAGATAATTTACTGTAGCACCAAATATTAAAATACTGTCCAGATCAGTACTCAGAAGGTTTTCTTAGAAACTAAGTGAAGCACGGTACAAAATCAGTCATAAGTTGTATCTAAATTCAGTGTTCTATCAGGAAAATGTGGCTTCAGGCCTTTCAGATTCCTAATTAAAAAAAAAAAACAAAACTATGAATTCTTTTCAGTGGGGTAGAATAAGAAACACATTGAGTTTTACTAACCAGCACTGGCATCTGATACAGCTCTTGAAATGGCACTGCTTGAGATTGCCCTATTTCTATTCATGATTTCTTCAAATTCTGCTTCACTTAGAGGTGTCCTCGCAGCATCCATTTCTCTGCAAGCAATAAAACTGGTATTTAAAAGGTTAAGGAGAACTTCAGGAGCTATCATTGCAATTTCAACAATCCAAGTTTGCAACTTTAAGCAGTGACAAACAGAAAAGAAAGCAGGATCTGGGTTTGGTTTTGGTTTTTGTTAAGGACCATCATTACAGTATAAAATCCTGAAAGCTTAAAAAAAAACCCAAAAAAACCCCAACAAACCAACCAAACAAAAAACCCCAAAGAAACAATTAAGACATTGCTGTATAAATAGACTTTTTTTTTGTTAATCCCATCTATTCCAAACATTCAGCAGCACTTAATATTGTGCTTGACAAATATTTACAATTTTCGTAAAATCCTTGAAGGTACGTAAATATTCCCAACTGAATGGATGTGGAAATACATGTACATAGGCAATGCAGCTTTGAGCAAAATTAGAGAAAATTTTCATAACAGTACTGGAATCAGAACTATATGATCCTGTTTCCCAGATCTTAACTAAGACCAGAATGCTGTAACTTTTGAAAAACAAATATAGTTATCATCTTTAAAACACTCAATTTTCTGAATGGTATGTCAGCATTTTACAGCAATTGTTGTTTTTTTTTTTAATTTCTGGTCAAGTTCAAGGTACTCCAATTTAATCTCCCTACTAGTCACAGTAAGGAGGAAGCAATAATGCAGAATCCTCGTACTCATTACACTTCAATTATCAGCTACCTATACAGGGTTTGCAAAGTAACAGAAGTAAACCTAAATTTTCCCGAAAGTTTTGCAGTGTCCTATTAGCCAGTCTCTGTGTCACATAGAAAATTTGGAGAAATGTGTTAAGAGATAAATGCTGAGACTGTCAAACTGGCTCACTGCTTGATATTTCTAGAACAGTGTTAGTTCTTCTGGTAGAAAGAAAATGCAGAATAATAAGCAATGCTATCCTCTTAATTGCAAGAAGTGGAACAAGATCCTATAGCCAGTTTAGCATAAGAGGAAATGTCTAAAAATTCATACCTCCCTGAGTTTTGAGTATTATTTTTCGTGTGCCTCCCATAGAATGGAATATGTAATTTTTCTCTTATGGACATGTTATTTCCAGTGAAACGCCTATGATATATAATTAATGACAATTTAAATAGTTATGGATGATAGCTTCAACATTATTAATGAAAATACTGGACAGTAAGTTATACTGTCCTATTCCCACTCCTTCCCTCCCCAGACATTCTATAAACTGCAGACAACCTTGATTTAGTCCATCAAAAAACACCCAACACCTTATAGTCTTATATTTCAGGCAATTAAGCCAAATGCTTGAATTTCTATAGTTTTTTCTGTATGAACATCACATGTACAAATGCTTGGGGGGGGGTTTTAAACTTTGTGGTAAAAAAAGAATCAAAGCACAGTATCTTTGCAGGAAACTTTTTAAGCCAGAAAAGTGTCTCATGCTAGCAGTAAAATTACTACTGAAAAATTAAAATCTAACTATGTAAAATAGTCTCTTACAATTTATGCTAAATTTTTTGACAAATACAAATATGGTGAAAATCAAGAAACAGCAGCAAGACAGAGATGCTTGAAATCACAGATGAAAAAGATGTTTCAAACAAGATGTGAAAAACTTGACAAGTTAAGTCAGGGACTTAAGAACTCTGTCACAGATAGGATTAACTACAGGAAAAGCCACTGCTACAAACACAGCAAGATTACACCAAATGAGCAGAAACATCTTGATAGGAAAGGAAGGTAAAAGTCTTGCAGTAAATTCACACCTGGCTTTTAAGACAAACACTGAATTTTAATTAAATCCTGAAGAAAAAAGGGACAAGCAACACTGCTGAAAGATGAAAATGGTATGAGCTTAGTATGACCTCAACATATGCACATATTTGAAAAAGAAAACTCCAGAGCATTCTTAAAAGGCAGCCTGCAAAGCACCATGATACAGGTAAAAGTCAGAATTTCAAGTTAAGACAGAAGCACAACCAGAAGCTGCTGCGTAAGAAATGATATATAAGTTTACATGTAGAACACATGGAATGATGACACTGCCAAATACAGTGAAGACAAACAGTTCAGAGCTGAAAAGGGAAGTGAGATTACTGGTGTTGCATTTCAGGATTTTCCTCCTGCTGCAAATATGTTTCTCAGATTTATTCCCTTGGAGAAGTTAAAAGGGGCAAACTACAAGATTGGTGGGATCTCTTTTGGCCCTACTTCTAATTGTTCCTAACATTTGCATTAAAAGGGAAAAAAAAAATCAAATGCTTCCAACAAGAGGAGTAAAATCTGCTACCCAAACACATTAGACAAAAAGAACTCACCTTCCAGGTGGCCCATAGTCACCTCTGTCATATGGTGGAGGTCGGCCATATGGATCTGTCGGAGGTGGGCCACGGCTGTCTGAAGTGGGTATGCCACTATTGGCAGGTGGGGGGAAGAAAGCTGGATTCACATGTGGTGCTGGTGGTGGAGCACCTGGCGGTGGCCCAGGGAGATGTGGAGGAGGAGCAAGAGTCAGGGGTGGCCCAAGAGGGCCAGGTGGACGAGGGGGAAATGGACCCGGAGGTGGAGGTGGACCCTGCTGAGGTGGTGGTGGACCTGGTGGTGGCCCATAGCCTGGAACTGGTGGTGGAGGGCCTGGAGGAAGTGGCCCAAGTGGAGGCTGACCAAAAGGCTGTCCTGGAAACAGAACTGGTGGTGGTGGACGATCACCACGATTAGGAGGTCCAGCTAACGGAGGTGGGAGGACCTGACCAGGAGGTGGAGGGCCTGGTGGGCCGGGTGGGCCAGGAGGACCTAAGGGTGGACGTGGGGGAGTTTGTCCAGCTAAAATAAAAACAAACAAGAAAACAAACAAATAAAATTGAGTGAATAAATACAAAGAAATAAAATTCTTTAAAATTCTTCCGTTTTTTTCTTCTAAAAAAAAATGACAAAAAAGAAACCAACCCTCCCCTCCCTGAACACTGTGCAACATGTACAAGACATGCATATTCCTGCTTTGGGTCCAGTAGCTTAGAAAATGTTTAACTTCTCTGTATCTACTGATACTAGGTATCTAGAGATATCTAAAAAGAACAACATTATCTTGAACATTGACAGCTCCCCTCCTCAAATCATGTAATCACCTGTTGTTGTTTCCAAAACCCACAAGATTACAAAAGCTAGAAAACATTGCATCTTACTGCAGCTAGTCTTTCATATGGGGCTTGAGATAAAATATATATTAAAAATATAGGTGAAGCTGTATTGGAGAAAGTAATATAAATGCAGTATCCAAACCTTCCTTTAGATTTTTAACTGTTTTTTCAATTTGACTATGTCCCTTTGAATGTTGGTAGACAACCTATTACTGAACGACATTTACTAAAAAATATGTCAGCTGAAAAAAGAACTTCACTGCAGTGCCAACTTAATTGTTTAACATATTTCTTTTATATCAGACACCTAACTAAACATGAAGACCTCCTCTTCAAATTCTGGTATTTTAAGTGCCTACTAACTGACCAGTCAGTGGGCATGAACCAAAGCTGAATTTCTGATCACATGGAAACCTGTACTACAATAAGGAAAATAGTTACTTTACACTCTGCAACACAGGCAATTCTCAGCACATATAGCAAATCAGAAAATCTCAACTAAACTGCACTAAAGCCAAATCTACTTGCTAACATGATCTATTTTAATTTTTCTCATACTTAAATATGTATATTGACATAGTATAAATAATGTATCCAAAAAAGCTCTTGCCTTGCTACCAAATTTACTAGATCCAACTTCCTGTTGAATATCAACAAAGGAACAGTCAAGTCCTACAATCTAGCTGTGAACAATTATTATGGCTCATTACTGAACTGACTTGACCTTTATCACTTCCCAAATAAGTATGCCACATTGAAACATGTAAGATTGGAACTCCATATAATTCTACCTGGGAAAGGCGGTGGTGGCCCTCCTGGCCCTGCCGGTCCAGGGAATCTGTCTCCACCTGGAATGGCACCTGGAAAACGGCCCCGACCTCTATTACTAGGTGGAAATGCTGCTCGTGAGCTTCCTCCTGGGGGACCAGCTTTACCTTCCCCAGACATCTGGCCAGACTGTGTGGCTGCAATGGCAAAGCAAAAGTGTCATTACACAGATCAAAATAGGCTGAAATATGTCAACATTTGACCTAAAGTTTTATGCAGTGCTGAAGTGTGACCTTATGAGCACCAACTTGCTCCCCGTACCCAAACCCAATGTATTTGGGAAGGAAAACATTCTTTGCTAAAATACTATGCCTCATACTAAAGGAAGAGGATATGGAGAGACTCCCAGTCCTTCCTTCAGTGAAGCCCAACACCACACTGGGAAACAAGACATGGTGCTAAAGTACAACACGGAACCTCTCTTCTCCATCCTATCATAAATACAGACCATCCACACATTAAAATTTAGTCCAGTTTGTCTACAAATGTTAAATTTTTAAATGCTCTTGTGCTTTTTTTTTAAATTACATCCACAGGAAATTTGAGAAAGCATCCACAGCTGTTAAGACAAGAGTGGCACGAAGCTGCAACCTTCCTTCAGAATGCAGCAGCTCTTCAGTGTACGAAGTGATTTCTTTAAACAAAGATATAACTTTATTCATCTAGACTCTAAGTATTTTATGGCTATTTTAAACTGTGTAGAAATAAGATGCTGAGCTAAAAACCTGCCATTCTACTTTTTCTGCTTTTCCAAGATAGGACTTAAGAAAAGCTTACTTTTCCTTGACTGCATTTCAAATTGACTCAGAAACTGTTTATTACACGGAGTTACAACAGGATTCTGCCCATGCAATTCTCTTTTAGGCAACAAATCCATCAGCTTTTTGGAGGATGCTTCTGATCCCACACCCACAAGGGCAAACCTGAAAGGAAACAAAAACAGTTACACCACAATTTGTTCATTTTCTGACATCCTGATGTCTCATGAAAAAGATTACACACAGTAAGCAAAGGAATACTTGACAACTAGACACAGAAAATGTCTCACAGGTCTTAGTCCTGTTTTCAGAAGAGATAAAATAACTTATCCCAGGACATAAAAGAAGGAAACAAAACTGCAAGTATAGGATGCATCAAAATTTATTACAACAAAGGCAGCTTTTTGGTGGAGTATCAACAGACT
The DNA here is from genome assembly GCA_013400575.1 of Peucedramus taeniatus. Lineage (NCBI taxonomy): Eukaryota > Metazoa > Chordata > Aves > Passeriformes > Fringillidae > Peucedramus > Peucedramus taeniatus. The sequence continues at coordinate 34,422 of WBNO01026196.1, read as the reverse complement.
ACATAATGAATTCATATGATGAAGTTATTAAGCATACACTGTGCTTGTTGCTGCCAAAGAGACAGAAAGGCACATTCATGTAGTAAAATTTAGGTTGTCAGTGAAAAATGGGCTCAAACACTTACTTTAAACAGCTAACAGAAAATAAAGATGTAAAGAAAGATTTAATAATGAAGGTTGGGGGAACAGCATTTACACTGAAGAAAAACAAGCATCACCACCACACCAACTAAAAATCTAGGAATAGTCTCATATGAAGATCACCAACAAGCTTTAACTCACAAAACAATGAGACACGAAATATTATCACAAAAATTTATACCTGAAACTTAAGTCATTAGTATGAAATTATATGCCAAATCATTTCTGGATCAATAAGCTAAGATGAGCAGCTCAAAGATTGACAATTCTGAAAACTGAGAACTCCTTCCCCTCCCAAACTTCAGTCCACATATAGAAAAAACAAATGACAAGTTCTTACCCTTTAGACTGGCCATTAGCACGATTTTCAAAAAATTTTATCTCCAAAATGTCATTTACCCCCAGTGAATGAACTGCTTCAGTTAAGTCTTCATCTGTTGTCCACTGAAAAATATTTTTTATATTCGACTATGAGAGCTTATCTAAAACACCAGGCAAAGGGAAACTAAATTTTCCATGGATTTTTGAATGTGTGTGTGCAAAACTGATCCAGAGGAATATTTTATTCAGGCTGTCAATATGTTCTGTCTTTTGGAGTAGTCATTTTTATTTTAAAAATCAACAATTAGTTCAGCTAATTCCCACACATTTTACTGATTCCATTAATGTACTTCAAAATGGGAAAACTTAAGTCAACAGTTAGTTCCTTTACTTACTATTAGTTCCTGAAGTACTGTAATAACTAATGAAAAAAACACCTACAGTAAGAAATTATCACAAATGAAAAAAATATTATTTTTTTTATCTTTTAAAATAGAATTTTGCATATGTGGGCCCTGAAGAACTTGATTTCATGTAAACAGATAAAAGCTCCACTTAATTCAGCTATTCACCAGCTCTTGTACTGTTTGCTTAACTGCAATTGATTTTAAAATGCTTTGATTCTAATAAAAGTAATTGTCCTAAGGGCGACTGCAGTTCATTGAGTTATCATAAACCTGCTCTTCTTGGACGGAGAAATAAGCCTCAAGACAAATACCTGAAAAAAGTTATGCTGAAAGAGTCACTGCCGATGGAAAAAGGCCCTGGAAAGATGTGAAAAGTAATTTCAAGAAAATACCAGAGCAACCTTCTTTTAAAATAAAACTTCAGCAAGAGTTTACTAAAAGTTTGGTTTTGTTTAGTTAGTTAACCTTGAAGTATTTACAGGCATGAAGTATTTAATAGTTTAAACTTGTTCTCTTCTTTCATTTGGTTCTCTGAAAACCTTAAGAATATAGTAGCACAAATAACATTTCGTAACACTTAAAACATGACAGAAACTCTTAAGTTTATATTTACTGAAGACTTTCTTGATTTTTAAGACATCACAACAGCTCCAGGCTCTCAGAATTTCAGTAAAAAGGAAAAATGACCCCACAACCACAAATAAAAATTAAAGAAAATCAAACCAACAAAAAAAACTGGTTTTTGATACTCCTATCAAATATATATATATATATTTGATAGGAGTATATATCCTTCCGTATTTTATACAAAATATATTTATATTTTGTATAAAACCCTTTAAAGAAAAAAAAATTTACAAGTAGTTACATCCATAATTAAAATTCCTGCCTACAACTAAACAGCAGTAAGATACTTACCCAAGTGAGATTTCCAATGTACAAGGCAATTCTCTTTCCAGTATACGTATAGACAACATTTGGTGCAGCTCCTTTACCTACATCATCCCCAACAGATGGTGGAAGAGAATCCATGTAATCACGATCCTCTGGAGCATCTCCATTATTTGCAGATGGAGAAATTACATCATCATATAAATCAATCTGATCATGCCCACCATATTCAGCCTCCTAAAATAAAAAAGATATCTTGATTATAATTAATATTACTCTTAAAACTTACTGAAGCAGAAGTTGTAATAATTGCCATGTTCCACAGACACAGTAAGTCTGATCAACCCATCAACCACCTACACAACATCCCTGTTGAAAAGTTAAGCACCAGTTTCTTCCACATCAAAACATATAAAATCCATATGACACCTATTACATTCTAAACTTATGTGGAAAAAAATACTTCTGGCCACTGTTTTCCATTCCAATACTTCTGCCCTTGTAATAGAAGCAGAAATCAAAAATTCCACAAACCCTACTCCCAGAATTGTATACATTAGAATGCAGAAGTGTCATGGTTTAATCCCAGATTGCAACTAAGTACCACACAGTTGCTCACTCACTTCTCCCTCCCAAACCACTCCATGGGATGGATGAGAAAAATCAGAAAAAGGTAACACTTGTGGGATAAGAAGTTTCAAAACTGAAATGAAATAAAATAAACTGCCAGTCCCTGAGCAGTGATCAGCCCCTTCCACACAACTCCCACCCGTTTATGTACTGGGCATGGTGCTCTTCCATCTGATGCTTTCCTACAATACAGCAGGACCCATCGATAGACTAGATATATTATCAATGTATTGCAGGTGTTACAGAGCTTCACCCTGTTCCAACACAGTCTGGATCAGTCCATAGAATTGGTAGAACTATGTTTCCAGCCCTGGGGCACTGGATTTCAGGTCTACTGGACATTCCTTTAAGTAAATTGTGGCCTGTCAAAGGTATTGAAACACATTAGCAATGTCAGTTGTGGCAAACCACTTGGCAGCTTTTGACTGCAGCTCACATCCAGCATTTCCAGCATGTCCAGTACAGCAGCACTCAGCCACAGTGTGACTTCATTCAGGCCACCATAGTTCACTGTTAGTCTCCACTCTCTGTTATACTTTCACGCTGGCCATATGGTCCTGCTGATCACTGCTTGACTCTCCAGTTGATCAATCAGCTTGTGAATGGGAATCATGGAGTCTCGGATGGTGCAGTGCTGCTGCCAGTGCAACACCACGGTAGCGACCAGCACCTGTTCTCTGACCTTCAGCAAGCCCAACAGAAGTGTTCTCTGAGAGAACAGGCAAGGCACGCAGCTGCTTAACTTCCTCTGCCTCCAAGGCACTGAACACCCACCTTCTGGGTCCTTGAAATACCCCCTCCTAAGATAGTTTATGCCAGGGATACAAAGAACCTCCAGGCCTGACACAGAGGGTGCTTCTACCACACATTCCTGGTCAGGCTCACATCAGTCTCCACTTTAGTCAGCTGTTGAGCTCCCCCTCTCTCTCCAGAAACAGAAATAGGTTCTGCCCCTGCAGACCTGGATGGCATTGGGGTACCCTGTGCGCTAGAGTTTTCCAATCCTGTGGGCCTGACGCGCCAGGCCACAGGATCCACACACTCCTGCAAGCCCAGCATATGAAAATGGCATGCCCTGGATAAATTTCTGCCACAAGGGTCACATGCACTGGAATTCTTCCGGGGCTGTGGGTGACTGCACACTGTCTGGGTCATAACAAAGGTACTGGATACCTCTATGGTGGCCGTGGGTGACATGGAACATCTTCTGGAAGAGATGTCTTTCCTTCACACTCCACAGGAGTCACCTCCCAAAGGCTGAGGCCCTTTGCCAATCACCTTGTCAATGCCCCCTTCCTTACAAGGGGATCCCAGCTGCTTGGTTTCCCTACCCTCTAATTCCAGGCTCCTAGCCCTGTTCCCCAGCATCCAAGCAGTCAGGTGATCACTGCTCACCTGAGTGATGGTTGAAATCTTTTTGCATATCCCACAGCTCTCTCAGGGATAGGGATTGAGTGGTTCCCTCTTGTTCCACCTCTTCCTCCTGCCCTTGTGATGGCCCTGCTTTGTTCTCCTTTGCTAAACAAGCTCTCTTGTGTCCATTTCTTCTGGTGAGAAGGGGTGACTGATACTGGCAGGGGATGGTGCTCTGGTTCAGGTGCATCACCCATTGCAAGGGTCTGAGCACCTGCAGCACCTGCCACCAAGGTCTGAGTAGCCACAGTGCCTGTCACAGGGTTTGAGTAGCTGCAAATAGTTGTCTAACCCTAAACAAGAACTGGCACACAATCACAATTCCTGGCAACAAGGCCATGCTTGTTTCAACACCCCAAGGATATTCAAAATTTTCAAGAGCTACTGTCATTAGCCCAGCAGAGAAAGGGAATATGTAGGATCATGTCTCCTCCACAGGTTAACTCTCAGAGGATGAAAGGAAAAAGGTGTAATCATTAATAGTTTACAATAGATCACTCACAAAGTACAAAGATGACAGCAGAGCTGAGTACAGGTAACCAACAATTCTGTTGTATCATACACCAGTGCTCACAGGATCATCAAATGCCTTAGGTTAGAAGAAACCTTAAAGATCATCTAGTTCCAAGCCCCCTGCTGTGGGCAGGAATATCTTCCACTAGACCAGATCGCTTATGTTAAAACACAACACAACAACCTTAGACCAGTTCCTACAGGTGAAAAACAGCACAGCAGGGAACATACACTGGAAGTAAGGAGTTAAACAACAGAGCTCTGAGAACAAGCAGAACAACCGCTTGAGAGCTGAGAGCATAAAATCAACATTGTGTCCAACAACTATTAAACTAATATAACAAATGCTTAAAGCAATTTTGTTCTAGAATGTTCTGGTCAGATTTGTTGTTTTCTCAACCTGTCAAGCTCCACCATGTGTGATCAAAAAAGGGCTATTGTGGTTTAACTTCAGCTGGTAATTAAGTACCACACAGGCATTTGCTCACTCCACCCCCCAAACCCTGTGGAACAGGGGAAGAGAATCTGTGAAAAATCTGTAAAACCTGTGTGCCGAGACTAGAACAATTTAATAACTGAAATAAAGTAAAATATAAAAAGAATAATGGTGATGATGAAAAAGAAGACAACAGAAAGATTAAATAATGCACAAGCCAGTCAAGTGATGCATAACTACTGATGCTCACCACACACTGACCAATGCCCAGTCCATCCACAAGCAGCAATTGCCCCTCTGAGCCAACTTCCCCCAGTTCACTGTACTCTCATACCTTGCTCCAGAACAGAAACTGCCTCCACCAAGTTTTGGTATCAGAGATATTTTATCATCCACTATGAATTTGTATCCAGAAACTCACAGAAGCATCCTAGACAGAATAGTTCAAGGTTCCATATATGGCAGCTAGAGAGAACCAAGCTGGACTCCACAAAACACAGGCTGCAAAGGTGGCAATGTCTGCTGTAAACCCAAGATATCCACAACCATGATCAAAAGATCCAGTGTCTTGAAAATATAAAAATATTATCAATTACTGCTCATACAGGGAAAGTGTAACTAAAACAAATAATACAATTAAAAAAAAAAAAAACAAACAGGTAGACTGAATTTTGGCATTATCAATCAAGTACATTTAATCCTCAGTAAACTGCATTTGTTTATATTGCATTATCCCAATAAACTTTAACAGAAAAATCTCTCTCTAAAGGTAAGCATATCACAATTAAATTAAGGGTTTCATATTTCACCTAGTCTATCCAGTTCTCAGTTTGATTCTTCCTATCACCATAGGTAAGGAAACCAGGAACACACAACTGCCTGAGACAGGCCTAAACATGACATCTTACAGCTAGATTAAGGTTGATGTCACAAGGCAATTAAGGAAGTCCTCTGCTAAATGTGCAGTAATTCTAGTCATCGATGTATATGAATGATGACTTCAGGGAAGCAAAATTTAGTCATGGTAGACAGATACAAAAACACCATCACCAAACTTACAGCAGATATATGTACACTAACCTAGCTCTCTGAGGTCAGCATTGCCAAAACACCAGAGCAGGCAGCAGTCCACAGCTCTGTTGCACTCCCCTAGGGACAAGAAACTCCTCTGAAACAGATCGTTTGTATCACACAGGCTTTCAGGTCTCCATCAGTAGAGAGAATTATTAAGGCAGCAGAGCCTGCATGTAATTAAGAGGGGGGCAGGGCCGGCTCAATAGCACCAGTGTCTTAATTTAAATAAATAAAGACACAAGAGAAAACCTGATGTTGTTCGCTAGAATTTCTTGCCACATCGTGCTGCTTTCGCATCCAGCATGGAATTCATTCAGTTACCAATCTGTCAGCAAGGTGTGTGCTTCGATGATTAAGAATGATCTGAACCAGCAACTCCAAGTGTAAACAGAAGAGAGGTGTCCTGGTGGATCTGTTGCACAAGATCCAACAGCCCTTCCTCCTTCATAGGTGTTCTGTGGAAACTTACCTAAACACATCCTTCCTTCCCAGATGCAGAAGAGGAAAAAAAGTACAGGAAGTGTTACTTCTCTAGTCTCAGCTATTTAAACAAATGCTCTGCCTGTATCAGGGACCAGTTTTGAGTTCTTCCAACTTCCTTAGTTACAAGGACATCAAGCATGAAGAGAAATTATTTCTTCTCAATTATTGTAACTCACAATCTTGCAGATAAACATGCTAAAAAACAAAGTGAGCACTGCTGTTCTGGATCCCTCTAAAACCAAATCAGACAGCAATGCATTTCCAAAGTCTGTGTTTTAACTAGACCACAGTCTGAAATACTTTCTCATAAAATCAGGACTGAAATTCCACATTCTGCGCTAATAGGTGTTATTGGGTAAAACATTCCCATACGAAAGCCATGAACATGATGAACTTCATGTCCAGAAGGAACAAACTTAGCATATTATTAACATAATATTAACATATTATTTCTTATTTGGAACTTAGCAGTCATGCTCCTCTGAGCTGCAGAGAACCACTTACTTCCTTTACAAGTGCTGTTCTGGAAATGGTTTTTGTTGTTATGTAAAATGGTTTTGTTGTTGTTATGTAAAATTCCTTTAAGCTGTCCATATGTCTGTTAGACTTCCTTTTTCTGCATAACTTTGTCCAATTTAAGAGTTAAACACTAACTTGCACCTCCAAAAAAACACATTTAAAAATCAGCATGGTAAATAAAGTTTCATGAAAAATATTTACTGTTGCTTCTGGGGAAAAAAAAAAGGAAAAAGATAAAAACTAAACTATTCAGCTTCCCTATTACTGTTTTTTTCACTCAAGTTACCATATTTGTGGTCAAAAACTCTAAACATATGTTAGTATCCTCACTTTAAAAAAAATAATTTGCAGGTCCTGAAGAATAACAAAGACATAAACAAAAATCTTTCTGGTCTTGATTAACTGTCTGAACATACAAACTGGAACATTAACAAAAAAAGGTGGCCTTTGATACTTCTAAGATAGCAAACTGCCCATGGCAGAAGTGGACAAGTCTGTTAGACCATTCCACTCACGTTTACTCTACAGGCCCAAATGCTCTCGGCCCTACAAACGGCACAGCACTAAAATTTAAGCAACGTGATCCCTTGTAACCAAAAATTACAGAGTAATTACAGAGTTACAAAGAATAGCTAAACATTCACAAGTAGTCAAAAATACAAACTAAACATACATAGTATCACTGTTGACATTAAAACAAAGTGAAGAGGCGCCAGATAAGAAGGTCTGAAGTTCTTCTGGAGTTTGATATTTACCAATATACAGAAGTTATATCTTCCCAGGGCCTCTTTCAACAGAACTGACAAAATGCATATGCCATCACAAATTGTGGACATATTTTATAACACATGCAGGTCTGCCAGCTTATGTTTTTTCTGACCAGGACAGCCCTACTGAGTAAAAATTTATTATACCACAATGTGTCCACCCCCTCCCCATGATAAGACACCTCTCTTTCTGATATAAAGGCTGTTCTTAATAACTGGCTACTAAATGCTAGCTTTTATTATTTAACGCACACAAAAAATTTCCTTTGTCTTACAGATCTGAAGTCAAGACAGTAACACATTCTTAAGACACTGTAGTTTTCAGATAATTAGTCTCTTAACTGTTTATTCCATCTAAATCAGTTTTATTATCCAGTTACAAAATACAAAGTGAAAAGTCTTTCATCCCTAATTTGTTACCACTTAAATATCAAAATAGAACACTACAGGCATGTTTAGACATATCCTCAATGCAACTATCCAAGTTTACTCATTAAGAGTATAAACAAAGCAAGCACCTTTTTTCCACAGCATTAAAATATTATATGCTTAAATTCTTTTGCATCCTCGTTCTGATCAGAAAGATTTTTACATGTGTACATGTGTATAACAAAAGTTTTTACCGTTTAACTACATGCTTGAGCACATGTGGAAAAAAACACTCCAAGGATGAAAATGCAAAACTGATCAGAGCATCAGGGAACTTGATAACGCATGGTCAAATTTTCATGACCATAAAAAAGCAATCCAGTTTGCTGGCCAAACAGTCAGGCAGCCTCAAGACAGACCCAAACTGGCCTCCTACACAAGCTCCTTATTATCTCTGTGCTACACAGCAATATTCTAGGGTTTTGTGTATAAAATCACATCCTAATATTTCCTAAAGCACCCCAAACTTACTGAGGGTTTTCTGCTCTTGAGAGAATGCCATCCCCAGCTATTTGTACACAGGTAACAGTTCTAACAAGCATCACAGATCTCCCTCTCTTGAAGAGCAAGTTGTGTAACATGTAGGGAGATGCTTAAAGTAAAATATTCCATGCAATACCTATTTCTAACAGGGCACAAGCAATGCATGCAAGAAGTACTACATTTATGAGGCTATCATCACCAAATGAGACTTTAAATAAATAGATAAAACTGCTGGATGGGGAAGTCAGCTTAGAAGAAAAAAATGAAAAATTACTCAACCAAGTTCTCCAAGAAAAAGAGAAAAAAAAAAGAAACCACAATTTAAACAAAAATGTAATTGGTCAAAGCCGAATTGACTAAAGCTGTTAGCCCAAGGACAAAAAATATTATTATGATGAACAGTAAGTTAATAAGAGACTAAGAGGCAACACTGACAAATGATGAGCTTCAGCTGGAATAGGAAAGAAGTATTTTCACTCAAAAGATCTGATATCAAGTTAGTCAGCTCATTGCAACCAACACTAAAGACAACCCAAGACAGTTTAAGGCTGTCATCCATCTTAGCCCCCTTGTAAACCCATGGCTCTGTGGTCTTTATTTCACCTTTATAACTTATGGTTCATTTAGCACTAATCAAGCAGAACAACCTTACCCTCCACCTACTTGGAAAAAAGGCATTAAAAAATCCCTGAATAGCCTCAAGTATGAGTACCTTGAGGTGTAGAACAAGACAAAACAACCAAGGGAAGTTTATCTAATCACAAGTCCTAAACGAAGGGTTAACTCCAGATGTAAACACAAGTTCTGTCCCAGCTTGGGTATAAATACAGTTATGTACTGCATCCAGAAGAACAGCAAGCTCCACAGTACATTTTTCAGTCCTTGTTACTGCCAAAACCAGTGGAAACAGTTTCTATACTCCAATTTAAAAAATATTAGTAAGGCGCATTAATGTAGAGCAACAAAATCAAAAACCAAGTTCATTTAACAGATAAAGACAATTTATTTTACAAATATGGTGTTCCATAAAATGCTTTCTACGTAGCCAAATTAATAATGCAAATCATTTTCTCCCTAAAGCATTTTTTTAATTGTCATCTTCACATATCCACAGAACTACGTTCCATCTTATCCATTTAGGCTGTCAGCTTCAAATCAGGAACAGCACTTCATGAACAGAAGTTTCTACGCACCTTTTCTCAATGATGTCAGAATTAAGAGGCAATAACTAATACAACTTGCCTTCTTTCACATGTGACAGAAGGAAATGGCAAAGTGCAGAGGCATCAATCTCTCACAGTAAAACTTTTGTATTGTCTCAAGACTTGCTCAGTTCAACAATATTACTTTAAATAGAAAATCACAGAAATGAAATTTGGAAAAGAACAAACAGCAATTTTTGGGGGTGTGTGACACAGACAAAAACACAGAAGAAAACCCCCTAAAACTAACAAACTAACAAAACCTCCAAATTCAAGCTGATGGAAAAAGGGCACTAGCCTCTTCTCACCTTTTTGCCCTATATTTTGCAAGATTTATGAACTGAAACAACAGACTGCAGAAATGTAAACCCAAGAGGGGAGCAACTGGGGTGAATACAGCGAAAAAAGCAAAAGGGTTCCCTGCCTGCTGGATTAAGCTAAACTAAATTATCACCAGACTCTCTTCATTCGTACCACCACAGTTAAGGAGAATATCAACGGTAGTGACCACCTGAGAAGATCAGGACCATGCGAGAGAAACAGATCATCCCCATCACTTTTGTTTGGGCACTACCTCTTTTTTTCTATACTTACAGTACATAACTCTTCTACTCTGAGGGCTTCTGCACACATGCATTTACACAAATACTACCAGATTCAAGCGAGGGTTTTTTTTTCCCTGAAAAATTTGATTTGTTATCAGTTTTATCTAGAACTGATTAAACCAAATTCAAGTTATCATAGAATCTCAAAAAAATGTACTCTTCTGCTGATTGATGCCTGTCCTACGGTTCATTCCTGTTTAAATTCATATAGTGGATCTTCAACTGTAAAGGAGAAACCTTCACATGCAGACAAACTAAGAACAAATCGGTGCTTTTCATCATCTCTTTTAGCATGGCATTCTTTGATAGTATACCTTTATGAGATTATTAACACTTAGAACAACTGTATTAATCAATATCTGAAGAAATAGTCTTCTGAGAAAGCTACAAGTTGCTGAGAAAGTTACACATTACCTATGCCAAAGCCATTACTTATTTCCCAGTTCTCTGTAGGGCAAGCTGGCATACAGCTGGGCCCCGTAAGTGCGTGAAAGTGCAGTTGTTCCCGGTTATTTATGCTCTAGGGCAGGAACAAAGCAATCTGGGGCAGCTCAACCTGGAGAAGTGCAGCACTCGCTAACAGGACAGATGGCATGCAAAACTGATACAAACATCGCGATTCGGTAGGAAAGTTGGCACACGGCTATTTAGTAAAGATGAGGGGCAAAAAAAAAAAAAAAAAAAAAAAAAAAAAAAAAAAAAAAAGGGGAATATTT
>WBNO01026196.1:0-22629 GCA_013400575.1 Peucedramus taeniatus | reverse complement strand
CTGCCCTGCCCTGCCCTGCCCTGGTCTGCTCTGCGGGGCCGGGCCGGGCCGGGCCGGGCCGGGCGGTGAGGTTCCTGTCGGCGCTGCGGGGCGCACGCTCGTGTGCCGCAGTGCCGCGCTCCGAGGAAGGGAGCCTCAGCACAGGCAGAGCGCGTTGGTGCTCAACAGCCGGGACCGTAATTATCGTCGGAAAAACGAGCTCCGTGCGGCGCGCTGGGCTCCGGAGCGCACTAAAATGAGCGGAAAGGACACAAAACAGGCGCACGCCGAACTGCATTTAGCCAGGGCCCTACTGTGCTGCTGCAGAGCTCTCCTTTTAACATCACAAAGTGAAGATAATTAGTGTCAAATCAAGCGGTGTTCTTTTTTCAGTGTTAGGGTTTTTTGTTTGGTTGGTTTTGTTGTGCATTCAGAACTGTTAGGGTTGCAAGACAGCTTCAAATTAATTTTGAATGAATGTTCTGTTACCCAGATCCATGTTTAAGCTCCAGGTGATTTTTAGAAACAACATCTTCTGGTATATAAAGCGCAGTGCACATAATGCTCTACATAATAGGTTACGTTCTGCTTTGTACATTATGTCCCACATCCAAAAATAAACCTGCTTTTTTTATTTTATCACAAGCTGACAATAAGAAGCCTGTGCTTCTGAGACTGAATTAAAATAATGTAAAAACATCACTGCAATGAATAAAAATGTTATTTTTAGCTTGACTCAAGTTTCTTGTTTCATGACTGGGAGTACTTCACAGTGTGTGGATCAGCATCCAGATTGTACTGAATTCATCTTGGGTCCTGGACTTGTGTGCAGATCATCCCTGTCTATCTTGCAATCCCACACTGAAGACCCCATGGAAAAGAAATATGAATAGACAAAAAAATAGCTAAACAATCTGAGATCAAAAACAAGGGATATGTTGTGCAGCACACCTGCTGACAGTCTAGATACGTTTCAGGTATGGAGGTGCTTGGGTTATACCTGTTGTTCTTATCCAACTTGTGACATGATGAATTTATCAGCTGCAGATCTTGTGTCATTCCTGCTGTTAATTGCAGAAGACAGAAATACTATATTTAAGTTTTTTTTATTGGAGTTTCCTGGTTAAATGAACTAGCAGATTGTGAGCCCTTTGGTAAAGTTCAGAGTATCCCCTGAAAAAAGGCATTTTAGAAGTGGTGGTTAGGAACAAAAAAACAAGACATATTAATTGAACTTCTAGTGTTGGTTGCAATCATGATTTACACTACTCCATTTGATCACAGGTTAAAAGTACATGTTCACATCTATGAATGCACAAGTTGCTGGTGAATGAAATGATTGATTGGTTTTGCAAGGAGAATCCACTCCTCTGGATTTCTCACAGTCCATACAGATACTGTTAAAGTGTTAAGATTTAATTGGGTTCACATACTTGCCTAATGGTGGGTTGATTAATAACTAGTCTTCTAGAGAATAAAGCGGAGCACTGTGACAGTTACCACTTCTGGGCATGCTAAATGAAGTTGCTGAAATCAAGAAAACCTAAGCCTTGCTCTCCCAATGATCAGATTAAAAAATAACAGCAGATAGTAGGTCATGTGCAATCGAATGTTTTATATGCATCTGAGTATTATCCATAGATAGTTTAAAAGGGCGAGGAAATGAAATATGAATGAAAAAGTCATCATCATCATCTCAGAACCACCTCAGGATTACCACTAGCATTTGAACGATCTCATCTGGGGCCTTTGAAGAGGCAGGAAAAGACATCAGCCTCTGCTTTGCTCTTTGCGATAATGACGGATGATCAGTGAAGCCCTTGGACCCCCGTAGGCTTTGTTTCTGCTCAGGGGACTTTTCCACTTTGGAGCCTTTTTTAATAGTTTGAGTTGCTAGATTTATTGTCCACAGTCATTTACAGAACAGATTATGATAATTTTTATTCTCGTATGCATATTACTAAGCAAATTCTATGGGCAGTGTAGGAGATAAAATATTTTGCAAGCTGTTCTATTTATTTTCTGTTGTGTTTTCATTCTTTCCATGAGTAGACTTACTAAATATGTCTTCCTCTTTCTTGTGGTCATCAATAGCTTCTTTGTGAATTACTGCGCCTCAAGGGAGCAACTTCAGAGTTGATCTGCTCCAGTGAAAATATTAATGCTTTATGTATTGTGCACATTTAAATTATTTAGACAAAATGTTGCCATCCTTTACCCAGTAAAATTCAGGAGGCTGAGGTGAAGGAGGGCTTGAAACAGAAATGTGATCATGAGAGAAAGAATTCTTGGCAGTACAGCATGCTCTTGGAGAAGTGTTCTCATAAGTTTTGTTGGGGACAGCAGGAGCCACTACTCATGAAGTAATTGCACACCTTCCAAACCCTTAGCCCACCATGGGAACAAATGGCAGCAGATGAACTGGTGTCTTCCTTCAGTTCTTCTTTCACACCGTGGGATGTTCTGTCATTTGATGATGACAGCTGGAGCTCCCTTAATAGCAAAAGAAGGGGGAAAAGGGGCTGTAGCAGTTCTACATAAGAAGGTAGCCTACAAGTCCCTCTTTCTCATGGATACACAAAAGCCTATTTATTTGTATATTGTTCCTTTGGTCTCTTGTGCTGATAATGATGCAAATTCAGATATAATCTTCAATTTGAACATAAAAGCAGCAGCTGGTTCTCTGAGGATCTTGTAGCACACGTCTTGTTAGCCAACAGAACTCTCCATACTTTCCTCTTCAAAGCATTTCAGACCATCTTCTATTAGGATGTTCCTGCTGCAAGACAAAGGGGAGGAGAGCTATTTTCCCAGCCCTTTGTATGGTATGTGATTATCTCAAAAATATTTAAATATATTACTTTAGTTTAGAGTGGCAGAACCAGTTTCAACATAATAGTGCTTTTAAACATTAACCTATTTTTGCCAATATTAACATGGCAAAAATATGTATTTATATTTTGAAAAATAAATTTATGTAGAATTCACCTGAGGAATCAAGACTGAGAATGGTGCAGGAATTTTCAAATGGACTTTTATTTCAATATAAGCATAAACTGCTCATGCAGTCATGCTATAGGCAACAAAGTGAAAAGATAAGCTGTGAAAAAGTGCTGTGTTAATCAGGATAGTCAAAATCAGAGGAGACCTCAGCTTAGTTGAGAAATGCACTGTATGTTTTGTTATATAAACTTATGTCCTAGCTGTGTCAGTCCAACTGCAATGAATATGTTTTGTTTCTTTACTTGTAGTTGTGAAGGCTTTGATCTTTCCAAATCCTCTTGGAGCCACTCTGCAGGCCCTTTTATTGTTTTTCTCCCACTAAAATATCCAAGTGGTGAAAGTCTGTACACTCTAAGCTATATGAAATTGATTTCTCCACTGAAATGCCTTAGTTTATAAAATGCCATGGACAAAAAATGGGAAAAAAATGTTATATTCCAAATGAGATGGCAAATAGGCACAAATCTGCATATTTTCTTTCAGAGGCCAAAATTTCAGGTTTTGTTAACTCTTGTGTAGCTGCAGGCTGACATGAAAAGAGACAATTGTGATCCCAACAAAGGTAGCAACAGCCTGTGCTGGGAAAGAGGGAATATTACCTCATCTTTTGGTTGCGGCTCACAGTTAGATTGGATTAAGTGTAATATAAAACTGCATCCAAAGGGCATCTACAAGAACTCCTACTGACAGAGCTATTGTAGGAAAATAGCTGACATTATTCATCACTTGCTCAGAGTTGTCTTTTTATAGGTATTCAATTGTTTTGGGATCATACATGTGAGCTTTGTGTTCCATCTTTTTTCCCCTCTATAAGTGTCTGTCAGTCTGCTGATTCTCTTGGTTCAACTGTTCACTCTCTGGTTCAGAGCCAGGCTGAAAATTATGGTTAATCAGGATATGATTTGCAAATGGTATGCATATTCTAAACCTCAAGGCAGAAAAGTGTATTAGAGAAGGTAAGTATAGTGCAAAAGGTAGTAATAAATTCAATTGCCTCATTTGAATCCACTTTCATATGAGCTGTTAATCAGAGTGCTCAGTTACCTTCAGAAAAAGTATGAAATTGAATTTCCAGCTTAATATCACATCCTATTTTTTTGATAGCTTCCCTTTCCCTTGTTTAAAAACCTATCTCCAAAATTTCATTTTTACCCTTCAGATTGTCACTAATCTATTTAGAGTATATGCAATCTGCAATACCCTTCTGCAGTTCAACTCCTTTTCTAAATTGTTTGAAACCTCCTAAACTTGTTAACTGCATTAAACACATCTTTCTTTCTCTGAATTTGCTATATGCATATACAAATAAAGGAACAGCACCACTGTTGTGGTATTGATGTTGATGTTCTTTGATATTTCAAGGAATTTAAGCTCAAGGATAACTTTATTACATAGTTTCTGATTACTTCTGATACCAGGAGTCACTCTGAATTTGGATAAAATCTTCACTGCTCACTCACACATTGTAGGTGCCTTAGTGCTTGGAGCACAGGCTGGCACAAGTCTGTTCTCCAGGCTTCCTCTTCATCAAGCTGAGCTATTTAGAGATAGAGTTTCAGAGAAGAGAAGCCTCCTCCATAGTATTCAGGTTTGGTCTTTTTTAAACTTGAACGCTTCCAGATTTCAGGAGGGGTAGTATCTCTCATAGCTGTGTTATAAATAAGCTGAGTTAGTCTGGAACTGGAAAGCAATGTATCTTATTCAAAGAGCAAGCCAGCATTCTCACTCTGGCCCTGATCCACGTCTCTGCAGCTCTGCTGAGCGATGTTCACGTGAGCTCTCTGCAAGGGTCAGAGAGGACATGGCCCTGCCTGTGCCCTCTGGGAGCTCCTTGCTCCTGCTGTAGGGATGGGATAGCAGGTCCCAACCCCTATCCCACTGCTGGGATTGCACCAGAAAAGCTGAGTGACTCATTTGTGATACCAAGATTTTGAGGAGAGGCTGTCCCGTTTGTACCACTGACATTTTCAGGGGTGGCTGTGCTGGGGTACAGCAGGCAGGTGCAGCAGGATGGGCTGTGCCAGGTACCTTTGCAGAAGTGCTATAGGGAACAGGGATCACTCTCATCTGCAGCTTTCATAGGGACCATCCTGCCTGCAGAGACAGCAGAGAGGAACAAAGGGTCAGGTTTTCCTTCCAACAATCCCTAGGAGTGCCCGGGACATGAGAGAGAGCCAGGGGGTTTGGTCTTGAGGATACCGCAGAATAAATAACCATTGCAAGCCCCATGGCAGCTTCTTGCTGCCCTACAAATCAGGGACTCACCCCAGAGGAGAAGCCATCAACTGCTGCTCACACCATAAAACAATTATGTGTGCACTGATTACAGTTGTTACAGGACAGAGGTTTAGATTTAAACACCTCAAAGGGAAGCAAATGAGCTGAATATGAATCGATGAAAGCCGTGTGCACTGTTGAGCTGATGCCACCAGGCTTACTGTCAGAATACTTGCATGTCATGCAGCAAAGCTATGGTTTCCCAGGCCATTCTCAAGGACTGCTTCAGCATTGTTTTCATGGGTCTGAATAGAACATCCTTTTGCTATTAACAGATTAGAGGCAGAAACTATTCCTTATTCTCAATAAAGTTATTTCTTTAGGAATTTTAAGGGTATCCTCGGTATAAAAAATTTGCATATGTAATAATTAACTTCTGACATAGAAGTTCTCATTCTGAATTAGCCCAAATTTTGAGTTACAGAAAATACACAGAATACTCATAAATACTTAGCATTCTTCCAACACTTTGAATATGAATTTATTATATAATTTACAAGTGTTATGATTTATTCATTAACTGTCTCTCTGTAAGTTAGTTAAGAGTACCATGATATTTAATCAAAAGGAGACATTCGAGCTCAAATTTCCAAAAGCACCTATTGAATTTGTGAGAATTGTACATCTAAAATGTCAGTCATTGCAGTATCAGCAGTAGTCAGGAAACACTGGTAAAGTTTAGCATCTTTTTATACTTGAGTTGCTCAAAATGAATGGACCTTTTAAAAAATATTGATTTTCTCTTCCTGCAGGTGTGAGGTCACAAGATATCATTACTAAAAAAAAAAAAACAACTAGGAAATTTCAGAATTAGTGGAAGAACACCTTAATCAATGAAAACAATCACAAAAAAATGTAATCTGACTCATTTAAAATACAAGTAACTAAATGTAAACTCCTGGTTTGTGCCTGGAATCCATTTGGGATAACTGAAGAGGAGCAAACTAGAACAGTTGGGAATCTATTAGAAGAAAGATCTCATCCTAATATTAATCTGATACTTTACTGCAAGAGAAAAAAAAATAGTACCTATAATTGTAATCTTGTTTTATATGTGTGTCTTTATTCCTTTTCTTCATTTTCAAGTAGAAATATATAATTTTATTATGAACTGAGCACATATATATTAGGAGCAATGGAGAATTTCACAGACAAAAATAAAAGAAATTGTATCTGTGTTTCAGGTAGGAGTTATGTCTCTGTCAGACATTTTGCATTGAATTAAAAGTCAGACATGAAAGGATTAAAAAAAAAAGAAAGAAAAAAAGCAAGACATATCAGAAAATGTGGGGTTTGTCAGACAGATATAAAATGGCTCTAATGGTGGTTTCTATGGCAACTAAAAATGAATGGCTCTGAAGATAAACTCAGTATTTTTTTTTTTAACTGAGGCAGCAAGGTTGCTGTCTACTGCCACACACCTCAAATAATATTCTCTGCCCCAAGGCTGAACATGTAAAGATTCAGTATCACCACCCTATAATTTCACACAGATGAACTGCAACAGCTTTTAGTTGTCAGGATTTCATCCATGATAGAGACTCAATTGCGCTGCCCTGAGCAGTAAAACAGAGCCCTGGTTTACTGAAACTAAGTGATTTATTTTCTGAACTGATGCTTACCAGTGCTCACCCATCTTTTCCATTTCCCAAAGCCAACTCAGCAGTTTTTAACTCCTTGGAAATACATACCCTTTCTTTAAGATAAGTTTATTACACATCATTGCTATGAGATTCACAGCACCCTTCCAAGAGCAGCTGAAGTCCTCCAAGTGCTCAAGTGGAGACTGCCACTGGAGGAAGGGAAGCTGGCCTTCTGCAGCCCCTCCTCCTCTGCCTGCACCTTCCCAGCATTGGCTGGCTCACGATACAGTTTAATCCTGAATACCCCGACTGGGTAGGACAGATAAGACTTTGTCAATTCTGGGTGCCTCTATCCTATTATCAATGCTCTCCCTGCCCATGTTATCGCAGAGCGTGCAACACATTCTCACTGTTTCATGCAATAGAAAACCTCTCCTGGTAAGCTGCAACGTGGCCATCCCATTCCTTCAGACTCTTTGAACTGAGGAAAAGCAGACAAAAGAGCAATTATGACTCGGGGCCACGATGGTACTATGTGTGAACTGTTCAAGAGCCAGGGATTTGTGGAGAGGAAGGAGACATTCTCCGGAGGGGACCAGCTGTAAAGAAAGGAGCTGCAAGTCCCCCTGCACTGCTTGGCACTCTCTTAACTAGCAGTAAAGTCCTAACTTGTGTAGACCATGGTGAACTGGGTCACAGCAATGATCTGACTCAAAATGGTCAGAAGAATAAAGCTGACATGAGGCTTTAGGATCCTTTGTGTGACTCGGTGGGAGTGGTGGGGGCTGTACACCCAAGGGTCTGGGAAGGGCAGGGTGACTTCTCTCAGTGGTGATTCTGGTTTATGGCTCCAAACAATTGTGAAAATAAGGCCTTGCTTAGCACTTTAGCTTGTCTGTTCTGTTGAAGGTTTTTTCTGGGTTTTTTCCCCCAGAAGTTCTGGTGCTATAACCAATGAAAAATTGTTTTTCTTTTTCCTTCAGGTGTATGTGCTATAAGCATGTTGAACAGAGGACTTTCAAACAGGAGTGCCTTCAAGCAGTAACGTATTTCACCCCAGATTACTAAAAAGCCCAGTTATCAAACCAGCTGACATGGAATTAAATCCTTAGGAAGCCCCAGCTGAGACATAAACAACTTGCATCAGTCTTTATATGAGATGAACTCTCAGTGAACTACAGTATCAGGTGTTTTATTAAGGTCTGTTTTCCATTGCTCAGTAAAACTTCCAACATTTACATTCACAATACAAGTGAAAAGGAGCGGGGTGCACAATGCAGTTCACTGGCAAGAGGAAATTAACCAGCTGTAAATCTCTGCAGCCTTTGCGGTGCAACTGTCAGCTGACAAAAGGTCTGAGGAATCAGCAGGAAGGACAGGCTGGTTTGAAGAGGCAGAGAGGAAAGAGATGGGAGCCCCATCAGTCTAAGACACAAAGCAGTATAGTCTTGTATTAAATTTGACGTTCAGTGATGCAACCAGGTGCATTTTGGATGTGAATTCTCCTGACTTTATTTGGAAGGAAAGATGTTGAGAAAATGTGAAATACCATTTGGCTGCAGGTTCAGTAAATCAGTGGATGTGGTCTAGAGTACGAACAGAAATCATATCCTCCAAAAATCTCATTTTTCAGGGTCATGGTTTCTTTCTTTGCATCTAGAAAACGAAATCCTGATACAGAAATAGTGCTAGAACTTTTTACTTCATTCTAGTATGTGATGTATTGCCACATTTGCATGAGAGTCTCTGGAACATAATTACCTCTGATTTAACAAACATGTAGAAAAATTAGATGATTGCATATCTTTGATTATTCTGCAGGGCTGTCCAGACTACAGCATCACAATGAACATGGGCAGCAAAACTGTGAGCTGTGCATCAACTGCACCTGTCCTAAGAGCTGGTTATGTCCCAGTCATCGTACCAACATGCCTGAAAGATCTCTGAAGACTGCTCTCTATCTGCCTTTATTTTGCTTGAATGAGGGGAATTCTCTCTGACTAACATCTGTCCTTTCATCATGTTCCAGTTATCTACAAAATGACAAGGTTTCCATGCCCAGTTCTGTCTTTGAGATTGCAATGTTAACGTATGGGATATTTCACGTATGCTCATTGTACTGGAGCATTGGGATTTCTGTGTATGGAAATCTACAACTTTGCATTCCTGCTCTGGCAGATGGGTGCAAAATTCAACTCTGTGGCATCTCTTTTGGTAGGGAGGTATTTAAGATTAGCAGAAAGTACATTCAGTGGAGCAGAGTACAGAAAAAAGCCTTCTGTTTGGCCATCCTGAACTCTGAAGCAAGATTTATACACCTTCAAAAAGTCTTCATTGAAAATTATATATCTGTCCTAAAACCATATTCTAACTTTGCTGTTTTAACTCGGGATGTCTTTCCATTTATTTTCAGATATGATATGACTTTGAGTGCTTGTAAACTCATAGATTGATTTGATTACAGTTACAGTGGAATATAAATTAAAAATAAGGAAAGGGAAATTTTAGAATAGATCTGGACTCTCTGTGTCTATTACTACAGTAGATGGCACTGTAACTTAAGTCAAATGAGTAAGTCATCTGGACTGGAGATCTCAAAAATCTCTAAATAGTATTCTTTAAGCAATTTTAAAGAACACTTCAACAAGGAGTGAGGATCAGGGTTTTGGCATGCATCTGTGCTGTGGCCGAATTCCGGTTTTAGATTTTTCACATCAAATAGTTTTCTTAGGAAAACTCTGAATCATGCATTTGCATAAGAGTTTTTCCATCTGCTTGCATTTCTCAACTCAGAGAGTTTTTTTGTTACTTCTAATATTTCACCTAAAAACACATGCATCTTGTTTTCTTTAACTTCTGTTACTATTTTGGGCTGTTATCAGCAACATACAACATAGTGATCTAAACTTGCTATCTTGTTATTACTAACTGAAACAGTCATGTCTTGCTGGAAATTGCAAGGATAACATCCTGCAAAGATACTGCAAGCACTTGGTATTTACACATTAATAGGATTTATCTGATCCAGAATTGTATTTCTGACTCTATATCCCTAATATTGGAGCACCCCAAAATTGTTTACTGATTGGGCTCTCATAGTATCCCAGGAGGTAGGATAGCAATGTTATTTTTTATTTTCTAAATAGAAACTCAGAGAGGAGAGAGACCAAACTTCACCTCATTCACACAGGGTCTGTGCTAGAGTGGAGACTTGCATTATATATGGAATATATCTTTATCTCAGATCTACATAAAACATGTTTTGGTTTTGCATAACCCATTTGAAGAAAGTAGTGCACTTTCCTCTACACTACTATTTAGGTTATTCAGGTGTTTTACAGAATGAAGGCTCAGTCTAAAGTGATTGTTGCTGTTAAGCCATATATACTTTGGAAAAGCCTTAATGTTGGATATCCGACATAAAGACTGTTAGACCAACCTAAGGCATTTGTAGCTGTTACTAAACCTCTTTCTTGTTACTAAACTTTTTTCTGGTGTATTGAGAAAAGTCATAGAGCTGTAAATAAATCAATTCTCTAGCTTGATAATATATTTAAAAGACAAGCTGAATCTCTCCAAGGGGCAGAGAAAGAATTCCACAAGAAAGCATAAGAGATGTAAATCTTCCCATGATGTATCATTTTATTGTCCAGTGTATACTGAAATACAGCTGTGGCAGCTACTGCATTCCATCAGGGTCATCACTTTCTTCAAGATAATTTTAGTTATGTATGGCCCTTTGTTTCTTCACTAATACCCAGCCAAGATAAAACCAGATCTTGAGGTGTAAGGTTTTTTTCCTAGTGTTCAAAATGAAATGCAGAAAGGACTCTAGTATTTTTGACCATATTTTGTTGGCGTCTCTGTGTCTGTGTTCATCAAACCAACCACGCTGCTGGTAGCACTCCCTATAATGCAAGGACATGTTTTTTTCTAGTATAACAAAAAAAAAATTAAGACAACAACAGCTAAATCTGAAAGTCAGGGAGAACAAGATATTGCTGTCTTAGGAATACTATTAATTTGGCAAAGACTCACAAAGCCTTTCCAAAAGCTAAATCTTCTGTGATTCATTTGCACTGGGGTACACGAGATGGCCAGAATGAAAGCGGAGAGCACACTTCCATGAGAAGAAGGAAAATCCTCAGATCTGCTATTCATAATGTATTTTCTTCTTAAGACTGATTTATTTTTTCTTACCTTGATGCATAAACAATCCCATAGGAAACCTCAAATGAGCAACTATTCATATTTGAGACATAATTTGACACAGTAAACAACTGAGCCTGGATAAGATTGTAAGTTGAAACAGTAAAAGAGATCTAGATAAGGGCAAACTTCAGGCATAGCTTTTGTTCCAAAAAGAGCAGTTACCATGGACTACTTTAAAATAAAAAATTGCAATGAAAATCTTGAAGACAAATATGTCCACTGTAGTTTCACAGGTGTCATATACTTTGTATTTAAAATCTTTGCATAATTATTGGTAATAGGCTTCTAAGCAAGATTAAGTTAGTTAACCTTCAGAGGAACCTTACTCACTCCATTAAAGGAGACTCTGAAATAGATGCCTTAATTCAAACAGTGTGAATGTTCTCCTTGGGCTGCTATAAATTTTAAAATATATTTCTCTCAAACACTATATATGTAACTTATTTATCAGATGATACAGTTACATCATTCAATTACAAGTATTAAATAAAAGTATAAAAATCCTTAGATCCAAGGTACTGCTTTAACTCTGAACATTTATAGTTTACTGTAAGCCATTTATATATTTAATTGAAAGAATAATCTTGAAAAAATATTTTTATAATAGTGGTTATATTAATTTTATAGTCAGAATTATTCTTTTTATCTGACCAAACCAGATTTACAAACTAAAACATGCTTGCCATGTATGTACTGAATCTCTGTTTGATTCTACTGTGCCAGAACTTATATTAAGTTTTTATTTCTTCCACAAGTCCTGTGAGGTTATGAAAAGACTTGAAAAAAACTTTTCAGTACTAATTCCATATGGGTAGGCAGTGTAACTCTCTGCTTTTGACCCCTTGAAGATTCTGGGATGACTCAGACTAACAATTCTGCTTATGGGAAAATTCGTTTTAAAGTGCTTATATCACTTTTTAAACACATTATTTGCATGTATCCTTTCTAGCCCCTCAAAACTTGCATTACAGCTTTTTCTTCTTAAAAAAGAAATTAATGAAGAGAGTGCCTATCCCTCCTCTTATGTCTTCAGCTTTCAATTCATTTGAGGCTGGAAAAAATTTGTCCTTTATACTTCTTTTGTGGGAATGGAACACCTATGCAAAAACTGGTATAAAATTGAAGCCTTACATTTTAAAATGTTTTCTAAGAGCTAGATTTGTGTACTGAGCCACTGTACACTCTGGCTCAGTTATAACCTGATAATAAGTGAAATTTTTTTACCTATATGATCAAGGAAATGTGGCTCACAGATCAAAATGAAAATTGTTCACTTTTCTATTATGGGGAACACATTTTCATACACAGTCAAAGCTATTTCTTAATCTAGGTGGTTTTTTGGATTTTTTTGTTTGTTTGTTTGTTTTGTTTTGTTTTTTGTAAAGTTGAAGAAATTCTAAATGTTTTATATTGCATTTAGTGCCCCTACCATAAATAGGAGTTTTATAATAATTCTTTGATTTCACATATTATCTGATATGTGACCATATTGACCATGACTGACATGGGAGTTACTGGCATTTTTTGTTAATTTTTCTTTAATTTTTATGGGAAATTCAACATTTAAGTACTCAGTAGCTTACTGTTTTCTTGTAGGCATGTTGATATTACACCTGCTATGATGAATTTAACAGCCGTATGCCAAATGAAACACGTTCACTTAACAGAAGAGCTTAAGAAAGTAGAAGGGAAGACTTCAATGTAACACTTCCATTTGGAGATGGCAGCAATGGGTGATCACATGGGGTTTTTGCTTTTGTAATGCTTCGTGCTGTGCCAAAGCTATCAGAGTTTTCAACTCTTTTTTTTTTACCCAACTTCAAAAACATCTCCCAAATCCTCAGCAAACTTTTTATCCTTAATTGAAGACAACTCATTGCCTGTGTTTTCTGAAAGGAGAGAAAATATCAAAATATTTATCTTAGAAACAAAATATTGGATCAAACTGTGTCCTGTAGATAATTTGTTGGGACAACAGGAAACTTGGCTGGAAAAGGGGGTTGATTATGTAAAAAAGATTTATGACTTACACAGTTCTCTGCACTGGAGTCAAATCTCCGAGTAAATGAACATTTCTTCAGGTTCTGTCTTATATTGTGTCATTTTAGTGTCTGTGTGGATGAAAGTGGGAGGAACATCAGGGAGGAATATCCTGAAGTAACAGCAGACCTTTCTGCTTGCTTTCAGATATTTTAGGTAATGCCTTACCAACATAAAAAATAGGTGTGAGCTTTTAATTGTTGGATCTCAGAATAGGCTAAGCATGAGATAAGCAGATAGGGAATCTAAAAAAAAACCCTAGAAACTAATATAATCGTTCTGGTGATTCAGCAGCAGCTTTTGAAATTCATGCAAACCTCAGGAAGCAAAAGATGACAGACAGAAATGGTTGATTAAATCTAACAGGGGAATAAAAAGGCCACTTCTGCAGGAGATAGGTGATACCTCTCCCACTTAGAGCAGAGTGCTTGAGTTTCTCAAATGAGCTTTTGTTGTGTTCATGCTCACAAGGGGAATGCTTCATCTGGATAATCTCTCTAATCACTGTGCAATTTGAAAGTTTATTTTTTCTGGAAAGGGCACTGCAAAAGCTCATGGGAGAGAGGACGAAAAGGGTGTGAACTCTGAGTAGCTGTAAACTGAGGGGCTAGAAAAATCCTGTCCTTGTAGGGCAGTGGAAAGGCACAGAAGAAGGAAGGAATATTAACCTGAGGACAATGGGTAATACAGCAAACATGTTACAAGAGGCATGGAATGCTTTGTAAGGGAATCAGTGGGAGCTGTATGCTGTGTGTATGGCTGGCAACAGAGACTCTCAGGACAGCAACGAACAGTATTGAACTGAGTGAGGGAAGATACCACCAGATGGGTTTTCTCCTCTCTTGCATTCATCATTCTTTTGTCTGTTTGGATTTTCCTTTGGTTTATAGCCTGTACTACTTCAGTGTGTGAACAGGTCTACTCTACACCTCTACTCTAAAAGCATTCTTAGTCCTATATGCTGGGAGCTTGCAATTATGATAACTGGAGAGACTGGAATGTTGTCCCTATACATTCCAGGTGGGGAGGAAAGACAACTTTAATGTGTATTTTCAAAGATACTTTGTAAAAATATTCAATCTCTCTGCATTGTTAGTTAGAATAGCTAAAATTAATACTGTAACTTCCAGGAAAACAAGGATATTGGCTGGATTTCATTAGTTTACACAGCCAGGACTTATAGCGTAGCAGTGTGTAGATTATTTAATATTTATCCCCAAAGCCATTGAAAAAAAATATTTTATATCTCTCTAACTATCCGCTACATAGTCCTAGAATCCCAGGATTACCCAATAACTGAAACTGGAAGACACGTCAGGAAGTCTACAGCCCAGGGGCTGCTCCAAGCAACGTGAGCTGTGAGTTCATAAAAGGTTACTCAGGGGTTGTTCCATTTGGTCTTGAAATCTTCGAAAGATGGAGGCTGCCCAGCATCTCTGGAAAATCTGTTCTGTTGTTTGACTCCCCTCAATGTGAAAAATGTGTGTGCATAAACTGGTGTGTATGGAGTTTGTGAGGCAGTGTTTTGGTAGCAGGGGTGACTTCCTTAAGGAACTGTCAGAAGCTTCCTCCACGTCCAACAGAGCCAATGTCAGCCCACTCCAGGATGGACTCACTGCTGGCCAAGGCTGAGCCTATCGTGAAAGCAGCTTTGACATCGTGTGTTTAAGGAGAGGGAAGATGTGACTGCACAGGAGCAATTGCAGTCAGAGCAGAGGAGTCAAAATAAATGAGAGAAACAGCTCTGCAGACACCAAGGTCAGAGAGGAAGGAGGGGGAAGAGGTGCTCCAGGCACAGGAGCAGATTCCCCTGCAGCCTGTGATGCAGCCCATGGTGAGAAAGGCTGTGCCCCTGCAGCCCATGGAGGGCCCTGGTGGAACAGAGATGCACCTGCAGCCTGGGGGTGACCCCACACCAGAGCAGGTGGATGTCCAAAGGAGGCTGTGAACCCATGGGGATCCCATGCTGGAGCAGGGGCATGGCAGGACCTGTGGCCCTGCGGAGGATCCATGCTGGAGCAGTTTGTTCCTGGAGGAACCACGGCCTGTGGAAAGGGCCAATAGTAGAGAATTTCATGGAGGAATGTCTCCTGTGTGGGAGACCCTATGTTGGAGCAGGGGAATAGTGTGAGGAGTTGTCCTCCTGAGGAGTAAGGAGAAGCAGAACCAGCATGTGATGAACTGATCACAGCCCCCATTCCTCATCTCCCTGCACTGCCAGTGTGGAGGAGGTAAAAAACTGAGTGAATCCGAGCCCTGGAAGAAGGGAGGATTTGCAGAAAAGTGTTTTAAGGTTTTGGACCTGTGTGTCAGGAAGACACACAGGTCCAAAGCATACAAGGCTTCATGTGGATACTTCAAAATATTCACACCAGAATTCCTGAATTATGTCTTTGAGCCGTTCCGTATGTGTATGAGTATATATACTTGTGGAAAGATGAAGAGAAGGCAGAGGACTGCTGATTAAACAAAGTGCCTCAAAAATGTCCAGCTGGCCAACACTGAAACCAGATTAATGTCTAAAAAAGGCTATAATCTGTACATTCAGGTGAGTATTTTATGATGTGTAATACAAGAAACATCTGTGGCTCCAGACAGCTTCTCGTGAGAGGAAGTTCTGATTACAAAGATGTCATAGCAGTCTAATGCTAATCCTTATACTTAATGGAAATTTCAAGGAGAAGAGAACACTGAACAGTTCTTTCCCTCTGGAGCTGGGAAGTGATGTGAATCTCAACCCTGCAAAACCCCAGAGACCCCAGAACGTGATGATTCACGAGAGTAGTTTAAAAAT
Source organism: Peucedramus taeniatus (assembly GCA_013400575.1). Lineage (NCBI taxonomy): Eukaryota > Metazoa > Chordata > Aves > Passeriformes > Fringillidae > Peucedramus > Peucedramus taeniatus. The sequence continues at coordinate 6,741 of WBNO01026196.1, read as the reverse complement.
AGGGGGATTAAAAATAGCAAAAGTTCTTTTTGTTGGTATGCTTGTTTAAATCCATATAGTTCACATTTTCTGGCTACATGGGCCTGAAACCTTTTGAAAAAAGCAATTACTTAAAAAACATATAAATAGCAACTGAGGCCATTGTATAATCCCACTATGAACTATGAACTTGGTTTTAAACTCATGAACAGGGTTTTGACACTGTAAAAGGGCCCTGGTAAGAGTCAGGCTAGGAGTTTTGTGCCACCCAGATCAATACCTTCTACAGAAGGATGATAATTAAACCCACAAAAGCTAAGGCATGAGTTTCTGCTTTTTATTAACAGGAATCTCAGCTGAGAATAAGGCTGATGATTTCATCTGAAACACTGAATTCCTGATCCTGCTGTACAGAGCCTCCCTCTTTCCTAAGTCATGTAAAGGGACCAGCATGAGAAAACGGATGGGACTGACAAGGACAGTCTTCAGCCTGCTACCCTGCACACCCTGAGAACTTGCCTGAGATCAGTGCTGTGTGCTGCAACTCTAGTCTGTCCTTGAAATGCCCTTTGCACTGTGGTTTGGTGGGGTTACTGGAAAATGGTCCTACAGCTGTTTTCCTGAGTGCCTGTCTGTGCTCCAGAAACCATCTCAGTTACAGAGTGTTAAGGACTCTTCCAAAATACTTTTTTTTTAGGGTGTAAAGGTTTTAGGGTGCCAGTGAAGATCTTGTGACAAAGCAAATCCTAACATCCTTCTCAGATGTCATTTAGATTTGACTTAGTCAAAACTCCCACTGACTTCTCTGAGCCATTTGAGATTTGGCAAGAGGACATTAGCACATTGCAATCATCTATGAAAGCAGCAACAGAGCTGAATCCCATAGAGTAACATCAGAGTAACATACATTATTTCCATCCAAGTAAAAAGGTCTTCCGTGACTTCCTTTTCTGGCCAAATCTAAATCTAAACACATTATTCATCTGTGCACAAGTCTGTTTGCTTTGCAAGCCAAAACACACTAGAAAAACAGGAAATAAGATATAAAACTAGGTTGCTCTGCTCTGTTAATTTGTCAAAGCCACAAAATGTGTTTTTCATTAGCTTTCAAGTACGGGGTGAAACGTTTAGTGCATCTGTCTGCCCATCCATCCATCCATCCATCCATCCATGCATCTTATTTTTTCTGAGCAGAGCAAAAGTTCAGTACAGTTTTCAGCTATATTGCTTAGCATCTTCTGTTTAGAGAAAGCAACTGACACCAAAATTTTGACTGTGTTTTGATCTTACAAATTAGTATGTCCTTGTGAAAGGGGAGCTAAACAGAGTCAAGAGACTCATGCTTAAATGTGTGGATCTGTTGGTGCCAGTCTCAATGGTTCAGGAGGCACAGTCCTTCCTAAACGCCTTCCTAAGGGCTTCTGAGAGCAAAGGAAAGTCGTCAGAAAAATCCCATCAATTTCTAAGTGCACTGCATTACTCCCTAGAAAACTGTTTTCACTCTTTCCACACCCTTTGACTTGCAATCCCTTACCAAACCTCCGTGCAGTAAGACACCCCTGTGTCTCTTCATCTACTGACTGGGTTTTCAGAACTGAATGAAATTATTTGGTGACTGATGACTTTTGGTAGGCTCTTAGAGAGGTTGTAAAGGTATGTGTACAGCATTTAAACCTTGGAAACTATGGCAACTTTGGCAGCCTGTGCTGAAAATAGAACTCCATGCATTCAACACTGCTGTTTAATTTTGTAAACTCCAAAATTGTATCGATGTGGGAAATGCTCATCACCGAGTCTCAATACCCCCAAACACTCAAATTTTAAACAATTAATTTTACTAGAAATACATGGGGGTGCTTCACTTACACATCTATATTCACTGTGTTTGTAAGGACTATATGTGAGAGATCAGAAAGACCCATTTATTTGTAAGTATATTCATTCTAACTACAGACCTAGGCAACTCTAATTCAAGTTTTCCTCAACTGAGTTCTGCTAAATACCATACACTCCAAAGGCGTCCAAAAATCTAAAGCAATTCCACTATTCTTCACAGAAGCAGAGTTTCAAGATAGAACTCAGGACCAAAGCCAAAATATGTCCCAAATTGTACCTAATTTCTGTGGCAGGAACATATTCTTTCAATCGTAATTGAGATGAGTTCAAACGCGGTGTTGTACTTTGCCCTGGATTTTTCAAATCTGAACCATCATCTATTGAAGATCACATCTGTTCCTAAGGCTGGAAGATCATCAGATCATGTGAAGAACTGTGATATTCAGAGTGGACCATGAACACCCGCACACAAAATTGTTACCCTTCAGACCAGGGCTCAGCTATGATCTCAGCCTCTAAACCCTTGGCTTTCCAAAGGTTCTGAAGGTTCAGCCTCTGGGCATTTGCAGAAACACATTTTGACAGGGCTCAGTAATTTCCTTTCTGTCTTGTGCATGAACTGCTTGTACCTCACCAGAATTCAGAAACGAGAGTTTCTGTGCTGAGCTGTGTCTGGTGCTCTGCTCTCAAAGCCTCCTCTCTCATGCACCAGCAGACACAGTCTTGGCTACTGTTTCTATTTAAATCATGGTGACACCATCCCCTCTTTTTCACAGGACTGCCCCAGAGTTGCAGTTTTCTCCTTTGCCTGGGAGCATTAACAAACTCCTATTTCAGATCTCTCTTAGAGGCTGTCTAACCACTAATCTGTGACTTACTCCACCTTCCCCCTGAGTCCGTGTCCCTGCGAATATAAGAATTAATCATTTCTGATGCCTAAGAAAATACCCAGACAGAGTCTGGCTTTGTGGGCAGGATGCAACTTGTCTGTCTGTTGGCTGTGCATGAGCAATACAGGAGCCATAATAAGGCCAGTATGGGAAGGGAACCTGCCCTAGAGGCGGCTCCTGCGACACTGGAGAGAGACCAGTTCTCACCAGCTGCTGCTTCTCCAGACAGTGGCTGAGACTTGCCACCAGCAGCAGTGGGACAGCTGGAGAAAGCTGGGAAGAAGGACACTGAGGGGGTGTGGGAGGGTGGGGAACAGGGACCAGCACCAACTGGAGGCAACTGGAAAGGGCTATAAGGAGACAGAAAGTGTACCAGAGGTATGAGTGGGCCCACCTTCCTGCCCATCCTCTGCTCCTTGCAATCTCTGTGACAAACACATCGGCGTGGCTGGACCTGCTGGCTAGGGAGGAAGGATATCAGAGTCTTGCGTGTCAAAGAAGGCAGCATTGGTGAAAGCCACTTGCTGTGGCACCAATTAAACCACAAACCACAGCTTTCTGGGAGCAGCTACTGGAGCTCAGGTGGATGCCTACCTGGGTAGCACTCCCCCTTTGCACCAGCATTTTTGCTTCCCTTGGATGTTTCCTGGGCCATTGGGTGCTGAGCACTCGGGTGGTGAGCACACTGTGCAAACACATCCACACTTGCCAGGCATGCTCCCTAACTGAGGATGTGTCTGGCCATTATGTTGTCTCTGTGATTTATCATTTTCCAGACTGAATACCCTCATCAACATCCTTGTGCTCTCAGTGAGATGTTATGTGCTGGGGGAGTGGGAGGCTTCATCAGAGTCCTCCTTCCACATTCTTCATAAGCAGGCAGCTTCTTTCCTTCTACCATGCAAAGCAAAGGTTCATCTATCAGGGGAAAAATCTAACTTCTAGGACAAAATGTAAACTTTTGCAGCAAACAGGATGGGCAATTAAGTCCAGTGACTGATTCTTTATCACAAACTTTTCTCTCCGGGTTCATGCATGGGAGGTCTGGATTCATGAGGTGCATGAAACTGAGCAAAGGAGCATAGAGAATAAGGGATTAAATCAAAGGGAGGGCTTGGTGGTGGAAACTGTGAGAGAGAAGAGCATGTGGGAAGAAAGGAGGAAGAAAGGAGAGGTAGGAAGCTACAGGCAGTGGAAGAATAGAAGTAGGTTAGTGGGTGACAGTACAGATGGTGTGAATCATCATGTGCTGATCTCTTCTTCTACTCTGTTGACTGCTGGAGCTATCATTTAACATTTTTTCATTATGTCTTACTGAAAATAGAAGTAACTCTCCTGTTTCCAGAAGGTGAGCTGTTGAAAGTTAAAGACTAGAAACCAGTAGCTTTTGGAAGAGATGCAGCTTCTCACTGATCTGAAAGTAGAACTGAACTGGAAACTTCATTAAGAAGTTTATGTCCTTGCCACCTGGCAGATTTCCTACTTTTTAAAGGGGTGATTACAGTCCCATAATGTGTTTTGCTAAATTGCAGGAAATTATTATTTTTAATGTGGCATCCTCAAAAGAATTCTTTTGACTAAGTTGTATTTTTTCGCTCTCATTATTTGAGATGTTTAAATATCAGTACATGGTATTTGCAATTGGAGCCAGGCACAGAGCTTTTCCTGATTTAAATTCACCATCTACTAGGCATCTGAGCAGTTTTGTGAGGAACAGAAGACAAGCTTCAAGGGTTTATCTTTCCTTGTGGGCTGTGGGATCTGGCTAGTTCAGAGGATATATCTGTCTGAAGACTTTTCTGGATCTGGGCAGGGATCTCTTGTACTTCATTTTCCACCACAAATATCCCCCTTGAGGTTCATTCGTCTGTCCCAGTAGTGTTGCCAAGAAGAACTAATTGAAGTAACATCTAACAGCATTGTTGGACGCTGTGATTTTAATTTCCAAAGTGACTACAGTAATTTTTTTCAGATGGGCCTTGCTGCTCTTGTTGGCAGCCATCTTGTTTGAAACGATGACTCCCCATTCTTCTTTTTCATGGAATTTTTAAGTCTTGAGGCACCAGCTGTTCTAGTTTGGAGGATTTAGATGATATCTCTGGTGGTAAATGGGTATCCAGAGGTGTCTGACCCCAGCAGGATACATCTCTCAAGGCCACACAGCCACCTGGAGTCCCTCCAGCTGTGCATCAGACAGAAGGTGGCTTTATTTTGCTTTGGCTGCCAAGCGTAGCAGCAGCGTAAAGGCAGGTTTGATCATATAATTTGATTGTATAACTTCCTATACATTATAATTTAGAGGAAGTTCTTTTGACCTGAGTTTTGTTGATGAACCACCAGAGTCACGTCAGGCATTACAGAGAAAAAAAACCGATCAACTAGATTACTGTGACTGTATCCATTACACAACCACGCGTTAGAAGGAGCTATGTATGTACACTACAGGGAAATCACCAGGAAAAGCTCCTGTACAAACCAAAACAAGTCAAGCCCACCCAGGTACTGCTGGTAAGGCAGAGCAGAAACAGCCTCCACTGTCTTTGTGTGTCAGATTTACCTCCATGACTTTGGAAGGAGGAGTTCTGGAAACCAAAGAGATGTGTGATCACAGAAGCACAGTTCATGGCAAATTTACAAATAAAACCAGAAGAATCATCACATTAGAGGATTTAAATTATTTATGTCTTCTTCATCAAGTTGGTTTCTCTAAGAATGCATTTCATCTGTATCTCATTTAAAAAAAATAAATAACCTATAGTCATGACTGATGGATAATGTTGCATGGGCAACATTCTCATGACTCCAACATCAACATGTGGAACTGCTGTAATCCAGACCTGGAACTCTTCACTAAACAACAACAGGACCTGACTTTGTTCTTGGTTTTTAAACCTGATTGCAAATCCCTTTTTTATTTTTTTCCTGAATGCTGCTCATCATACCAGTAAGACTGGAAATCTTAATTAATTTATCAATTATAATTTATCTCCAGAGAACAGTTTCATGCTGTGAAATTTATTTCCAGGAAACAGTTCCACAGTTATGCCTGCTGTCGGAACTTTTCAAACTGGAGATGTATCAACTAAAATGATATCGTATGTTCCTCATAACTGTGTGTGTTCTGACAAAAAGATAGAAGAAAATGATTTATTGGAAGAAGATTGCCAGATGCTGTCCAGAGAATAGAGAAAGCTGTTAGCTCTGAACTGGGTGAGTCCCTGTTCTTTACCAAGCCAGTGAAGTCCAGGCATTGTAACAAATCCTGTATGTGTATTTGAAAGTTTGAGAGGGAGAAAGAAAATAATAAAATATCTTAATTGGATGGGGATAGAATTAGCTTCAAAAGTCAAAATATAAGGGTTTGGGGATTTTTGTCAAATTAAAGCTCATCTCATTATATATATAAACACATAAAAAGATCTTCAGCATTCCAATTATATATTAAAAATGTGTCTTTCATAATTTATGGAGACTGTGAGTTTTAGAAATCTGTTTCCCATTTATGCCCTTGCTTCTGCTGGAAAAAACTAGAAACTTTGAGTTCCCAGGTAACAGCTAGGTAGCAGTCAGCTAGTGATCAGTACAAGTAGATCATATGAAAGATCAGGTTTGCTCCTGAGCTGACCAGGTTGCTATCTTCCACTAAACACCTTTCAGAACAAGAAAATAAATTATCTACTCTCTATTTTTGGAGTAAAATGCACAAGAGAGAAATCATGTGGGAAACTACCAACAGGAACATGGAAAGCTACACCAGCCTGGAGAAATATGAGTATGTAAAAGAAAACCTCCAGAGAAAGGAATTGTCTAGAATTTATATAAAGTCTGCCTTGGGCCTTCACAGTAAAAATTTAATCACTGTTAAGTGTCACCATTCTAGTGGAATTTTGGGGTGAAAAGTGAACAAGAAGTACTTGGAAGCTGCTGCATATTAGGATCTTTTTTATTATTAGCTGCCAAGTATTGACTTATCCAGCAGTATGATGAAGAAATCTGGATACAATACATCTACTCTGATCAAAAAAAAAAAAAAAAA
>WBNO01026195.1:27141-58524 GCA_013400575.1 Peucedramus taeniatus | reverse complement strand
AAAATAAAATAAAATAAAATAAAGCTTTGTACCATGCTCTGATGTTTGAGCCATTCATTCCAGCAGTGCATACAAATGAGTGGGATCTCTTCAACTGCATGGAAAATTCTGGATTTTTCAGTTCCAGAGCACCAGGATCCCTGAGAAATTGGAATTCCAGCCTTGTGTCCTCCTGTATCTACCGAGGAGCTGAGGAATTGCAAGCACGGAGTGATCTTCCCTGGGACTCATTAAAACTTGGGACCAAGGTCCTGCTTTGATTTCCCTCATCTCCACAACAATCACTCCAATAAAACCTGGCAGCAGCATTTCCAGCGTCCTCCCAAACGGATAAAAATCGGGGTTTTTGGTTATTTCCCATCTAATCAAAATTAGGGCTGCGTCCTGGGTGGATGCTGATACCTGAGGCTCCTTTTCCTCCTCTCTTTGTGCATTTTAACACTGCCAGGAGGGGCTGGAATTCCACATTTTGCAGTCAGGGCAGGTTTTTCCAAGCCTTGGAGCCCACCAGGATTCAGAGAGGTGCAATCACACCTGGGAAATCTGAATTTCAACCTTGGTCAGGCCGGGACAGGAACGAATCTGGGACATCCCCATTCCTGAGGGGTCACTTTGGGGCCGTTTGCACCAAGAAGTGGAATTTTTGGGTGGCTCGTTTGGGGTTAGATTGTTGAGCCACCACCCTGGAGAGGTTTGGTCCCTGCCAAGAGATTTTTTTTGGGAATTCCTTGGGGGATTCTGAGTGCAGGCAAGGGCATCCAGGCTGTGGAATCATAGAAAAATATTGGAAAAGATTTCCAAGACGATGAAGTCCAAACATGTGTGTGAAGCTAGATGGGATTTTAATGGGATTTTCCTGGTTTAAATAATCATGGAATGCCATATTGGTTTGGGTTGGAAGGGTTAAATCCCACTATCCCAGGGTGCTCCAAGCCCCACACAACCTGGCCTTGGACATTTCCAGGGATCCAGGAACTTCTCTGGGCACCCAATATTGAAGATTCCAAGCAATCCCAACAATAAAAACCTCAACCAGGAGGAGAAGGAGAGAATTTTTTCCAAGAGTTCATTAAATCCATGGAAACCCAGAGCCTTTCTGCTCCTTCCAGCGCATCCTAATAAGTGTTATAATTATCACAGAATCAGTTAAAGAAAAACCTTCTGACCCAAATGAGTTCTTTAAGGGTATAAAATATACAAAGCTCAGACCTAAACTCCGAGTGAGCTGCACTGGGATTATTTTTCTCATCCTTGTGAATGTTTAAAGTTTAAAAAAAGTGGAGTTTAGTCCTGATTAGGAAAAGAAATTGGGAATTTTAGCGCTTTCAGCTCCCAACAATGGGGGCAAATGGTGTTTCCCTGTTCCATCTCCCACGGAATGAGCTGTGCACAAAGAGCCCCCAGGTATCATTATTATCACTAATTACACACTTCGTGTTTAATGAAAGGCTCCTGTCTCCTGTCAGAGGCTTTCATGAAATGTTAATTTTTCCTCCTAATCAACTTGAAACATTAAAGTGGCAGCTCCTGCACAAATCAGTGAACTTTGTGTTTGCCCTGTGTTGCTTTGGAAGTTTTCCAAGCTCTTCCCAGGACAATCCATCTTTTTTTTTTTTCCTTTTTATTTTGCAGGCTTGCGGAGAGCAGCAGCTCAGCAGAATTCCCATAAATCCTTCACATTTGGAGCAGCATGGAACCAGTGAAATCCTTACCCTGGGTTTAGTTCAGCCTCACAAATGCATTTTCCCGGGGCAGCTTTTCCTCTCAGCAGCCCTGGGAAGGTGACTGGGATGAGCTCTGGAATTCCATCCTGGTAAATAAAGATGATGAAAGGCTCTGACACGTGGAATAAGTCACCTCCCTAAATCCTGCCCCTCTTGAGCCTTTCTGAGTCTGACTGAGCTCCTGTGGGCCCCAGAATCTTCTGAGACCTTGGGAATTTTAAATCCATCCAGGGAATGGTTTGGTTTGGGAGCAACTTCAAATCCCACCCAGTGCCACCCCTGATTTGAGAGAACACCCTGTGCTAAAAATCATTATTGGAGCTTTTTTTTTTTTTTTTTTTGCCTATTTTAAGCCTATTTCTGCCTATTTTTAAACCTATTTTAAGGCTGAGCATGCAGGAAGATCTTGGTGCTTTTTAAATCTGGCCTCATTATCCATTATCCCCCTCATCCTTTGCCTTCCCTGTCCCCACCTCTTTTCCCTGGGATGAAATAATTGAACAAACCAGACTTTGGGGTGGGCTTTGAGCTCCTGCCTCGTCCTCACTGGTTCCTCTCTGGCTGCTCCAATCACTCCAACATTTATAAATTCGGAGCGTGGATAGCACATTTTTCAGGGGAAAACTGAGGTTTGACTTTGAATTCACACTTTTCTGGAGCTCACATGGGTTCAGGAATGTCTCTGGGCATGGCACAGACCCTGTTTCCAATAATGCTCCTGTGACCAGAAAAACCAGAGCAGCCCTTCTGCCCCAGAAAGCAATTTAAGATTTAATTAATACTTGAGGGCCACGCTGCTCCAGTGAAATGAGCAGGAAGGTCTCCTCATTTCAGGCCCTAAGAGTCCTACATTTGCTGCTAATTAAAGCAGAAACTTGATATTAAAAAAATAATTTAAAAAAGAAAATAAAAGAAGGAATCCAGACTTAAACCAATGACTAAACAGTCCTTGTATTCCTTGGATGTCTTTTATAGTTGGTGTTAAATGTAAATTGGTGGAGCCTCAGAAATTGAAATGGGGAATGAGAACTCAGATATATTTTCTTCCCTCCTAAAAATACCTCTGTTTATGGGGAGGGTTTGCTCTGGGATGATTAAATGGTTCATCACTGCAATAATAGTTACAGAAATTCAAGGAAAACGGGGCTGGAATGAAAGAAATCTCTGGGTATTTGTGTGGCTTTTGTGTGGAAGCAGCACCTGATACCAATTTTCTTTTTTTTTTTTTTTAAGCTGATTTGATTTTTAGAACTCATTCCCAAACCAAACTTGTGTTGCCCTGATGTGCAGCTTTTGTTCAGAGCTTCTCTGCTCCCACTGGATGCATTTCACAGGGCCTGATTTGCTTCCAGAAAGGGGTTTTAGCTTTTTGGAATTCCCATCCATGGATAGCGTGATTCCAGAAGGGTCAAGCATCCAAAAGTCTTCAGCTCTAAGGTTTTTAAAGGTTTGGACTACAAATTTCCAATGGATTTTGTAAAACCACTCCTCAGAATTTCTCCCTGTGCCACCTATGGCCACGTTTCCAGGTTGCTCATTTTGCTTGGACCAAGTTTCTTTTTTTTTTTTTATTTGACCGAGTTTCATTTTTTTTTTTATTTGTGGTTTTAACTTGGCCATTTCGGTGCCTCGCAGAGAATTGACTTTTTTAATGATGCTTTGCTCAAAATCTACAAGACCTGCTCTGCTCCTAATTGTCTCTCCCTCCTCCACGGGCTGCTCCTCTTGTCCTGCCCCAGTTTCCCATTCCCAATCCAGGGCTGAAAAATCAGGAGAACCATCCCCTCCTCCTCCTCCTCCTCCTCCTCCTCCCTTTGGCTTTGGGGGCTCTACCTGCCCAGCATTTTCTCCCTGCCATAAATCAGGATGGGAACTTTCTAAAGATTACTTTAAAAATAATCTGAGACCTGATGTATTTATGGGATGACAACTGTGTCACACTGGGATGAGAGGGAGTTCACCTCCAGCATATTTTTTCTGTGGGAAATGAGCGTGGGTTCTCCTTCCCCGTGATGGATGGGACAAAGCAGGCCAGGAATTTAGGTCTGGTGATTTATTGGAGCCCTGCACTCACCTATTTTTCCTCTTGGTCTTGTGGTGTGGTGCCAGGGAGGCTGTAAACAATCCATTGCCCTTTCCAGGAGTATGGAGCCATCGACCCCAGGGCTTCTCTGTATGATTGATCCCAAATTCCTGGTGTGGAGGGAGCTTTGGGAGGAGGGGGAGTGGTTTTGTGCTCTCTCTGTACGTAGGGGCTGCTTGTACTTAAAAAAAAACAATTTTTTTGCAGCCTTTCCCTGTGTGCAGGCCTGTGCTTTAGAAGGGAGGTTTTTAAGGGTAAATCAACTTCCCACTCAGAGAGAAAAGGTTTAGTGCCTCAAAGAGGTGGGTCCAGGCTCCTTTAATAACATTTTCATTACATTTTTGGCCTTGAACCCCTTGACAAAGTGATATTAATGTAATAATTGCCAGGTTATGTACAGTGCCTTGTCTGCCGTGACCCAGCTGGGTTAATGGCTGGCTTGGAGGTCTTTTCCAACCTAAATATTCTTTTTCAACCTAATTATTCTTTTCCAAACTAAATATTCTCTGAAATCATGGAATAAACCGATTTCCCCCCCACAAAACCAGGGGTTTGTCACTCTGGCTGTGGGTGGCAGGGACAGGCCTGGGCCAGGCCCATGGGGGATTTTAGGGTGCAAAAGCAGAATGAAAAGGGTTCAGAGTGACCCTAAAATGAAAATGGTTCAGAAAGACCCAAAAATTAAAATATTTCAGTGACCCTAAAATGCAAACAAGGAGCAGCAGCAGAGGCTGGGCCTCTCTTTTCAGAGGGCTCAAAGCAGGGCCTGGATTTTGGGGAGATTTCAAGGGGATTCAGGCAAACTTGCTGCGTGTCACAGGTGCCATAAATAAGTTAAGCACCCTGACAGGGAAGAATATTTGAGAGAGGAGCTTCTTTTCTCCCTCTTCCTTCACATTTGCCATTTCCTTAATTAATTCGCCCACAAGCAGAGCAAATTCCTTGAGCTGGGAAAGTTTAAAGGGCTTGGAGCTGGGGAAAGGTGACTGAATTTGCCTCTTTCTCTTCCAGCGTGACCCTTTGCACTTCTTAAACCTTGAAATTGGGCCATGGACCACTGCAGAGACATGAATATAGTCCTGACTGCAGCGAGGAATCAGAGGCTTTTAATTTTTTTAGTCTTTTTTCGTGCTTATCCTGCTGCTAAGGAAGGGCAGGGAGGGAAGCACAGAGAGCTGAGACTCTTCATGGGCTTTGTTTTGGGGACTCCATGGAGTGTCCACAGCAAAGACACAGCACAGCTCGCTCTGTAGCAGCACCACGAGCAATTTCTGATTGTTTGAGACGTTGTGGAGAGGGAAAAGCAGTTGTAGGAATGAGGAACAAGTGCTTGGTGTGTTTGCTGCACTGGGAATGTGTCCCAGGCAGCCTCTTCTCTTCAGCAGCCTGGGATAAATCCATCACTCGCTGATAAAAGTTGTTTTTCTCTTTGTTTAATCTTTATTTTTCTTCCTTGCAGCCTCCCCTGCTTACAGAAAGTTAGAGGATCCAGATTTCAAACCAGCTCTGGGCTGGTTTGAAAGTCACAGAATCCTGGAAATGTTTGGGTTGAAGGAGCCTTAAATCTCATCCAGTGCCACCCCTGCCATGGCAGGGACACCTCCCACTGTCCCAGGTGGCTCCAACCTGGCCTTGGGCACTCCCAGGGGTCCAGGGACAGCCATAACTCTGGGAATTCCATCCCAGCCCCTCCCCACCCTCATTCCTTCCCAAAATTCCATCTCAATCTCCCCTTTCCCAGTTTGAAGCCATTCCCTGTGTCCTGTCCCTCCATCCCCTGTCCCCAGTCCCTCTCCAGCTCTCCTGGAGCCCCTTCAGGCCCTGGAAGGGGCTCTGAGGTCTCTCTGGATCCTTCCCTTCTCCAGGCTGGACAATCCCAGCTCTCCCAGCCTGGCTCCAGAGCTTCTCCAGCCCTTGGAGCATCTCCATGACCTCTGGACTGTCCAACAGCTCCACATCCTCCTGCTGTTGCCTTTTGCCCCACAAAGTCTCCTTTGAGACAAAAACAAAACCCATGAGAATCAGTCCTAGGAACTGCAAAATAACTTTTTCCTTAGCTTTTAATTACAGTTCTCCCTGGCTGTTGTTTGTTGTCTCATTTTAGTTTGTTTTTTTTCTTCCTGGGAGAACATTTTTGCTGTTTCCCTGCCCCAAGAAAGATTTTTTGGGAAGAGAAGGCCAAAGGCAGTGTCGGAATCAAACAGGTCAAGGCACTCGCAAAGTTTTGCCTTAAAATCCATAAAATAAATATAATCCTGTTGAGATAATTAGTCTGATGAGGGAAAGTGACCTTTCTAGCAGGGAACATAATTGCATTGCCATGGCCCATGATTTGACCTTCTCTAAGCCCTCCCTCAACACAGCTAATGAGGATTGTTCTGCATCCTGTTGATAGCCAGGACATTGTTGGGAAATAAGTGGCTCCTGGAAACCAAGCAAAATATTAAATGCACAGAATTCTTATTATTTATTTAAAAAAAAAAATCCCTAGTAATTTAATTCCTCCTGCTGCAGTAATTGGTGAGAGTTTGACAGGGTTTTTTTTCCCCCCGTATTTCCTTGTGGAGCCAGAGGTTTATTCTCTGGAACATCCCAAAGCCACTGAGATTCTGAAAATAATTTTAAAAGGGCCCTTAACCTCCATGTTTTTCAGATGCAAAAAAATTCAGGTCCTGAATGATTGGCATTTCCACCTTATTCTTCCTGCCTTCCAAGTTAAGGCTTTTTTCACGGATTTTGAATAATTTTCTTCTTCATTTTTTTGACTAATGTCGTTTACTCAAGGGGTGAATTTTGGTGCCGTCTTCCTCAAATTCCTGAGAAAAGCCTCTCATCTGAGTTTTTATTTCTTATTTAGGGGCAATTCTTTATGCAGGCCAGAGGAAACACAGGTGATGCAGTGATTGGGGCAGTGATAACGCTCAGTAATAAGACTCAGTGATAAAATGCAGCTCCACAGGCTGGGAAGGCTCACGTTCCTCTGGGATTTGGGATGTTCTCATTCCCTTCATCTCCCCACTCCTGGAGGTCAATCCCAGTGAGGGATGTCTCTCCTCATGTGGGTTTCTCCTGGGGGCTCTTCCCATCCTTCCACTGCTCTGTGAGGACCAGATTTCTTCCAATTCCATGGAAATGATGGATTTCACCAAAATCCACTTTGCTGCCTCATTCCCACAGCAGTGAATCCTCCTCTGTGTCCCTGTGTTGCTTTGCTGGAGCAGAAAATCAGGCCTTGGCTGGGTGTGAGGTGTGAGAACAGCAATATTCCCTGTTCCCTGAGTGATCCTGCCTGGCACAGGGAAGAGGTGAGCACATCCAGCCCTTGCTTGTCTCTGATTCCCTGGATGGGCTGAAATACGTCTGAACTCCTCTCGTTGTTATTAAGAGCAAAGATGTTGAGCCACAGGACATAATTAGGAAAAAAACCTGTGCGTTAAGAGAGAAGAAATCATCGTTTCTTTCTAAATATCCTTTTAAAAAAATCTGATTTTGTGCAGCGTTCTCATCCAAGCTCATTTTGGCACTTTGGGAATGAATCATCGTCTGCGATTGTCTCATCTAGGAATTCCCATCTATCAGCATCCTTCTAAGAAACTGCAAGGAAAACAAAAAAAAAAAAAAAAAAAGGCAAAATTAATTTTCAGCCCGCCCTTCTTCAGTCCCCTGCACCTGACTCAGATGAGATCAGGGATTTTGTTTCCCTGGCCAGAGCCTGGGAATTTTTCCCTATATTAAAAATAACTCACCGCAGCCTCCCACAGCATATCAGGATCTTTCATAAAGCCTGATTTTAATCTTGCAAGAGATAATCTCACTGCTTCATTAGGAACTATGGGAATATTTGGGGCTGGTGCTCAAAGGCTGAACATTCCCCATGGAAAAAAACAAACCTGGGTGGCCTGAAGCAGAAAAATGTGTTGGTTCATCTTTTTAGTGGCTTTTCTGCATTGGTGGTTCATGTTCCAGTTCCCACAGGAGTTACTGGAAGGTGGCAATGAAGGTTTTCTTCAGGTAGAGACAGAAAAAAAAGAGATTAAATTGTGGTTTTTCCTCTATGTCTAAAGCACACAGTCCATCAGGTTCTACCCTGAAATTATAGAAAATGAATTCTGTAATATTTAGGGAAAAAAATCTGTGTTTTCAGAAGGATAAGAGGAAAGAAGTCCACAAGGAGAGATGGACAAGATCTTGTTTTCTTCCTGCTGGGCTCTGTGGGTCCGCTGAAGGTGACCCAGGAGAATGTCCCTCATTGCACAGGTGACATTCAAAGCCCCGTGGTGGTTCCTCTCTCCTAAACCCAAAGCTGAAGCTTAGTCCAAGCCTCAGGCAGGATTACCCAGCCCAGGCCTCAGGCTGGGCCCTGTGAGTTTTTAATTCCCCCACACATCCCCTGGATCCAGCTGGTCCCAGCTCACTCCTAACCCAGCCCGGTTTCCTCCCAGCCAGTTTGGGTTCTTTGATTCCCCTTTTCCCCCCAGTAACCAAATCGTGTTGGACATTTCCCGCTGAACTCGCGGAGAGTCTCTGAAATATCCAACGCTTTATCCCCAGGAGCCCCTCAGGAGTTGCTTTTTTTAATGGATTAACTATGACAGGGACTGCACTCCCACAGTTTTTAAAATATACAATAAGTATATTACATACTTTTAAAGCTATAAATAAGATTTATACACAACCCATGGGGATTTTCCATTAAAACTTCATAAATCACATTGTACATTATCCTCTTTAATCCTCAGCCTTGCCGTGGTAGTCACCAGAAAATATATTTAACCCTGTATAAAATTGATGATAAGCACGGAGAAAGAATGTTAACGAGAGCTTTTATGGGCCCTGTATTTTCTTAGCCTGATTCATTCTTTTTCCTGGCAATTATTTGTAATAGGAGCAGTTATCTCCTGCCCTTTATTAACTGAAAACTCAGGTGCTCTGCCTAGAATGGAGCCAGCCCAGCCCAGGATGAGCTTTTCCTGCCTTATCCTCTCTTTAGCTGGGGGCATTCCCATTGTTTGGTGCTTGGAGAAGGCAATTTTCACATTCCATGTCTCATCCACCACTGCTGATTCAGCTCCTCTTTGAGCAAATGGCATCAGCAGAGGAACATTGATTTAATTCTGGTATCATGGAATTAAAGCCCTGTCCATGATGAACACTCCAACTCTGGGCTGTGGAATCGTTCTCTGCTTTAAATCAGGGTAATTAAAAGCTGCACATTTCAGCTACCAAAAATGGGGGTTCAGGTCCTACCCCAACTTTAGGGACATATTTCCATGAAATCCATCAGTTATGAGTAATGTAATTTCCTGTTCACTGGGAATTGCTTACTAAAGTCACCTTTCCCATAATAATCCAAATTCCTTGATTCTCCAAACAGCCGTGCAAATTAACTGGGCGTGGTAAAATTCCAGGGATGAGGCTGCCTGAAATTCTGGATATGAAAAGCAAGATCCAGAACAGGATTCTTCTAAAAAGGTCTCAAATTTGGGACAGCAACAGGACTTGGAGCAATGGTTTCAAAGGTGCAATTACAATTATTACAATTACGAACTAGGGAGGCAAAAGATGAAGATTTTCATTATTCTGTAGCATTTTTTAGATTTTATTGCCAATAATTACATGGGTTCTTGTTCTGCTTTTGCTGCCCCAACGTCTCCCAGGTTAATTATGTTGTCGAGATCGTGTCAAAAAGGCACTGCTGGAATTATGGTTCTCATTAGAGAATGATGGGATCAATTCCGTGGGGAAGTTTGGGCCAACCTATTCCACCAACACATCCTGCACATGCAAAAATTAATTCCTCCACCTCTCGTATCCAACCTTTTTTCTATTGACATTACAGAAAACAAAGGGCAATTCTGGCTGACACTTGATGGGCAGATTCATTACAGACTCCGATTTATCTGAATTTTGGTTCTGTTTGGATTGAGAGTCCCAAGCCTTTTTATCCAGAGAGCTGTTGGAATTCGGGATTGAGGTAAGAGACAGGATCACAAACCTAAGCGAGGCTTGAAAGAGAAATAAAAATAAGCTGGTTTTCTCCCTGGAGATCAGAGCACTCCGTGTGTGGAGTCTGGGGCTCGGTTTTAGCGGCATCAGAGGGTGAGATCCTGACGTCCACAAAAACCCAATCACTGGAGATCTGCATCCTAACGAATGCCAGAGGTTGGGATACAAACAAAAATCCCCCAAAACATCCCAAAGGAGCAGTTCCAGTGAAGTTCTGTGTAAAGCCCTTGGGTTTATTGTGGAAAAAGGAGCTGCTTAAATCCAGGTGTACAGGGGGTAGATAAATAGGGAATATTTGGGAGAGTCCAGCCTGGAGAAAAGAAGGTTCTAGAGAGATCTTCCAGTGCCTAAAGGGGTTCCAGGAGATCTGGGGAGAGACTTGGGATGAGGGATGGAGGGACAGGACACAGGGAATGGCTTCCCATTGCCAGAGGGCAGCGTTGGATGGGATATTGGGGAGGAATTCCTCCCTGGGATGGTGGTGACCCTGGGATGAGCTTTAAGGTCCTTCCCAATCAAACCAGCATTCCAGGATTCTCTGAGAGTCTGCATCATCCCTTCATTCTCAGAATTTCCCTTTGCAGCAGAGCTGGGATCCCTAAACCCGTGAAATTTGTCCCATTTTCCTTTTTCCATTCTACTTCCAGCTCGCAGTTCCGGTTTGGTCTTGGAGGGGTTGGAGGTCTCCAGGGGTTGGAGTTTGGGAAGGGAAATGTCCAGAAAATTCCAGGAGTGCTTCAGTTTCACCTGTGGGGGAAGCCCCAGCTCCATGGGATCCAACTGAGGCAGCAAAGCCTCAGCTTTCCCTGGATTGTGGAAGCTCAGGGGGCACAGGGATCTGTTTTCTGGGGAAAAAAGAGTTTTGGATTAGCACAATGGTTTAGACGAGCATCCACAGTGCCTGTGCGGTCTGCAGGCCAAAACATGGTCAGGATTGTGGAGTTTGTCCCTCATCCCAAAGAATGGCCTGGCTGTCACCATCCATTGGGTTTCCCATGGCAAAACCTCCTTGATTCCACTGGAGTGAGGGAAAAAAAGGGCGGGCTGGGCTTCAAACACCCTCCAGCTCCTGCAACAAGTATGAAAAATTAACATTATCACTTCAAAGAGCTCACAGAACCGGAGATTGTCCAGAGGGACCCACAAGGATCAGCGAGTCCAACCCGGTGCTGGACTTCAAAACACACAAATTAAAGACAAATCAGCCTCACGTAATTTAATTGAGCGAACCACAATTAGCACTGGAGAAACTGGGCCCGAATTTGTCTTGTGTAACCAATATTTAGTCACAGAATGTGGAAACTTGAGCTCAGATTGACTCATTGGAGGCTCTGTTAGAAAATAGTTCCTCTCTATTTTTCCAGAGCTGCCTCATCAGACGTACACTGAGATTGGCAGCTGCTTCCCTGCATATGCTGGGGAAATTCGGGAGGGCTGGAGGTTCATTCCAGATATTCCAGCTTGTCCCTGGCTTGCTGGAAGTGTGAGAATGTTTAAGGTGCATAAAACTGAGCTGTAAATTGAACAGATTTTTGTCAGGAGATGCTGCAGTTTCTGCCTCTCCCCTCGTTCAGCACCAAACCTGCCCCGGGAGTGTTTGGACAACTCTCTCAGGAAAAAGGTGGGAATTTGGGGGATCCCTGAGGGTCCCTTCCCACCCAGGATGTTCCATGGGTTGTGATTTTAACTGGCACAAAGAAATGGCCATGGGTGGAAAGAAGACATTTGACATCAACACAAAGCAGCCATGAAAAGCCCATTGCATTTTTGGTTGAGTTTCTAAGAATTTGGATATTGTATTTATTTAGCTTGGCTTCAACACTGATCAGATCCACAGAGGGTCACACCAGGGGAGGAAATTAATTCTTTTTTTCATAAATTCCATTAATTCAGCACCAGCCAGAGCCCATCTGACTTTGGGCAGGGGCTTTTCTCATGAAATGTGTTCAGCTCCATCATCCTCACCTGACTATGATAGGGATGGGGCATTCCCAGCCTCTCACCCCACACGGGCTCGAAATTTTGTGTGGAGACTTTATTTCAGCAGGTCTGTCTCCATGGAGAAGTGGCTGGTGGACTTTTCTGGGGATTGTGCTTCCTGGGAATATGCAGATTTCCCAAAAACTAAATTGGAATTGTGAAAGCAAATTGGATTTTATCTGTGAGGGTCTTTGTGAGAGCTTCATAGTGAGCACTTATTCTGTGGGATATTTGAGAGCGCTGGCTGGGATTGACATGGAATGGAGGGACAGGACACAGAGAATGGTTTCCCACTGGAAAAGGGGAGATTTAGATGGGATATTGAAAGGAATTCCTGGCTGTGAGGGTAGGGAGGGGCTGGCATGGAATTCCCAGAGAAGCTGTGGCTGCCCCTGGATCCCTGGAAGTGCCCAAGGCCAGGCTGGAGCACCCTGGGACAGTGGGAGATGTCAAAACCGAGCTTTAGGGTCCTTTCCCATCCAAACCACTCCAGGATTCCCTGCAGCCTTTTCAGCAGCTCACAGAGACGCTGAAGCCACCGGAGCTGAGGCTCCCTGCAGGAATTTCAGCGCTCCAACAGTGCCTCCCCTCATCCCGAGCGGCTCCAGGCGGGATGTGGGATATCCAGATGGTGCCTCCGACAGCTCCTCCTCACCAGCCTGGGCGCAGCTCTCACATTCTCCCTCCTCTGACAAGGCTCAGAGCCCGCTTGGAATGTGCTCAGGTCCTGCAGATGGGCAAGATGTGCTTGGAAAGGCCAAACGACGCAATTAGCGCTGTTTAAAATTAATGACGGTGGTGATTAAGAGGCGGCAGGAGGGGGGGAAATACCTGCTCCAGAAATAATCGGGTTGGGTTTAACCATCACTGTTTGTATTTTTGTCATGTGAAGAGGAAGATGGAGGTGGGAAATGAGGGGGTTTATTTACCATGTTTCTGGTAAGTGATATCCCATGTTAATTGGTGGCTGCTGCTGGAAGTTGGGAAATGAAATTCCTTGCTTTTCCGGGTCCTGGCCTGGCTGTGAGGAGCTGTGAGCTCTGGGTGATGCCACCCCAAGGATTACGTTCCCACTCCCCATGAGCTGTGTCCTATTCCTAGAGACATCCAGGCCCTGGGTGGGAGAGGACAGGGATGGAATGGGGATGGATTATTCATAAAGCCAAGCTGGACCAGGCTTGGAGCAACCTGGGCTAGCAGAAGGTGTCCCTGTCCACGGCCCTTCCCAATCTAAACCGTCCCATGGTTTAGGGGTCAGGGGTCTTTGATCCTTGACTTCTCCTCTGTCCCTTTTTTGAAGCTGTCCCATTGAAGTTTCCTCTCTGCAGCACAGAAATGTCACTTTAGGAGGGAGGATTTGTGAGAGCAGTTAATCAGAGTGAGGGCCAGCTTGGAGGGTCACCAACCCTTCAGCAGGTGGGGAGTCTGAGGATTCCCACACAGTGACACTCAGTGGCCATGGACAGAAGAGATCTCCTGGAGGGAGGATTGGGTGTGGAAGAGATAAAGAAAAACTGCCCAATGAACAGAAGATAACTGCCCCTCCTCTGACAGATGAGAATACACACCCCAGCCACATCCTGTATCCTAAAACAATGTGGAATTTCAGATCCTGGGAATTGATCTGGGCTGTGGAATCAGAGCACCCAGAGCTGTTTATTTGCACAGTGAGAAAAAAGTGTCGGGGCCTTTGGTGGCTTCTGTCTCAGTTTGGGTCTGGCCCAAAAGTGAGAGCCAGTTTATGGCTCCTGTCTCAGTTTGGGTCCTGTCTCAGTTTGAGTCTGGCCCAGTTTGTGGCTCCTGTATCAGTTTGGGTCCTGTCTCAGTTTGGGTCTGGCCCAGTTTGTGGCTCCTGTCTCAGTTTGAGTCTGGCCCAGTTTGTGGCTCCTGTCTCAGTTTGGATCCTGTCTCAGTTTGGATCCTGTCTCAGTTTGGGTCCTGTCTCAGTTTGGGTCTAGCCGAGTTTGTGGCTCCTGTCTCAGTTTGGGTCCTGTCTTAGTTTGAGTCTGGCCCAGTTTGTGGGTCCTTTATCAGTGTGGGTCTGGCCCAGTTTGTGGCTCCTGTCTCAGTTTGAGTCTGTCCCAGTTTGTGGCTCCTGTCTCAGTTTGGGTCCTGTCTCAGTTTGAGTCTGGCCCAGTTTGTGGCTCCTGTTCCAGTTTGGGTCCTGGCCCCTCTGCCAGTGCCAGGAGCTTTTCTTTGTCCTTGGCTGCCACTTCCAGGGCTGCAGCTCTGCTCTGGGTGTGTTGAGTCAATACAAGTCAGACTCATTAATCCTGGCCTGGGGCGAGCCTCCCTGGCAGGGAACAGTTCAGGATCCCTCCTAATGACTCCGGCCTGGAAATCAGGGAGTGCAGGGAGTGTGGGAAGTGTTGATGGTAGTTCGGTGTCACCAGGTTTGTCCCTGTTCCAGGCAGATACAAGGTGGGTATTGATCACCCAGAGAGAGCAGAGTGGGTTGGGTTGTCTGCAGAATTAGACCTGACATCTCCATAATAATGACTGTGCCACGCTCTGCCTTTGATGAACTTTTCCAGGCCCTGTTTGCTACTCTGGGAGGGTCTTTTCTGCTCCTAAAATTATATGGAAATCAGAGATAAAGGCTGGGACAGATGAGGGTGTTCAGAAGGCTCCAGGGAGAGCTCAGAGCCCCTTCCAGGGCCTAAAGAGGCTCCAGGAAAGCTGGAGGGACACTGGGGACAGGGGATGGAGGACAGGACACAGGGAATGGCTTCTCCCTGCCAGGGTTAGATGGGATACTGGGATGGAATTCTGGGCTGGGATGGAATTCCCAGAGGAGCCGTGGCTGCCCCTGGATCCCTGGAATGTCCAAGGCCAGGTTGCAGAGGGGGAGCTGACTCCTCCTGCAGTTTGGTCCAGGAGGTCGGAGCCAAAGCGGTCAGGGAGGGGCGTTGGTGGCCCTGACTGTGCCAGCAGAGCCCTGCTGCTGCTGCTGGACAACGCAGAAATTTTTTTCTAAAATTAAATTGTGATTGGGTTGATCCTTGGGGTTTCTTGAGTTGATCCTTGGGGTTTCTTGGGTTGATTCTTGGAGCTGTCCTTTGCCAAGCCAGGACACAAAGATCCTCAAGGGCCCTTTTTAACCCAGGATATTCCAAGATTCCATGGAAATTGAGGTCCAAAGCAGCAACCAAGCTGCTCATTGAGCCCAAGTAAAGAGTGTCTGAATTCCCCTCTTTGTCTAAATAATTCCTACCAGACTCTGCCCACTAAAACACCAAGTTCCTTCTTGCCTTAAAGGACATCTGGAAGGGAAACAGAAGGAGAATAGGATGAAAAATTTCCCAGATATGAGCGGAAGGTCAGCAGATGAAATACGAAATGTCACATTTGTTGCTCAACTGAGCAAGATTGCAACTGGAAAAATGCAACCCTTCAGTCCCGCAGCTGAAAATAAACCCAAGTCAAACAGAAGTCCTTGAGTGCAGACACAAGGATCGGAATTAAATTTCCTCCTAACTCCTGGGTAATGGAGTTCTGCCAGAGCCAGGAGTCAATTAAGGGGATAAATACTCCCATAACTCACCAACACTTTGCATTTCAGGGGTATTTTGCTGAAGTAAGCACTTAATGTGATTATTGTGTTTCAGCCTGATTTAAGATGACAACTTTTGCATTTCCTAAATATTAATTAGCCTGGGATTTCTATTTATTTAAACTTGGAGGCAGCAAGTGGGTAGTTGCGTGATTTACCTCTGGCTCCTGGCACTTCCCTGGGCTGGGACGTTAGGAATGCAATTGTGACCAATTAACCTTCGTGCCTGTCAGCAGGAAGGATGAGCAATGGAGCTTGGTGGGTTTGTTTGGGGGATAATCATCCCACAAACCAGGGCAGGCATCTGCTCCTCTGGATGAGGCTTTTGGATGCCTGCTCAGGGCAAAAAAAAATTGGGGTTTTAATGGGTTTTTCAGCTGTTTGGGTGCTGTTCCCTTGGGATTAGGCTGGTCCCTTAGTGGGTGGCTTTTAGGGACACGGTGCTGCATGGCCTGTGTGGAGCTTCTGGGGTGTCTGCCCACATGAGGGTTTGGAATCATTTCGTAGGAATGGGAATGAGAAAAGTGGATTTTTTTAACTGAAAGAGGGGTTAGATGGGATATTGGGAAGGGATTCCTTCCTGGGAGGGTGGTGAGGGAACAAAATTGGCTGCCCTGGATCCCTGGAAGTGTCCAAGGCCAGGTTGGAGCAACCTGGGATAGTGGAAGGTGTCCATGTCCAGTCCCACAATAATGGGATAATCTTTAAGTTCCCTTCCAACCCAAACCATTCCATGATTCCATGAAAAGGAGAGTCCTCACTGCAGGGATGGAACCTTTCCTACATCAGACCCTTCCAAACATCCTGAATCCCTTTGAGACCTCTGAAATCCTCACCCTGTGGTATCCAAGAGCTCCCAGGCCAGCTGTGGATTTGTGTCATTCAACTCCTGTGTGGCAGGGAGGGAAGGTGGGTATGGAAAACTTCAAATAGGCTGAGATTAAAACACTCTGGGCACCCACAGCTCCTTTGGAATCTAACCGGAATTCGTGTGCTCGGCAGCAAAAATGGAGATTTTTTTATCTAGCAGCACCAAGTGGAGCATGGCAAATCTCCCCCCAGGAATTCTGCTCTGCTTCTCCACCCCAATTATGGCCCTCGTTGCGCTCTCTTGGCTCTGCTCTCCATGTAATGAGGTGATGGTTGAAGGATTCCAGCTGTAATGGACCAACGGCCACCAAATTCCCTCGAAACATCTTTCCCTTAAATACCTCCCCCCTCCCAGCCATTGAGATGCTGAAATTCCTGAATTTCCCCAGAAGGAGCTGTTTGTCATCCTCGCAAAAGCACGTCACCCGTCTTGTTGATGTTTATTGAAACTTTGGATCATCTCTGGCTTGGAGATGTATTTTTAGCTTTGTACTTCTTGAAATTTGGAAGTGTTGTTGGCCCCCAGTCAGGGAACAGCAGGGTTAATGTAGAGCCTGGAGGAGCTCTCCCATCTGTTCCAGCTTCCATCCAACCATGGAGTTTTACGAGAGCTCTCAAGGAGGGCTCCGAGTTCTCCGTTTTGTAGTATTCCCTAAAAAAAATCATCTTGGAAAGCTGCCTGTGCCAAACAGGAGGAGGTAAAGTCTTCGAGGAGACAAAGGAACTTGGAAACATCAGATTTCTTTCACATTTTCAGGAATTCTGTTTGTTTTGATTGACGTTGAAATTAGAGACGGAACAGATGGAGCGAGGGTACACCAGGATGAGCTGAGCTGAGGCTTTGACACTCTAATGAGGAATGAGGAGGCAGAAGCTGCTGATTGGGTTCTTCTTTGGGGCCTGTTTATGTTTCATTTGCCCTGATACTTCTGCCAACAGCAACACATCCCTAACCAGGCTGACCCCACCATGTCCCTCACCAGGCTGGCCCAGCCGTACAGACAGGACAGATCATCAAGGCTTGGTAAATTGTGTTTATGCCAGCTCCTGAAATTCCCAGGCACAATACCCCGATTATTTAGTGGATTTTGTTGGTAGAAGGTGGATATTTTGTGACTTTGGAAGATGGGATGGGGGGATAAAGCCAAAAATAAGAGGATGCCACAAACTCTCGGTTGATTTTCTCCTTAAACTGCAATCAGAGTTGTGTGAACACAACCAGAGTTGTGTCCATCACCAGGACACTCCTCTCCTCAGGGTTGTGTTTGTGGTGGTGGCCTTGATTAGGTAGCTTCATCACCAATACAAATGTTTGCACTAATTAGTTATGGGTTAATGGTTGGACTTGATGATGTTAAGGGTTTTTTCCAACCTGATTCCCTCATTCTGGTGTGGGCTTGGGTTTTGCACGTGGATGTGGCTGCAGGGAGATGAAGTGTGAAATGCTCCATGCATCCATGGATACATTAATTTAATATATTCAATACATTCAATACATTCTGTGGACAAAGAGTGCCCAGTTTCGTTTTTGATCTCAGCCTTTCTCCGCCTCCACCAGCATTAAAGTCACAGAATTAAAGGAAACAGAGTAATTGAAATCCTTCCCTGCTAATACACATGGGCAGCCATTTGGAAATGGAGCTGTTATTACAGAAACCTAATTAAATAATTTTCTCCACTTGCCCCCCAGCTACGAAACAACCGTAACGTGTGGTGACTTTTCTCCAAGCAGCCACCGTGAAATCAGCACAAATTTTCCATCAAAAATGGACAGCTGTGGCCATCAAACCAACGAGTGCTGGGGCCATCAGACCTGGGCAGCCTCAAAAAGTGCATTTTTCTTGTGGAGTGGGAGGGATTTGTTCTCCTGAGCCTGAACTTCAGATTTCCCATGTAGAAAAGGAGCTACAAAAAAATTCTCGATGAAGAAAGAATTTCCTTTCTCAATGGAGATAGAATTCCTTTTGCCAGTTAAATTGTTGGTTGTTAAGGTCCTGGCCTTTTCCTTGGAGCAAACCAAAGCTGGTTTGGGGAAGTTCCCATTCATTTCCCTCTTCACGTGCTGGAGGTCAACTAACAAGAACCAGAGAGGTATAAAAATGGGCTGGAAAGAGATAAGATAAATGAGGGAAGGAATCATGGAATTATTCCCTCACCACCCTCGCAGGGAAGAATTCCTTCCCAATATCCCATCCAACCCTGTCCCCTGGCTGTGGGAAGCCATTCCCCCTTGTCCTATCCCAGGTCTGGACTCCACAACCCAAAATCCCCTCTTGGAGTTCAAAGTTTCACATTTTCAACATGAAAGCATCAAAGCTGTTTTACTTAAGAATATGTGGAACTGGAATGCTGTGCAGTTAATGAACATCCAGGTGGGAGGAAACAGGAGGAATGAGGCACATCCAGAAGGAGTTAAACTGCACCTGAGCAGGCGGGGCAGCTCAGCCATGTGTGTCCCAGGCTCTAAAATCAGGATTTGTTTCATTTTGTTTTATATTTGTTTTGTTTTGTGCACCTGCAGTGTGTCATTTTTTTATTGTTCACTTCTTTTCCTGCGCTGTCTCTCACTCCTCAGCTGGCTTTGTTGGGAACTCTCCGTTCCTGACAGCCTTCCCCTGGGAAGAGCTGGTGCAGAGGAGACAGAGGTTGTGTTCTCTCCTCTCCAGTTTTTCCCGGTCGGATGATGGATGTCACTGGGCTCCTGGTGACAGTGCTCTGTGTCCTGGCACACCATGAATTGCTGGGTGTCCTCTTTTGCCCCCCCTTTCCCCCAGCTCTCCACTCCTCACTGAGCAGTTTTCCACCTGGATGAGGGGAAAGGCTCTCAGAATCTCTGATCAGAGGCAGAACCATCCCAGCATAATTGGAGGGACTGAAAAAGGATCATTTTGTGTTTCTTTTCTCCCTAATTTACTGACAACTGTGACAGCCAGGACTGGAGGTTGAATCACCTCCCTGAGACTCCAAGTTTAAATGATATTTTTATTATTTCCCATTAATCTGTCCAAGACAGGGGAGGAGGCTTTCAGAGTTTCACAGATGGAGCAGAACACCCAGGGGCCCCTGATTTTCAGTGGGAAATGAGCATTTAACTGCTCCTTTGTGCCTTTGAAAGCCTTCTCTGCTCAGCTTCTCCCCATGGTGGAACCAGCCCTGGTGTGGTTTAGTCCTCGTTACCTTAATTTGAGGACAAAAATCCTTCCAAAGGTAACTTGATGTGGTTCATCCCCATCCACGTGGGGAGGATGGTTCTGATCATCGAGGATGTTTAATGTGCCTGACAAAAGCATCACAAGACCCAAGAGTGGGGACCTGAAAGCAGCCAAGTTCAGGCCAGACATGGAATTTATATTTTAAAGAGTGTGAGTTGTTAACCCTGGAAATAACTTGACAGATTCTCTCTCACTGAGTTAAATTGGTGATGGCTGATGCTCATTGCACGGGGGACCGGACCAGACCCAGCCTCATCACGTTAATTATCCCAAACTGATGCTGGATGTTTGGAGCTACGGGGCTTCTGGGGCAGGAGCTGGATCTTCCCTGTGCTGTTCTTTTGGATGAATCTGATTTTTCAGGGCTAATTAGGCCGTGCCTGAGACAGCACTTTATTGCTCTGTGCAGCCGGTGAAAGTTGAGGTCAAGTAGATCGAAAAGAAGTTGGACCATGACGTGAGCGTTTCCTGCTGCCGCTGTTATAAGCACCAGAAAAAGCAGGATTATTACCAGATCTTGGGTTTTTTTTTACATTTTTATGTGCCTCTTGAAGACCTCTGTTCTTTTCTGATGCCCTAAAAAGCAGCTGAATTTTGCTGAAACCCCTCCCATGCCGTAGAAGCGGAGTAAATCCAACTGTGCTTGTTGTTCTCCGCGCTGAGCGCAATGTCAGCCTCATTTCCTCTCTCTGCCTCAGCCCTTCTCCAGGGACATCTTTTGGAAAAATCACTTTGTGCTGCTCTGTGTGACACTCCAGACTTGCAGCCACCGTGGCCAGATCATTATTTCAAGGACAAGGGGGGCTGAACTTGCCATTGACTTGAGACTCTGCTGAAATTTCACTGCCAACCCTGGTCTTCAATAGGAACTTATCTCTGTGCCACTCCAGATTTTAATGGAATTCGTGTCACAGCAATAATAGGGTCAGGCTCAGCCTGTCCCAGCACTGCCAGCAAGGTTTAGTTTATTTATTTTTATTTTCACAGCCACCAAACCCTTAAACAGAGTTTATCTGATGGGACCTCCATGGGGAAGGTGATGGGGCCTTGGAAAGGGAAGCTAAAGTCAGGTTCCTACAAAGAAAGTCCTGTCACAGTCCCCCGCTAGTCCCAGCCTCAGCAGAGAGGTGGGAATTTGGTGAGTGGTAAAACACAGAAATGTTGTTCCTGGCTTTGCTCCTGGCAGCAGGTCAGAGTTTTCCAGGGCGATTCACCCAGGGGTGAGAGCTGCCTCGGAACTTAATGAATCATGGAATCATTAAGGTTGGAAAAGACTTTAAAGATCCCTGGAAGTGTTCACAGTTGGATGCCTTTGGAGCAACCTGGTCGAGTGGAAGCTGTCCTTGCCCATGGCAGAGGGTGGAACTGGGTGATCTTTAAGGTCCCTTCCAGCCCAAACTATTCCATGATTCCATTCTATGAAATGATGCCTGACCCTCTGTCCAGTTTAGTACAAATATTATTTGTTTTAGCGGTTTTTATTGTTCTTTTTTTCTTTTTGGTGTTGTGTATAAAATTGTCAGTGTCTGTTTGTACATTTTGCATGCTTGGCCTCAGGCCAGGAAGAAGCTTCTGGTCCCTCCTGAGCTCATATCTTTAAATTTGCAAGGAGGAACAAACCCTCCAAGGAATCCCCCCACAGTCCACGAGTGCAGGCGCTTGCCCGGGGCTGTTTACTGTAACAAATGGATTTGTACAGCACATCCTGGCGCCCGGCTCCCTGCGGACACCGCGGCAGCAAAAGGGGAAGAAACCATTTCCAAGTCCTCAAATATTCCCTCCTGCAGCACCTGTCTGTGTTTTGAAAGACAAAAGGTGCACCAGAGGTCACGGAGCTGCTGCAGCTCGATTGAAGATGTTTTGTCAGTTGATTGAGGGGAGGTTTCAAACCTCCACCATCAAAAAAGGCACAGTTAGACAGGATGGAACAGTCAGAAGCTGGGTGTGGGCAGCTGGAAACGCTTTGGGAAATATTTGCAGGATCAGGGGCAGCGTTTTGCTGTTTGTTGGGTTGGGTTAGAAAGATTGGTTGGGTTGGAAAGAACGGATGGGTTGGTAATGATGGTTGGGTTGGAAAAGTGATTGGGTTGGAAAGAATGGATGGGTTGGTAATGACGGTTGGGTTGGAAAAGTGATTGGGTTGGAAAGAATGGATAGGTTGGTAATGATAGTTGGGTTGGAAAAGTAATTGGGTTGGAAAGAACAGATGGGTCGGTAATGACGGCTGGGTTGAGAAGAATGGCTGAGTTGGAAATGTTGGGTTGGGTTAGAAAGATTGGCTTGGAAAGAACGGATGGTTTGGAAAGAATGGATGGGTTGGAAAAGTGATTGGGTTGGAAAAGTGATTGGGTTGGAAAGGGTGGTTGGGCTGGAAAGGGTGGTTGGGCTGGAAAGGGTGGTTGGTTTGGAAAGGGTGGTTGGGTTGGAAAGAATGGATGGGTTGGTAAAGATGGTTGGAAAGAATGGATGGGTTGGTCATGATGGGTTGAGAAGAATGGCTGAGCTGGAAAGGGTGGTTAGATTGGAGACACTGGTTGAGCTGGAAAGGACTGTGGGATTGCAAAGGGTGGTTGGACTGAAAAGGGTGATTGGGTTGGAAAGGCTGGCTGGGTGGGAAAGGGTGAATGGGTTGAAGATGGTGGATGGGTTGGAAAATATGGTTGAGTTGGAAAGGATGTTCGGATTCAAAAGGATGCAGGATGCATTTCCTAAAGAGCAATGAGCTCCATGATCCTGAGCCAGGAAATATTCAAATTGAGTTTATCTTCAGATAGCTACGCAGATGGAATTGGAAAAGTCACCTCCAAGACTGTGCAAGGGGAGTGAAGATCTCAAAGGGCCAACTCTCAATGCACAGTGTCAGGATGTGACATCTTTGCAATGATGTGGGAGGGTCTCTCCTCCTGTCTGAACTTCGCCTCCCACCTGGATCACCTGAACCTCTCCAAACTCTGCCAGGCTCTGTGCTGAGCAGGAAGCTGGGTTTGATAAAGCCCGAGTCACACTTGGTGGGACACCAAGACAGAGCCAAGGCACGTCATGAGCAGTGTTTGCCTGGCAGGAGACTCTCAGTGGGCTTTGATTAATAACAACTCTTGGTACCACTGATATCTCTCATCCAAGGGTATGTAAATACTCACTGATTGAGAAATTCCCTGCACTCGCCGTCATGGCGGCTCCTTGTTTGCTTTTGTGTCATGCAAGAACTTCTGAAGGTCACAGCTCAAGAGCTCAGGACTTGAAGGAATGTTCTGCACATCAAAGAGGGGCTGGAAGAGAAAAACACCAACAGGGAAGGGAAGGGAAGGGAAGGGAAGGGAGCCCCTGGAGATGTTAATCCAGCCAATGTGAAGAAATAAGAATGAGGATAAGAGGTTCTTACAGCAATGAAGATTAAGGAATAGACAGACCCTTTGTACATGTTGAGACTGACCAAAGTGACACAAATAGGCAAACTGATTAAAAAAAAAAGTGACGATTTCATGGAAAGTCAGTGTAGTGGCACACTGGGAACAGAAGTGGTATGTTCCCATCTGGGATTCCCATACTTTAAAGCCAAGCCCAACCTTTCAGGACCAGTGTCCCAACTGGTGTGAGCTGTTTTACACCAAGCAATGTCAATTTATCCTTGCTGCAGATTTCCTGATCAGGATCTACGGTGGTAATTATTCATGCTCGCCATTCATATTTGGGGATTAATTAACTATTCGTGGTTCCTATAAAGAATATTGTCAACCATTTAATGGCTCATTGAGTTCAGCAGGATTTCGAGCTTCTCTCTTACGATTTCCACAGAATGGTTATTGTGATTTGTGACTCGGAGGAGCGGCGAGTGAGCTGTGAGCAGACCAGGAACATTTCTGTGTTAGTTCTACCCTGTGACAAATGGGCTTTAATTGGCTTTACACAGGTTTTGCTTGGTGAGACGAGGCAGATGAAGAGAGGAGTTACGGTAGAGTTGTTTTAAAAAATATGAAAGAGGTGCTTTTGTCCTGCCAGGTGTTCCACGGATGCTTTTCAACTTTATCAACGCGGGTGAGTATTGAAAATTAATTCCTGCATGTGGTAGACCACTGGTTTTGCATCTCCCTTCACAAAGATGTTTGAGTCAAGGTCTTCAGCCTGGTTTGACCACTCTGGAAGTGTTTTAAAAAATGTGTGGATGTGGCACTTGTGGGCATGGGTTAGGATTGGAGAACAGTTGGATTCCATTACCTTAGAGGGCTTTTCCAATGAATTAATAATAATGTGATTTTGTACCAAAAAACCTTCAGGTTCTGCCTAACTCAGCTGTTGAATATTTCTGAAAATGTTTATTATTCCAGTGAGAAGTTTGGACTGTCTGGAATAAATAATCCCAGCTGTGGCTGCAATGGCCCGGGGTGCTCCTGGAGTGATTAATCGTTCAAGTAAGTCTTTGTAACTCACTGCTGTGCATTTATTTCCTGGGAAAAAAAATGCATTTTTGAGAGAATAAGAATGGCCTTTCTTAAGGTAACGGGTTCCTGTGCCGGGGAATCCTCTCCAAATCTGCTCTGTGTGGTCTGAGAGTGGCCAAGAGGGGCGAGGAGCATTTTTTGATCTGCTGAGTTCTTTATTCCTCATGTTTTCACAAGATTTGGCATGTGGGCCACAAGATGCTCAGAGCTGAGGCTGACCAGGATGAGAAAGAGAAGGAGCAAGAGACTCTTTGAGATTATCCAGTTTACAGAAGGTTTTAGGATTTTGGCACCCGCACGGAGCTGTGGCTTTAAACCAAAAGAGAGAAGGTTTAGACTGAATATTGGGAAGAAATTCTTTCCTGTGAGGTTGGGGAGGAGCTGGGACGGAATTCCCTGGGATAGTGGGATGTGTCCCTGCCCATGGCAGTGGGATTGGTCTTTAAGGTCATTTCCAACCCAAACCATGCTGGGATTCTATGAAAAACTTTAAGGAGAGAACTGGGGGAATTGAGAGCCTCGACGTCACAGACTGAAGTGATATTGGGGATGGAAAAGCTGAAATTGGGTATGTGAGAGGCTGGGAGGGACTGCCAGAAGGAATTTCTGCTAATTCCCTAGTCCATGGTTGCAATTTCCCGGGGCCTGTCTCATCCCTGTCTGTTGTGGATGAAGGAGCTGCACCCAACTCCCTTTGGCTCCGCAGGGTCTCAGCTCAGTGAGGTGTGGAGCATTAAATAATTCAGAGTCAGAGTCCTCAGCATCTGCACTGAGCGTTCACAGCATTCCAATGAGCCTGTGCCGAGGGATCCGGGGGAAAAAAAAAAAACAATTTCCCAAAGTAGCTTTTTGGCAATGGATCTGCTAAATCTTGAACAACTTTCTCGTGCTAAATGGTGAAGCCAATTTGCAAATTCCTGCGTGGAGCACGGCCCGTGCTGGCATGGAGATGATTTCCTTGTGCCATCATCACCTGAAGCCAATGAGGGAAAAAAGAAACCCCAGTGGGAAAAAAAAATAACCTCATGGAAATATTCTTATTGATGTTCTGGCTTTGCTGAGGGAGGGGAGGAGCGTGTGTGGAGGTGGGGAGTTTATCTGGGTGAGAAGGCAGGGAGAGGTGCTCACCCTGACATTTTACACTCTGATTTTGGAGCCAGGCTCGTGCAGTGATGGAATTGTAGAGCCAAGACTTTGGATCAGGATTTACTTTGGCTTTATGGTCTCTCTCATGCCCACAAATAAATAAAATGTGTTTCCTTATTCCCCTCAACACTTAAAATAATAAAAGAAGCCCAGAAGTTTAAAAACCAGAGATGTAACTGATAAAGGGCTCATGTTTATCTTCCATCTCCTCAAAATCCTCAAGGGAGCTCCTGCCTGATCCAACCTGTCCTGCAGGTCTGGTATCCAGGCTGCAGATTTATTGAGAGCCTTCAGCTGGTGGCTGATCCATGCAAGGAGCTCCTGGCTGGCAGGAGAGCCTCCCCCTCTCCCTGTTTTCAGTCTCTGCCAGCAATAAGCAGGTTTTGGGTTTAGTTTTATTTATTTTTCCTACTTCATTCTTTTTTTTTTCCCTCATCAGTCACTGCAGAGGCTTTGGTGGGGGCTGCCCTGACAAAAACCCTGCACTGACATCAATTTCCTTGATGCCTGAGGATGCAGAAAATAGGAGAGACCAGTTTTTCTACAACATTTAAAAGCCTCTTCAACCCAAAGGTACAGAGCCCAGTGGTTGGGACCGTTCTGGGTTAGGCTGGGAGAGAAAACACCTTTGCCCACTCTGGTTTCCCCTTGCCCACTTTGATTTACCCCTTGCCCACTTTGGTTTCCCCCTTGTTCTCACTCCCACTCCCAAACTGGCTCCCCACAAAAATCCCAACATTTGGGTTGGCTGCCAGCTCATACATAAATTAAACTCTTCAGTTTGGGGCTCATGGCTGTGTCTCAGTGCAAACTTGCTTTAAATTTCCCCCAAATATTCCCCAGCACCATCAGAAAATCACCTTCCTCCCCAGCAGTGAGTGCTGCTCCCCTGCCCCAGTGGTGCAGCTGGGCTCTGATAATGCAGAATCCAGGATTTTTTAAAGCACGGAGTTGTTTGGGTTTTTATTTTTTGGTTAAATTCCATGGACACGGCAGAGCTGCTCAGAAAAAATCCAGTCCATCTCCTGTGAAATGAACTCAGTCATCCTTCAGTTTATTGAGTGAGAGGGAATACAAAACAAATCCACAAATGTCAAAAGCGGTCTACAAGGGATCATTCCGTTCCTTTCTCCATTTGTTTTCCTGATTAAAATGATTTTTAACTGATTCCCCCTCTTAATTTTATACAGCAAAATATAATTCACTTGAATATCCTCCACAGCCCCCCTGCCAAAGTTCCTGCTTGGTCAAATTTCCTGAAAAGAGGGGAGGGAATGACCGGGAGGGACTTTGCTGAGTCACCTCTGGAGCACCACGAAAATCTCTTTGCTGGATCTGCAGGAACATGACCAGGAAAATTCTTCTTGCTCCATTGAATTCACCAGTGGATTCCTGCTGGTTTTAATGGGCTGGCAAAGTGCCCCTGTGGTGATCCAGTGATTTCTTCTGAGGTGGGAAGGGTTTGTCTTTTCTTGGTGATTTTCTGCCCACGAGATCTTTCTGGAAGCCTTGGACTGAGGATTTCTGTGGGAGCACAGGACTGTAGAAACATGGAATGGTTTGTGCTGGAAGGGTCCTTAGGGACCCCTCCCAAGCCCTGTCCAACCCAGCCTGGGACATTCCAGGGATGTGGCAGCCACAGCTTCTCTGGGAAATCAGGGTCTCGCCCCCCTCTGTACATCCAGCAGGGTCTGCTCTGTTTCCTGGCTGAACCGATATTTTTGTGCAGGATGTGGAAGGATTTCCAGGATTATAAATGGATCCTTCCAGGGGGTTACAAACTGTTATTCCACCCTCCCAGAAACCCCTGAAATGGCTTTTCCAGCATCGTCCGAGGAGACTGGGGCAGGACCAGGATTCCAATCCGGATTATCCATCTCAGTCTTGTGTTTTTATCCACATCCAGGTCCAAATTCCCGTAAAATTTCCTGGTGAGGGGGTAGCTGAGATCACCCTGAAGCTCTGGGTGGCTCTGGGTGCTCCTTGCACCGTGGAAATGAGGAATGGAGTGAGTACAGAGTGGGGAGGGAGATGGAGAAGGACAATTCCTGCTGAAGCAGGAAAGATAATTCCGGGAAAACCTTTTTCCCCTGCTGAAGCCATTGTTGTTTCATCAAATCCAATATCCTGGAATGAAAAGAAGGCCTTAAAAAGTTGAAATTGAGGAGTGATGAATGAAGAGCCACCAGATATTTCATTTAACAAGCTGGGTTTAGCAAGAGGATTTAACAAAGGCACCGTTAGGAATTTTCCTGCATTAATTTTAGAGCCTGCTCTGAAATGGGGGGAAATTTGGGCACCTGCAGAGATCCAGGTGAGTGGAAGGTCCAAGCTTTTGCACTGGGATTTGGAGCAGCCTCAGGAATTCTGTTCACCCTCTGCCAAGGCCACCAGCCCAGGTGACAGCTGTGTCCCTTTGTCCCCTCTGCCCAGCCACCCAGAGCTGGCAGAGCCCTGTAGGATGCCACAGACTCCATGGCAATTCCATGCAATCCCAAAGCCAGCATCAGAGGGTAAATGAAGGCTTAATTAAAAGCTGACATGGGAAGGGAAATTAAATTAATGTCCTAATTAATGCTTCGGGTTTAGTCCAAATGGGAAACTTTCTGATTCTCTTTCCCCCGTTGCAGCTCCACACTCACCTCTGGGCACTGATGGATTTAGGCTCATTTGGCCCCAGTCCTGGAAAACATCCTCATTAAAAATTGTGTCCAAGCCCACATTTAATTCCCTTCCTGTCCTGTGTAATTGCAGGTCTGGATAGGGCTGGATTTAGGGATGGGATTAAAAAAGATGGAACTGTTGGGAAAATTCTGCATAATGGTCCCAAATGCTGATTTGACTCAAAACCCTTCACTTACTGACCTGTATTAGAATAAAGTCCATTAAATTAGTAATGGATTGAGTTAATTAGAGTCCCAGTGTTTCTTTTATTTCAGTAATTTTAGTGGAATTGGGATTTTTGTAGCATGATTTCCTTAGGATCAAGAAGAACCAAAAGGCTCCCAGAGCAGTGAGGTTTCCATGAAGGAAATGAGAAAAGGAGAAACATTGGAAGGATTGAGCACATTCTCATTTCCAAGGTTCATTTCCTGGCCTTGGACCTTTCCAGGGATGTGGCAACCACAGATTTTTTGTATGACACCATTTTACCTCTGTCTTTTTAAGGTGTGAGGAGCCACATGAGTTGAATCGTGTCAGAGAGAAGGAATGCTGCATTCCCAGCACCACACCCACTCCTTTAATCCCTCTGGATTCACATCAAATGTGTCCTGACAAGGTGAGGCTGGGCAGAGGAGCTCATGAGGTCATGGGAGGCAGGAAAAAAATGTGCTTATCAAATCAAACCCAACTTCACAGCTCTTCCTTGTGTATTTTACCTTTTGGGTGGGGCCCTCACAGTTTTATTCTGAGTTCTTGGAGGTTTTTCTCCACGGGGGGACAAACGGGCATCAAAAGCTGGGGTGCTCATTAATCCCACAGTTCCTGCTTTTAAAAAAATTAAAGATGCTTTCATAATTATCAAGAAAAATGCCACGAGAG
This sequence comes from Peucedramus taeniatus, assembly GCA_013400575.1. NCBI lineage: Eukaryota > Metazoa > Chordata > Aves > Passeriformes > Fringillidae > Peucedramus > Peucedramus taeniatus. The sequence continues at coordinate 29,968 of WBNO01026195.1, read as the reverse complement.
TGAGAGATCACCTCAGTAGGTGGCAGCAGCTCCCTTGGAATCAGGTTCCGATGGAAATCGATGGGAGCTCTGGGAGAGGAGCTCCTCGGGCATTATTGATCCAGAACTGAGGGATGGCTCTCCCAGGCTGGGATGTGCACTTTTCTCTCTCCACGCCGTTTTTCAGCCTTTTAGCTTTAATAAAAATTGGTACTGCAAGTTTAAGAGTCTGGGTTTGTTCTGCAAAGCTCAGGCTGGTGCAAGGGCTGGGATGGAATTCCCAGAGTTGTGGCTGCCCCTGGATCCCTGGAAGTGCCCAAGGCCAGGTTGGAGCCACCTGGGACAGTGGGAGGTGTCCCTGGCATGGCAGGGGTGGCACTGGCTGGGATTTAAGGTCCTTCCAACCCAAATATTTCCAGGATTCTGTGATTCCTTTCCTCAGATCCCAGCTAGAACACTCAAAGGGAATAAAAACGGGGTCGTTGTGTTCTGATGTGGGCAGGGGAAAACTTCTCTCTCCGGAAACCCTCTCTGTCCTCTCCAACCTTCACACACAGAAAGAAATTCCCCACTGGAACTTTCCATAGGTTGTGCATCCTCTGGAGGGATGCCATTCCGGAGGGATGAGCACCCAGGGAATCCCGGGATGGGAGGGACAATTCCAGGGATCCAGGGACAGCCACAGCTTCTCCAGGCACCCTGAGCCAGGGCCTCAGCACCCTCACAGGCAGGAATTCCTCCCAGTATCCCACCCAACCCAGCCCTCTGGCAGTGGGAATCCATTCCCTGTTATCCCAGCAAATCCAGCTGATGCCTGAGGATTTCAGCTTTTATATTTTCCATCTGTTTGTAACCCTGCAGTTCTTTAGTGTCTCACTCTGAACTCCACACCCAGTGCGAGCTGCTGCTTCCCCATTTTGGGCAGACACAACAATTCCTCTCCAGGCCTGGCAATCAAGGACACCTCACTGCCTCAGGCCCAGAGATGGAAACAAAAGTGAGTTGGGGGCAGCAAACTCGGGGTCAATGACTTCATTAGCTGAAGCTGTAATTGGGAGATTAACCCCAATATGCAAATGGACCAAACTTACAAAAGTGTGAAACCCGTGACCCACCATCCATTTTTGGGTGGGCTTTGTCTGCCCTAAATGTACCTGCAGGCCCTTCAATAAATAAAAATGCTTTTAATTCCCTTAATTTTGTCTAACTCTGTTTTTAGGTAGCTCTGAAAAGGCATCACATCCCCCAAAAAATGATCCCATGGATCGCGTGCATCAGGGCAGGGGGGAAACCTTCCCGTTGTGCATCCAGCTCACGATCCCCAGATGTCTGTGGTGGAGCAGCATTTCTCATCCCCATCCTCTGGCTCCAAATGTTAAATGCTGTTTTTATCAGCAGCTCCTCCGCAGGATGAGTCAGTGCCCTTCGGAGCAGAGCTGGGAATCAATAGAGCACAGGGAATTGGATACTGCTCTCAAATATGGATATCTCCAAAGGCACGGGAATGCTGCTGCTGCTGCCTGATGGATTGGTGGAAATACACAGCCAAAACAGCCCAGGCAGGCACGATCCTCCTGGAATTCCCTGGGAGACCCAATCCGTTGGATCTTGTCCATGAGGGGAGGGAAATTGAGCTCCCAGGTTCTGATGGATCAAAAATTCATCTCCTGCGGGACTTCTAGAGATGGAAAGTTTGGGGAACCAGGAGCAGATGCTGCACCTGAAGGCTGATTTGGGAGGGACAGGGGGTGGGAGGGGATTATTCCCTTTCCCTCGGCTTTGGGACACTCATCCAGTGCTCCCAGTACAGGAGAGGCATGGACACAGCAGATCCCCATCCCTGGACGTGTCCAAGGCCAGGTGGGCAGGGCTTGGAGCACCCTGGGATGGTGGGAGGTGTCCCTGACCATGGCAGGGGGTGGCACTGGATGGGCTTTGAGCCCCTTCCAACCCAAACCATTCCATAATTTTGTGATTTCTCCATCCCATCCCCGTGTCAGCCATCCAGGAACGATCTCCCGGCTGTCAGAAATGTTCTTCCACCTCTCCAAAATGTTCCACGAGCATCCTCCAAATGCTCCTTGCAGTTTATCCAAGGGCCCTTGGGAATTTCTGGGAACAAGGAGTCAACGAGCTCCCGAAAACCACATTAATGGTGGGGAATGAGCTGCCAGATGGGCTCATCTGGCACCGGGAAGTTTTATTGTTCCTCCAGACAGAGGATGCCTCGGGCGGTGCTGGAATCTGCATCCCAGCCAGCTGGGGGGGACTGAAAGTCAGGAAAAATCATCCACAAAATGAATTTTCCCTCTCGGCAAGGGGGGCTCTGGATTTCCCAGCACCAGGTGTTGGCTCCTTGTGTCCCCCCGGGCTCCCGCTCTGGACTGGGAAGGAAAACGAGAGACAAAAAACACAACTGGGAATGTTTGAAAATAAAGGGACATTTGAATCCCTCATGTGACCCTATGGCAGTGGGAATCAGGAATACAGAGATTCCTGGCTGTAGGATCAGGAATACAGAGATTCCTGGCTGTAGGATCAGGAATAAAGGATTTCCTGGCTGTAGGATCAGGAATACAGGGATTTCTGGCAGTAGGGCCAGGAATACAGAGATTCCCAGCTGTAGGATCAGGAATAAAGGATTTCCTGGCTGTAGGATCAGGAATACAGAGATTCCTGGCTGTAGGATCAGGAATTAAGGATTTCCTGGCTGTAGGATCAGGAATACAGAGATTCCTGGCAGTGGGAATCAGGAATACAGAGATTCCTGGCTGTAGGATCAGGAATACAGGGATTTCTGGCAGTAGGGTCAGGATTACAGAGATTCCTGGCTGTAGGATCAGGAATA
>WBNO01026195.1:0-27052 GCA_013400575.1 Peucedramus taeniatus | reverse complement strand
TTTTTTTTTATCTGGATTGGGTAGCTGGATTTAATTTGGGATTTTGGGAAATTTTTTTAAGGTTTGCTGGATGGGATGGAGGGGACCAAGGTTTAACCCATTCCCCACCTGATTAATTCAGAATTCCTTCCAGTTAATTCAGTTAATTAACTGAATTAACAGTTAATTCAGAATTCAGAACTTCCCAGTTAATTCAGAATTTCTTCCAAAAAATGAGGAAAAAATGTGGGAATTGAGATCAGGAGCGATGAGAAGGGAACAACAGCCCAGGAGGAAAGGATGGAAGATCCCTCGTGGAACTGTGACAATCCTGGTTGTCCCTTTCAGTGGGAACAAACCCAACCACGCAGAGAACAGCCCAAAAAAAAAAAAAAATTAATTCAGCTTTCCTAATTCCAGAGTGATGGAGATGCTGAGCAAAGCCACAGCCCGAAAAATCCAATAATTAATTCTGCTTTATTCCAGAGTTTCCTTGGGGGAATGTTGTGATCCATGTCCGTGTGCATCCACCTGACAGGAAACTCAGCGCTCCAGGTCTTGCACCTCGAACTGGCTGGCATTGATTTAGATATTCTGCAGATCAGAGCCTTTCCCTGGGACAAAAAACCCATGGATTAAAAAATGCTTTTAAAAAAATGGCTCCGGGTTTATACTAATGGAAATGTGAATTATTCAGCCCCCAAAGAGAAAGGAAAGCCCACGATTTCTCTTGTTTTTTTGCTTAAAATGGGTCAGAAACCTGGCTGTAATTTTGTTTTTTAATTCCTGCCAGTGCCAGCTCGTGCAGCTGTTTCATGGAAGCAAGATCTGGGCTGGGATGGTTCCCTGGGCCTTGTCTTGGCAGCAGGAATTCCTGGGGAATGTCAATTTTTACTCAAAACATGAGCAGCAGTTTGGGTTGGGGAGGACAGGGCCGGTTCCTCCTGGGGACCTGGAGCAGGGTCCATCTTTTTTCTGGGAATGTGAAATTCCTGCGTTCAACAACAGGGATCAGGGCAACTAAATCCAGATAAATCCAGTTCAATCCAGAGCAACGGCACTGGAGCCCCTGGAGGCTCTACAGGACCTGTAGGAGGAGGATTTGGTCCAGAAGATTTCTTTTTGCTCAGATAAAACCAGGTTCTGCTGGACTCGGCTCACTGTAAACCTTGGATTATTCCATCACAGAAACTCCATTTTATTCTGGAAAAAAAAATCCGAGGATGCAAATCCTTCTTTTCAGCTTCTACTGGGAGTAACTCACTGACGTCCAGATCCTCACTCTGTTAGAAATTAACTTTATTTCAGTGCTTTAACCCCAAACTGTTCAGCTGGAAAACCAGCCCCAAAGCCCAGCTGGAATGGAAGCCCGGGTCCAGCCTCAAACCCCAGCTGGAATGGAAACCCAGGTCCAGCCCCAAAACCCAGGTGGAATGAAAACCCAGGTCCAGCCCCAAAGCCCAGCTGGAATGGAAACCCAGGTCCAGCCCCAAAGCCCAGCTGGAATGGAAACCCAGGTCCAGCCCCAAAGCCCAGCTGGAATGGAAACCCAGGTCCAGCCCCAAAGCCCAGCTGGAACAGAAAACCAAAACCAGTCCCAAAGCCCAGCTGGAACAGAAAACCAAAACCAGTCCCAAAGCCCAGCTGGAATGGAAACCCAGGTCCAGCCCCAAAGCCCAGCTGGAATGGAAACCCGGGTCCAGCCCCAAAGCCCAGCTGGAATGGAAACCCAGACCCAGGGCAGCCACAGCTGCTCTGGGAATTCCATCTCAGCCCCTCACAGGGAGGAATTCCTTCCTAAAATCCAATGTGAGCTTCCCCTTCTTTCAGTTTAGACCCCTTTGTCCCACCTGCCCTTCCATGAGTGAAGAATCCCACCCTCCAAAGTAACCAGACCAGCTTTGGGAGCAGGTGCTGGGAAAGGGCGAAAGCATCCAGTTTTGGAAAAGAGGGGAAGTTTGGACTTTTCCTGGGTCTTCTAAATGCTGAGACATCCTGGGAGGCGGCAGCTCCCAGCCTGGAACACCCAACGTGTTCCAGCGACACCGCGAGGTGTCGGAGCTCACAGGGGCGGCAGATTTCCTTCCACTGCCATGTGTGAAACGTTCCCGAGGCAGGGATGGAACGGGTGTGATTCCAACCCTCAGCTGCTGCTCCCAGCCCCTGTCCCGGTCTCTGGGAGAGCTCTGACCCAGCACCAGGCAGGATGGATCCACCACGGCTCCAGGCACGGAGCGGGTGTGAGAAGTCACACCCCGAGCAGGATGAGGAGCTGCTGACGGATCTTTCCAACCCTGAAAAGAGCCTTTTCCCTGCTCCTGCTTTTAGCCAGCACCTGTCAGGGAAGATTAGAGATGGGAAGATGATGTGGAATGAGGAAAAGGAGTTCTGAGATGGGGATAAAGTCCCACCGTGGTAGCGCTGGGTGTCAGATTTCTGCTTCACGGCCGTACCTTGTTAGCAAAGAAAAGCAAAAAACCCCAACACCAGCAGTAAAATCAGCTCCTGGGTAACCCAGGCATTTTCTTCCCGGAGAAAATGGGGATATTTCAAGTAAATTGCTTCTGAAAGCAAACTGCCAGTTTTCAGCACCTCATTTCAGCTGCTTCGGGCCAAACTGGTGGGGAGGAGGTGAAGGTTCCTTGCTCCCACACCAGCAGCCCCTTCTCAGCAGTCAGCTGAGATTCCAGGGGAATTCCAGGGGAATTCCTTGGAAAACTGTCCCAGTCCTTGGCACTGGTTTGTTTGACATCCCAGATCAGCGTCAGCCAAGCTGGAGAAGGGCAGTGAGGCACGGGAGTGGAGAGGATGTGGGAGCACTCAAATCCTCTGGCAGTCCCTTTCCAAGCAAATTCTTCTGGGATATCTCAAGAAGGCTTTCAGAGCAAAATCTCGGAGCAATTTGGGAAGTCAAAATTGCCAGAGAAGCTGTGGCTGCCCCAGAATCCCTGGAAGTGTCCAAGGCCAGGTTGGAGCAACCTGGGACAGCAGAAGGTGTCCCTGCCCATGGTGGCACTTTTTAAGGTCCGTTTCCCACCCAAACCATTCCAGGATTCCATTATTTTTCATCTCGGTGGGTGTAAATCCACAGATGGAGCTGGAATCGCTTCCAGGCAATTCCAGACTCAGCTCAGGGGGTTGGTCACAGATTTTAAGATCTGATGACCACACAAAAGGCAGAGCCCCTGTTAATGGGACAAGGGGACATCGTCTGTGCAGCTCCGAATGACAAGGACAACAATCTGGGAGCCCCAGGATTAAGCTGGGTATTTCTCAGCATTTGGAAACGGCCTCAGGTTGTGCCAGGGGAGGTTGAAGTTGGATCTTGGGGTAATTTCCTCCCAGAAAGGGCAGTGGTGGAATGCCCATTCCTGGGGGGATTGAACAGCCCTGGGGATGTGGCACTTGGGGACATGGTCAGTGGTGGCCTTGGTGATGCTAGGGAATGGCTGGACTTGACGACCTTAGATGGCTTTTCCAGCCCAAACAATTCCATCATTCCCTGATTTCTGTTGGGATTTTTTTAAGTGAAGAAGCAAAAATAATTCCATCCCTGTGTGAATAACGAGGGAGCTCCAGAGGGTGTGGAAATGCTCTGTAAGAATTCCAGGTCTCCTCTCAGAATTGATCCTCTTTGCAGGGCGCACTTGTGCTTCTGGAAACAACTTTGAGTTTGATTTTTTTCACCTTCCTGGGAATTCTTTCTTTTGGAAACAGCTGGAACGGCCGTGTCCTTTTTCACTATTTCACCAGAGTAAAAAATCGCTTTCCACCAACTCTCCCTCTTTTTTCTTTGAGGTTTCCTAGTTTTTACGCCAGTGAATCCATGCATTTCAAATTCCCCATCCCAGGCTCTGGAGCTGATTTCCGTGGCAGATAGGAGCGGCGGCGCCTGCCCTGATCTCAGCCGTGGTTTATTTTTATTCCTGCGTATCAGGGGTTGTTTGTCACGCTGCCTGCGCGGGGGGACTCACATTGCCGTGCTCAGGGGAGCTGTAACTCATCTTCTGTTTAATCCACTGTCTGTCACGAGCGCGGATTTAAGACGGAACACTCGGCCCTTCCTGACATCCCTCGCAATCCTCTTCTCCGGGTGTTTTTATTTATTCCGCGCGCGCTCGCGCCGTCCTTCGTTACCAACAAAAGAAAGTTGGGTTTGCAGTCGGTGTCATTTGAGGAAAAGCTCTCCCTGCGGAAGGGGCTGCACGTGGGGTTCTGCCAGGATCCTGGGATATTAAAGGTGTCCAAGTGAGCAGGTTGTGGTGTGGCTCCCTGCTCTGCTTTGAGGGAAGTTGTGGAGCTCCAGGATGGTTTGGGATGGAAGGGACCGTGCAGATCATCTCGTTCTACCCCCTGCCAGGCACACCCAGCAACAGAAATCAGGGAATGATGGAATTGTTTGGGTTGGAAAAGCCATCTAAGGTCATCAGGTCCAGCCATTCCCCAGCATCACCAAGGCCACCACTGACCATGTCCCCAAGTGCCACATCCCCAGGGCTGTTCAGTCCCCCCAGGAATGGGCATTCCACCACTGCCCTTTCTGGGAGGAAATTACCCCAAGATCCAACTTCAACCTCCCCTGGCACAACCTGAGGCCGTTTCCAAATGCCGAGAAATACCCAGCTTAATCCTGGGGCTCCCAGATTGTTGTCCTTGCCATTCGGAGCTGCACAGACGATGTCCCCTTGTCCCATTAACAGGGGCTCTGCCTTTTTTGTTGTCATCAGATCTTAAAATCTGTGACCAACCAGGCCCAAACCCTGCTCTACCCCAGCTCCAGTCCAGCTCCAAACCCATCTCCAGCTCCACTCCAACCCCAGCTCCAACCCAGCTCCAATTCTGGTCCAATCCAGCTCCAGCCCACCTCCAACCCAGCTCCAACCCCAGNAGCATCACCAAGGCCACCACTGACCATGTCCCCAAGTGCCACATCCCCAGGGCTGTTCAGTCCCCCCAGGAATGGGCATTCCACCACTGCCCTTTCTGGGAGGAAATTACCCCAAGATCCAACTTCAGCCTCCCCTGGCACAACCTGAGGCCGTTTCCAAATGCTGAGAAATACCCAGCTTAATCCTGGGGCTCCCAGATTGTTGTCCTTGTCATTCGGAGCTGCACAGACGATGTCCCCTTGTCCCATTAACAGGGGCTCTGCCTTTTGTGTGGTCATCAGATCTTAAAATCTGTGACCAACCAGGCCCAAACCCTGCTCTACCCCAGCTCCAGTCCAGCTCCAAACCCATCTCCAGCTCCACTCCAACCCAGCTCCAACCCTGCCTCCATTCCCAGCTCCAACCCAGCTCCAATTCTGGTCCAATCCAGCTCCAGCCCAGCTCCAACCCCAGCTCCATCCCCAGCTCCAACCCAGCTCCAACTCCACCTCCAACCCAGCTCCAACCCCAGCTCCAACCCTGCCTCCATTCCCAGCTCCAACCCCAGCTCCAGCTCCAACCCAACCCCAGCTCTAACTCCAGCTCCAAATCTGGCTCCAACCCAGCTTCAGTTCTGTTCCAACCCCAGCTCCAGCCCAGCTCCAATCCCAGCTCCAACCCTGCTCCAACCCTGCTCCAGTTCTCTCCTGAGGAGTTGATGCTGCCAGGTGGCCACGTGGATCTCCTGAGCTGGCAGGGACCCAGCAGGAGCAGCGACACCGTCACTCTCCCGTCGCACGCGGCACCGGCGGCTCGGCGCCTTCCCCTCGGCGCGTCTGTCACCCACGGAGGGAACCAGGAACGGGAATCGCTCCCGTCCCGGAGCCAAACACAGAACCAGGCAGCAGGAGGAACCCAGCGGGAGCGTCGGGGCTCCAAAGGGAGCTGAGAACAGCCCTGGCCCTGGCTGTCACCCCCTCCCACTGAGCTGTCACCGGAGGCACCCCAGATGCTCCGACACCGCTCCCACCCACGGGGACGGAAAGCTCGGGACGGCCTCTGCCTAAAAATAAAAGCAAGGAATACTCCAGAGCTTCCTCAAAACACAACGAGACGTGGGAGCGTGGGAGTGACTGGAATAAAAAGCCTTGGGAAGGTGTCGGCAGGACGGATCCCTGCAGCCCCACCACGGTGCAGGAGCTCTGCCACAGCTGAGCACCTCCTGTGGGAGCTGGGGTTATTTTAGGGAACTTCCTTCTGGCTGACGTGTCCTGAAATAGGACTTCTGTCTTTCTGGAGTGAGGGGGGGGAAAAAAGTTGTTGTGTTTGCTCAGAAAACAGGCTTGCAGTTCCCTGGAACAGCCTTGGGATGGTGAGGAAGGAAAATAATAATCCTAAGGGATGTTTGATAGGATAAGGAAGGAAAATTGCCCTTCCTGTGGGCTGCTTGATAGGATAAGGAAGAAAAACTGTTCCTCCTAAGGGATGCTTGATAGGATAAGGAAGAAGAACAGTCTTTCCAAAGGGCTGATTAATGGGATAAGGAAGGAAAAGAATCCTTCCTATGGGCTGCTTGATAGGATAAGGAAGGAAAATTGTCCTTCCCATAGGTGGCTTGATAAGATGAGGAAGGAAAACCCACTGTGAGGTGCCATCAGTGGGTTGGAAGCTCTCCGTGGATGGACAAGGATGTCACAGGTGTAAAACACAGGGAAAATGAAGGTTGTAGCCCCCAGATGTTAAATCCAGGTGAAATTCACTCTGACACAAACTCAGAATCACTCGGGGCTGGTGCTGAGGGCAGCAGTGGGATCTGGGAATCACCCTGATCAGGATGGATCCCTGGATGCTGCTGAGCCATGATCAGTCCATGGTGAACCTGAGCCCTTAAAGCTGTCCTGGATCCTGCAGGAAAATAAATATCCTGGGGTGGAGGTGAGGTTGTTGCTGTCCCTGGAGATTCCTGTTCCGAACCACCCCACGGCAACCAATAAATTTGGAGGCTCCAAACACCACGAAACACAGCTTTGAGGAGGTGACAGCAGTCAGAGAATTCGGGTGTGCCCCCAGGGAGATCTCCAAGAAGTGGAGGATCCAGGGGCAGCCACAGCTTCTCTGGGAATCCCACCCCAGCCTCTCACCACCCTCACATTTTGGGAATTTCTTCCCAAGATCCCATCTCCCCTGCCCTCTGGCAGCGTGGAGCCAATCCCATCCCCTTGGATTGAAAGTTTCCTGTTGGTGATGGCTGCAGCTCTGCAGCCTCTCCCAGCAGAGAATCTTTGGCTTTGGGAATAAAAGTAAATGTGCTCCGTGAGCTGCTGGAGTGGGAGAATAATTCTGAGATGCAGAAAGGCGCCTCTCACTACGGGCACTGTTAGTAAAAATCTGAGATTGGGAACCCAAAACGCACCTCTCCTGGGTGTCTATCTCTGGTTTTATGTCCCAGGAACAATCCGGCCCCTCCAGCCCAGCTCTGGGGTGTGTTGTCACCTCCCATAATCCGTGACACGACAGAGATGCTTTGACAAGACAGAATTGCAGTAATGGGCAAAAGCATTAATACAATAAATAACATTTCACGTTCCAGTGCAGCTGCTCCAAGCTCTTAATTCACATCAGAACCCTGAGGAAGAGCACTCAATCTGTGGGAATGAGGGAAAACCAACTGCCCCAAACCCTTGGTGGTGTCAGGAGCCTGGGCCTGAACTCCTGCCCCGCTCTCCGTGGCCGACAGACTCTTCCTGTCCGCGTGGATCTGAGCAAATATCAAATATTGATGTGCTCTCGCTCCTCTGGCTGCGCCACGGACGAATCCTTTGCAGTGAGAATCATCTACCACGCTTCTAGGAGCTCCAAGTCATGCAGAAGAGGTCGCGGGTCGTTCAGGAGAAATGTTTGCGCTGCAGTCACACGAGTCCCCCCCCTGCTTGGGGAAATTTGTTTTCTGGGTGGAAGGAAAGGGAATGAAATCTTGGGATTTCAATGAGGATCAGCTGGGCAAGCTTCAGTCCATATTCCTGCACTTCATCCCCTTGGCTTCTCCTGTTTTTGCATCGTGTCGAGGTTTTTTTCCCCTACAGTTTTTCTGTTTCTCTTCTGTCATTTTGTTTCCCTTTCTTTCCTGATTTAGGGATTCCAAAGGTAAAAATTTTGGCAACTTTTGGTCTATTTCCCAACACCCAATTTCATCTCAGTACAATTGGCTGTAGTCACACAATTTCAAATTTTCTGGATTTTTCAATTTCAGATTGACCGTATCTCCTTTCTGGAGCCTTTGTTCAACTCTGCCCTCCAATTTCAAGGTTTCATTCCCTTTCCTGAGAGGAAGAATTTCAGAATTTCAGAATTTCAGCTTTTTAAAGCAGCACGGATTTCCTTCTTGGCTTTTTCTGTGCTCCCCTCAGTAATTTCAGGACCTGCTGTGGCCTGGGGGAGGCTCCAGGTGGTTCAGGGGGTGCTGATGTGGGGTGTAAACGCATTTTTCCTCCTCTGCTGTGACACATTGTGGTCCTGACTCCAGGTTATGCCTGAGAGGTGAGGGAGGCAACAGCCTTGGCAGAATATTTGGTGAAAACTCCCAGTCCTGGGGCTTTCCTGAGCTGTCCAAAGCCATTTGGATGAAGCTTGGAGCACCCTGGGGCATGGGAGGTGTCCCTGCCCATGGCAGGGGGTGGAATGAGATGGGATTTAAGCATTCCACGGATTTATAATCATAAAATCCAGGACTAAAGATAGATTTAGCACCCAGCAGGGCTGGTTTTGCATAGGTAGATCGCTTCTATCCCCACTTTTTCACCCTCAGGATGATTCTTCCACTTATTTCCCCTCAGAGGCTTTTCTGACCTGAGCTCTGTGCTCCTGCTTCCATCTGCAGCAGCTGTGTCCCATCCTGCCCTAAATCAGCCCCAAAATCCCAGAGAATTCCGCCAGCACTTCATCCCTCACAGGCCTCTGTACCCGAACACGTTTGGGCACCCCCAGAGGGTCAAATTAATCCACTTGTCCTCCCAAAAAAGCATTTTTGGGGAATGGGACATCAAACCCTTCATCTGACACAAATCATCAGATAAAGATCAGATGAAGATAAGGCAAAGATAAGATAAAGATAAGAAAAGGATAAGATAAAAATAAGATAAAAGTAAGATACAAATAAGATAAAGATGGAACACCATGTCCAGCTCTGCCCTCCCCACATGAGAAGGATTTGGAGCTGCTGGAGGTTTCATTTCCTTGGGATTGTGTTCAAATTTCTTCCTCTTTCCCTGCCTCTCCCCACTGCTCTCCACGGAAGGGGAGGCAGGAAAAAAGAAAGAAATCAGATGGAAGGGAGAGGGAAAGGGAAGGGAAGCAAAGGTGTCCTTTGGGGTGACATTTGCGGTGACATTTCCTGGCGGAGCGGCGCCTCCCGCCTCTCCCATCACATTAAATTTTCAGGATGTCTCGGAGCCAGCCCAGAGCCAAGGAGCTGCGATGGATTCCTGGCTGTGGATATTTCCAAGCCCCTGCAAGAACACCTTCACCCCAGACAGGGGAGGCAACAGATTTATTCCAGCTCTCAGTGCCAGAGCCGTGCCAGGGGCACGGCTGGAGGGGAGGAGAAGAGGAAGAGGGGGTGAAACGCAGCCTCCCGTGGATCAGCCGTGGCTGGAAATGCTGAATTTGTGATTGTGCCATAAAACATCCACCTTTCCCTTAAAATGGGGGTTGGGAAATCTGAAATCAGGATGTGTAGCTTGGGTTTTTCTTCTCCCTGTATTTCTTTCCAGTTTGTCGGTTTGGCTTTCCAGGTTTTGTGCCAAGCAAGGTGGAAAATCTGTTTTTCTGGACATCCTTTGGGAGTGGAGAGCTCAGCCAGGCACGCCCAGCACATGAGGACAAGCAAGGGGGGGATTTCAGAGCAGAACATCCAACCCACGTAAATCCATGGGTGAAAATCCCAATTTAACCTGGTTCTGTGTTCCAACTCTGAAATGTGCAGGGCAGGGCAGAGCAGCAGAGACCATCCTGAGTCCTGTGTATTTTGACATTATTGTGGAATCATGGAAGGGTTTGGGGTGGGGAAGGACCTTAAAAATCCCCCAGTTCCAGCCCAGACTATCCCAGGTTGCTTCAAGCCCCATCCAGCCTGGCCTTGGACACTCCCAGGGATGGTTTATCCACAAATTCCCCGGGCAACACTCCCTGTGCCTTCGAATTTGAACTCCAAACCTACATCCAGCCTCATCCCCAAACCACTCTGATGGTGTCAGAGTTAATGACTTTTATTAACAATGCTAATGAGATCACTAAAAATGTTTATGGGACAAATTCATTTAGAGAGACAAAGCTGCTGGAAGACTCGGGGCTCTCCCGGGCCTGGCTCTCCTGGCTGTAATTATAATTATTTCATAACCAGCCCGGAAGTTTGGATCTATTTCATTCTAATATTAAGCAATAGCTTTTCTTTTAATCTCCTCATGTTTTCCCCAGGCTTTTTGGAGGTGGTGGGGAAGATCCTGGGTAATAAAGCGTGAAAAATGTGAGAGCAGGCCCAGGGAGCGCCTGGGCCACGTCAACATCGCTCTGTCTCAGATGTTTAACACCAACAAAACATCCAAAAGCTTTCTTTGGACTAACAGGAGGCTGCTGTTCAGGGAAGTGAGACAACTCACGATCCCCTCCTGACTCTCATTCCAGCCCCTGCAGCCCCAGGATGGAATTGCCCACTGAGTTTGGGATTTTTAGGGGAAATTTCTTCATGGAAATTGCTGTCAGTCCTCTCTTTGTAGGTTGTCCAGGGCAGTGGTGGAGTCCCCATCCCTGGGGGGTTTGGAAATGGAAGGGGCACTTGGGGATGGGGGTGGCCTTGGCGGTGTTGGGGGAATGGGTGGACTCCATGGTCTTAAGGGGCTTTTCCAACCCAAAAAATTCCATGATTCTCTGCTTCAGTGACTTCTCTAATTCCTTTTCTGAGGGAAAAACTGTCAGTTTGAAGCATGGAATTTATTTATTCGATTGATTGATTGATTGATTGGGAGAGGAAAATTTTGGAGTGCCTTTCAACCTCCATCCATCCATATGGGATTTCTGCTGAGGGATAAATGGGGAAAAGGAGCTGGTTTGGAGTCTGTGCCTGTGAAGGGCCGGGTGATTCCGGGACAGAATCGTGGAATTGGCACAGCCAGAAGCAATCTGGGATGGAAATCTGGGGAGGGAATTAAGTATAACTTTACTTTCATAGGAATTTATAGGTCATTTAAGGCTTAATGATCTCTATCCAGAGAGGTTTCGGAATCCTTAAGAGGAAAAAACATGAAGGGAAACATCCCAAATTTCTGGCTGGAGAGGAATAAATACCCCAGGGATCTCTGCTTTGGAGGCAAACCATGTGCTGGGAAATGGGATTTGGGAAAAAAAAGAGGGATAAATGAGTTTTGGAGGAAGTGGATGCATCAGGAATTCTGCTCCATTGGGTCCTGAGGGGTGAAAAAGAGGAATAAAGGCCACTGAGGTTAAGGAGTGATGTAGGAGCAAGGAATTTATTGCAATTTTGGGATCTACAGCTGAAAAATACAATCAGGGATGTCCAGAGGGGAGCTGGGAGGTCTCTGTGTGTGGAGCTGGAGGCGAGGAAGTAATAACGAGTGGGAAATCATCCTGCCAAGGCCTCGGCTCCCAAAAAATGGCTTTTCCACCTCCAGTCTCGGGCGAGGAAGGGAAGAGAAATGAGAGAGGAGAGAGGGGAATGCAGCAGAGAGATTGATTTTGGCTGCTCTCTCCCAGAGAAAATGGAGGTGGAACAATTCCAAAGGCTGCTGGTGCTGCCGGGAGAGGCCTTGAGCTCAGCTCTGTCACATTTCTTCCAAAATAAGGGAAAAAAGGGATTTTAGAGGGAAACGACCTGGATGTGGCAGAGGTTGAACTGCAGGGGATCAGTGTGTGGGTTTGCTCAAGAGCTGCCCTCCAAAATAACGTCGAGAATGGGAAGGAAAGGGGAAGTGATGGGGGATTTGTCAGTGGGTTCAGAGGAAAATTCAAATCCCTGCTGTCAGTGCCTCACTGAGGTGTTTTATTGGGTATTTTTAAGGGGGAAAAAAATGGTATTTTTAAGGATGAGAAATTGGATGGGGTGTGGAGCAACCTGGTCTAGGGGAAGGTGTGCCTTGGTTGGACTCGATGGCCTTTGGATGTCCCTTCCAACCCAAACCAATCCAGGATTCTGTGAAATTCCAAGCTAAAACCAAAAGTTTCGTTTCCCATTGCCTGGAATAACAGGATTGAATGGAGCTATTCCTATTCCAGTTATTGCACTTCAATGTGTGAATTATAATTTTAACAACCTTTTCCTTTGCTCTACACCAGAACCAGGTAAAACTGTCTATCAAAAACTATTTTTTTAATTGAGCTGCACGTGGCTCCAGCCACTCCCTAAATGGGAATGGGAAGCTTAAAAAGCCTCTTTCCAAAATCCTTGCCTGGCATGTTATGAATATCTTAATTAAAGGAGATTAGGGAATCATCTCCAGGGGGCCACTGGAGTCAAAGTTTGTCACTGCAACTTTCAGATGGGTCTTTTCAAGCTGTTAATTGGACGTTGTTTAATTATAGTCTGGTCTTTCCTAGGAATTATTATTTGGAGAGATTTAATATCCTGCTCCATATTCCTGATGCCACAGTCAGTGTATGGAGGCCTGGGAAGGCTGCGGAAGGATTTCCTTTGAGGAAAAGGTTCAGCATTTTCTTAATTTTTTGTTTATTTAAAATATTTGTTAGTTTTTGTTTTGGATGACCAAAAGCGACCCCGTTTTTCCCTGTTTGGAGGTATCATTTTCCCAATCCTGGCATCAGCAATGAATCCCATTCCTGGAGCTCGGTGTTGATGAGGAGTGGCAGAGGAGTTAATTCCAGAGCCAGGGAACACCCGGAGGTTTGTTCTGAGGGTTGTTTGTTGCTCCTGCTCTGATCCCCCCGTGCTGCTCCATCTTCTCGCTAAAAACAGTGGGAAACATTCCAGTGAACAACAGCGCCGAGGGATTCGCCTTCCTCCCCCCAGGAGCGAGCTTCTGTAAAGAAATATTGTTTCTTAATTAATCATTTATCCACTTCATTAGGTGTTGTCAGCAGCGGAATGAGAAATGGGGCTGCTGAGATGAGGCGCGCTCGGGTTTGTTTTGTTTTCCGGGGAGCTGGAGATCACTTCAAGGAGCAGCTGTGTCAGGAACACTGGGAGAAGGGAGTTTGGGATGAGCAGAACCAGGGCTGGGGGTCGTGGTTTGATTATGGGGATTAATTTGGGGTGTGGACCTGCTGGAGAGAGTCCAGGAACAGCCATGAGGGTGCTCCAGGAGCTGGAGCCTCTCTGGAGTCAGGCTGGGAATGACTTCAGGAAACTGGGATCAAGAGGAGTTTTTGAGGGAACAGGGATGGACATCCCCATGTTCATATCCCACACATGTTGTGCCCTGGATGATGTGGAAAAAAATGGAGCAAATCCAGAGGAAACCATGAAGGGCTGGAGCTGGGCTGGGAGAGCTGGGAATGACTTCAGGAAATTGGGGTTAAGAGGAGCTTTGAGGGAACAGGGATGGACATCCCCATGTTCCTATCCCACACATGTTGTCCCTCAGATGGCATGGAAACAAATGGAGAAATCCAGAGGAAGCCATGAAGGTCTGGAGCTGGGCTGGGAGAGCTGGGAATGACTTAAGGAAATTAGGATCAAGAGTTTTTGAGGGAACAGGGATGGACATCCCCATGTTCCTATCCCACACATGTTGTGCCCTGGATGACGTGGAAAAAAATGGAGCAAATCCAGAGGAAACCATGAAGGGCTGGAGCTGGGCTGGGAGAGCTGGGAATGACTTCAGGAAACTGGGATCAAGAGGAGTTTTTGAGGGAACAGGGATGGACATCCCCATGTTCCTATCCCACACATGTTGTCCCTCAGATTGCATGTAAACAAATTGAGAAATCCAGAGGAAGCCATGAAGGTCTGGAGCAGC
Source organism: Peucedramus taeniatus (assembly GCA_013400575.1). Taxonomy (NCBI): domain Eukaryota; kingdom Metazoa; phylum Chordata; class Aves; order Passeriformes; family Fringillidae; genus Peucedramus; species Peucedramus taeniatus. Next base: position 13,221 of record WBNO01026195.1, on the reverse strand, counting down.
TCTTGAGCCAGGTTGGGAGAGCTGGAAAAAAATCTAATGCCCAGAGCCCGTTCAGCAGTTTTATATTTCTTTAATGGTCCTCTGGTTTTGGTTTTATTCGTGGAAATAAAAAGGCTGTGGCACAAATGGAGCATGGGATGCCTCTGTGTGCATCCATCAGCAGCAATTCCTCTTTGCTCCACAGATTCCAGCCCTACGTCCGATGGCAGGAGCTGAACACGCCGCATTGATTAGAACCAATTAGAACTCTTTTTTAACTAAACAGAAAATTCTTATTCACCACCGGTTTTGATCGTCTCAGAAGTCCTTATTTAAAAATCAAAATGAGGAAACGTTGACCCGGGAGAAGCTGGGATGGATTTTTAAAGAACGAGAAACAGCAAATGTGGAAAGATGATTTAAAACAAATGGAATAATCGAGGGATTTGTCATCAGGTGCCCATCGGTGTTTGCTCCTTTCCATGGGATTTCCAGCCTCGTGGAGGGTGCCCCTGGATCCCTGGAAGTGTCCAAGGCCAGGCTGGACAGGGTTTGGAGCAACCCGGGGTAGTGGGAGGTGTTTGGAACTGGATGGGCTTTAAGGACCCTTCCAACCCAAACCATCCCTTAATTCCAGGGTATTTATTCAAGGGAATTCTCTGGGAATTCCACCCCAGCCCCTCACCACCCTCACAGAAGACAAATCATATTTGTATCAACTCTAGGTTACAAAAAGCTCAATTTTTGGTGCATAGCATAAATTCCAACTGGTCATTCCTCCACACCCAGGAATCAGGAGCGGTCTGAGAAGACGCTGGAGCCTCTGAAATAAAATTTATTTCAGCTTTCTGCTTCTTTAGGACAGCCGGGAGTTTGTTTAGCCTCTTCTGCTATCTGAAAAATCATTATTAGGCCAATAATTTCTGATTAAAGTGTGCTAGGAAAAGGTGTCAATTAGAACTGAGCAGGTCTCGGGTATTTCAGTCCATTACCTGGAAATTATTGGGAACAAGCAGTTCCATTGATAAAAGGAAAAAAATCAATAGGTGAGATTGTTGGGATTAGTACAGAGTTCATAATGGATTTCCCCCCACTGGGATCTCCAAACTTTTATACACTCCATCTCAAACCTAAATTTAAGTTTCTCAGAGTCAAATTTGTGGCTGAAGTCGAGTGAAACTTCAGCAAAGCTTTATTTTGCCCAGAGTTTGCAATCCCAAAATTGCAGCCGTTGGGGAGAAATGAGGAGAGCTATAAAAACACGCCGGACCCTCTTGAGTGGAAATTGCCGGAAATTTTCCGGATGCAGCACATTAATGAGTGCAATGGTAATTGAGTTTAATCTTTGTGTTATGGCGCGTGGTGAGGATCAGGATATTGCTGTGAGGCTGCTGCCCCCACTCAAGGAGACTCCTTCCATCAGCGAGATTTCGTCTAAACGTAGAGGAAAAAGGGAATATTTTGCTGTGGGAGATGAAAAATTGGAGGTTCCAACATCCCAGCCAAGTGCTGGGCAGGATTACTGGGATTGACAGGAATTGGGCACCTTCCCAATTTGTGGGTGGGAGTTTGGGTGGGATTGAGTGGTGTTTGGAAGGAAAAGAAGATCCAGAGGGACCCTGTGGCTCAGGACAACTCCTGTTAAGAGGGGACAGCCAGGGGGTCGGGCTCTGCTCTAGGGAACAGGGACAGGAGGAGAGGGAACGGCCTCAGGCTGGGCCAGGGCAGGCTCAGGGTGGGCACAGCAGGAATTTCCCCATGGAAAGGGGGCTCAGGCCTTGGCACTGCCCAGGGATGTTTGGAGTGCCCATCCCTGGAGGGGTAGAAGGATCTCCTTGAGGTGGCACGGAGAGCTCTGGGCTGGAGACAAGGTGAGGATGCGTCACAGCTTGGACTCGATGGCCTTGGACGGATCTTCAAAAACCAGAGATGATGGGATGTCAGGAACCACAAAGTACAGGATTAGAGTAAAAAATAAAAAAACTAACCTTACACCAAACGCTAGCGTGGACTCAGAACCCAACTCACAACCAAACACAAATCTTGCCCGTGACAATACCACTACAATTCACCAGGACCTAACTCATACCCTAACCATAACCTTAACACTAAACCTGATTTTAAAGCTAATCCTAACCCTAAACATGACCCTAAACCTCACCTCGACGTTAACCCTAACTCTAACCCAAACCCTAAACTTGATCCTAACCGTAATCCTAGCCCTGACCCTGACCCTGACCCTGACCTTAACCCTAATCCTAACCCTAACCCTGACCCTAACTCTAACCCTGACCCTGACCTTAACCCTAATCCTAACCCTGACCCTGACCTTAACCCTAATCCTAACCCTAACCCTGATCTACTCCCACATGCCAATGGCAAAAAGAGCTTGGTGTTCCTGGGTTGTTCTGCCCTGACGTAGGAAGGACCAGAACGAAAAGTTCCAGCTGATATTTTGGGGTAAGTTAGGGCAGGATAAGGGAAATAAGGCAGGAAGTTGATGCTGCGTGCCAGGATTGATTCCCTGGCTCGTCAGAGAGCAGGAGCAATTAACTAATTGCAGCTAAATGGGCATAATTTATTTTTAAATCTGGTTTCTACTGAAATGTGTGAAGGAAAGGAAGTTTTTCAGGCTCAGTGAACCCATCTGACCCCTCCACTGCCCTTCCTGACTCCTCACCCAACATTCCCGAAATTCTGGTATCCTGGAGAAAGCTGGGCCTCCTTGGCGAGTCCTTGTCCAGCGTTTCCGTGCCAGCAGAGCAGATCCCTCAGGGTGTCTGGGAAAAGTGCTGCTGACTCCGGCCTTCTGCTGGTGTCTGATCCAGGTGACATCCAAGTTTTTCATTTCCCTCTCCCCTCTCCTGCTGAGCCAGCGTTTCCCAGCTCTCCATCCATCCCAGCTCTCAGCCATCATCTGCATCTCCCGGCCCATTAATTAATTTCTGTTTTAATCAAGGGATCGCATCTTTCTCTTCAGGCCCATCCATCATCCCGGGCTCTTGGTGGAGCTGCAGACGTCCATCCATCATCCCCGCTGCCTCATTCCTCAGGGAAAGCTGCTGTGCCAGGTGCCAGGGAGTCACCAAATCATGGAATGGTTTGGGTTGGAAGGACCTTAAATCCCATCCGGTGCCACCCCATGGGCAGGGACACCTCCCAGTGTCCCAGGGTGCTCCAAACCCCATCCAGCCTGGCCTTGGAGCAGCCCACTCCCAACAGGATCATCCATCAGGTCTTCAATGGTGCATCTCTAATTAATTAAGCATAGTGGAGCTAATTAAATGGGAAGCAGGGCCCACAGTTGGTGATGTCACATCTGTCCCTCGTTAGCGCCGCGCTGGTGGGGGAGCGACCACAAAGTGCTGCCACGGGGTTCACAGGCACAAAAAATTTTATAAATTCATATAAAATTATAGAAACAAACCCTTGATGCTTTTCTAGGGTCAAGGCGGGTAATATCTAACAAAACTTTCTTTTATAAGAAAGAAATATTTAAATGAATATTTTAAATTGTTCATCCCGTGAGGAAAGACGTTGATTGAAGCATCGAACATGGGTGAGCTCTTCCAGTTAAAACTTTGCAGCTCCAAAGCATCAGATGGGAAGGAACCACTCTTTGAATGGGATAGAAAAACTCCCAGATTTGAGGAAGCTGCACAAAAATCCATCTTTGCACCCAAGGTGATTAATCACTGATTGGTTCTGCTGATAAGAGAGAGTTCAGGTGATAAAAGCTGTGGAAGAGGAATTTTAGAACACCCACTGAGCCATAGTTTTATTTCAGGGATAGAATTTATCCGCGGTTTTGATCAGAGAAGAGAAAATGTGGGAATGGATCCAAAATAATCACCCAGATTGGTGTCACCCTTTTTGCACCAGGTAAAAACATCTAAAAAATGCCATCATTTTAATATGAATGGCTCAAATTTGCTCTTTAGTCCCAGGTCAAACATCTTTTAATCCACACAAACAGTTTTGCTGCATAAACCAACTTCAGCATTCCTCTTGGAAAGGGAATGTGGGCTCTGGATTAGGCATGAAAATAAAAAATGTGGTGTTTTTTATTGGATCTCTGCAGCAAAAGCTGAAGTTATTGGGAGCAGCTCCAAAAAGCTGGATTTCTCCCTTGGCTGGGCGATATTCAATGTCAAGACTCAAGTGGAGCTTAGATAATTTTAAAATATTGTATGAATAAAACGTGCAAGTGGCTTTCTCTCCGAGCTGTCACTTTGCCAGTCTCGGTTGGAGAGCGAGGCAATGATTTTCCCAGATTTTCTGCCTTTAGACTGGAACAAAAGACGTCACATGGAGGATGAAGAAGGAACTTTTTTTCTTTTTTTTTTTTTTTTGTCATCTTTTTTTGCCCTTGAAGGTGAAAAGTAAAGAATCGGGTCTGAGAGAGGAGGGGGAACCTGGATGTCTAAAAGCACCTGAGATGCCCTTCCCCAAACCCCTCATCCACCATTTTTCCTGCAAAAAGTTGGGATTTTTAGTTCGTGCTGATGTGTTCAGGATGATTTCCAGCCCTTCTCCTCAGGCAGTTTCCTTGGAAAAAGCAGCCCCTTTTATTTCCCAGCCTGTTGTGCTACTCCAAAGCTCCTCCCAACTTCCTCCCGTGGCTGCAGGAAGCCCAGGAAACACTTTTTGTCCTAGGAATGTTTTTTTAACTGGAAACTGATCCCTATTTCCAAAGGGAAACGGTGCCCTGGGGTGGAAGGAAGTGCAGCAGGAAAAGTGAATTTTTCCCTTGAGGAAACAGAGAGGGCACATGATTTTTTCTCCTTGTTTTTATTCCAATGCTCCATCTGCCATAAGAAACTAATTCCCTTTTTCCTACTGTTGTGTTGGTCAGTTTTCCCCATCTTTTCCAGCTTCTTGGCTGTCTTCTTCCAGTTGAGTCCAGGTCTTCTTCCCACTGAATTTGGTCATCTTCCCACTGAATCCAGGTCTTCTTCCCATTTAATTTGATCATATTCCCACTGAATCCAGGTCTTCTTCCCATTGAATTTGNTACTGTTGTGTTGGTCAGTTTTCCCCATCTTTTCCAGCTTCTTGGCTGTCTTCTTCCAGTTGAGTCCAGGTCTTCTTCCCACTGAATTTGGTCATCTTCCCACTGAATCCAGGTCTTCTTCCCACTGAATCCAGGTTTTCTTCCCACTGAATCCAGGTCTTCTTCCCACTGAGTTTGGTCTTCTTCCAGTTGAATCCAGGTCTTCTTCCCATTTAATTTGGTCATCTTCCCACTGAATCCAGGTTTTCTTCCCACTGAATTTGGTCTTCTTCCAGTTGAATCCAGGTTTTCTTCCCACTGAATCCAGGTCTTCTTCCCATTGAATCCATGTCGTCTTCCCAGTGAATCCAGGTCTTTTTCCCATTGAATCCGGGTCTTCTTCTCACTGAATCCAGGTGTTTTTCTCATTTAATTTGGTTTTCTTCCCATTGAATCCAGGTCTTCTTCCCATTTTATCCATGTCTTCTTCCCACTGAATTTGGTCTTTTTCCCATTGAATCGAGGGCATCTTCCCATTGAATCTGGTTTTCTTCCAGTTGAGTCCAGGTCATCTTCCCATTGAATTTGGTCTTCTTCCAGTTGAATCCAGGTCATCTTCCCATTTAATCCAGGTCATCTTCCCGTGGAATCCAGGCCCTCTTCCATCCTGATTCCCACCCCTGGAAGTGCCCAAGGCCAGGCTGGACAGGACTCGGAGCCTTGGTCTAGTGGAAAGTGTCCCTACCCTTGTTGGACTGACCTCAAGGTCCCTCCCAACCCAAGCCATTCCAAGATTCCAGGACATTCCAGCTGGGATCTACAAGCACCTTCCAGAGGAGAACGTTGCCAGTTAATTTGCATTCTCCCCCTCTAATCAACCCTCTGGAAACACCAGCCCTTGGAAAATCCCCTCCGACAGCACGAGCCGGGCTGGCAGGAGCAGGGAAGGGGAATTAAGGCGCTTTCCTTTCCTCTATGCAAATCTCCCTGCTAATTATATTTTATTAATATTGGGACGCCGACGCTCCCGCTCTTGTTTTCCCTCATCGTGCCCGTGGTTAAAATCAAATTGCAAATGAACCAGCTCAATATTTGTCTGAATCACTTAAGCCTCTGACTTTCATCGTTCTCACAAGGAAATCCTCTGGTTAAACCAGAACTGGGAGTGTTCCTTTTCCCCTTTTTGCCCTGTTTTTGAGGTATTTTGCCATGATTATTCCACGGGTGACATTGACATTTTGTTGTGATGAATTGGCTGGGTCATTATCATCAGGAGATGGTTGTGTCACCTTATATTTATAATAAGGTGCTTTTCATTGCAGAATGGGGGGGGAATGGGAAAAAACACCCTTTTTTTTTTTTGTTTTAAACAGCCTGATCTCGCGGCTTTTCTGCTGGAATTGAAGAGAACAATGTTATATTTTTCCCTTTTCATTCTGGAGAGAGGCTTTGAAAGGGCCTAATCAAGCACAAATTGGAGCGTTGAGCTTGGAGTTCTCTGCAGAAGGATTCTTTGAAGTTGGAGGATTGATCATCTCCCAAACCAGCTCTTCCAGGCATGAGCACCCCACAAAACCTGGGCTGGCTGTTATTTTTATGGAAAATTGTGTCAGGACCACATCCACCAGGCCGTGCAATACCCAAAACCTTGATTTTTTTAGTGTTTAAACTCTTGGCTTGGCCTCATTTGGGTCGAGCCTTGATCGTGCCTCTGACATTGTTTATTCTTGGGGTTGTTTTGTTGTTCAGGTGCAGCAGCAGAGCGAAAAAATCCTGGGGAAAAGCGGCCTAAAATGTGTGTCAGGCTGAATTTGGGAGCTTTTGCTCCAGATCTGTTGTGATAGAAATGCCAAATTCCATCAGCTTCGTTTACTTCAGGTGGCTCCTGCAAACCCTCCCGCTGCCTTGTCCATCTGTTGATGCTGATGTTTTTCATTCCCCTTTTGGGTTGATTTATTTTTTTTTTTTCCTAAATGGAGAAATGAGGATTCTCTTCACCACCACGGAGGAGTTGGAAAATATTCCCTGTGCTGGGAGAGGAATAATTTGGTTTGAAATCCCCACTTTTCTATAAATGAAGACTTTCAAAAAGAAAACCTGCATTGAAGGCCTAATCCAGGTGCATTGTGCCTCCTTATCCCACAAAGTTGTGATTGAAAAAGGGGGAAGATAATGGGAGCTTTTGTCCTGGATATCTGAGGAGACTTTGGGAAGCCAAGACTTTCATGTGAGTCATGTTAAAGGATTTTCTTCACAATTCTCTGTCTGAGGGAGAAGAAAAACCAGGCCTGCAGCCCTCAGGAGCTCTCACTCTGAGTTTGTTAAACCTTTTTAAAAGTTTTACCTTTATTTATCTTAGGGGTTTTATTTTCCCCTCCCTCCGGACGCAATCGCAGTCGGAAAATCCTGGTGAGGGAGATGGCAAAGCTGATGATTTATAAACCCCGACAGAGGAGGAGCTCAGCAGCTTTTCTGCAGGGAAATCCTCCTCCTGCAAGCAGGATTCAACCCCAGCCATGTGAGGAAATTCAGGGAAAAAAGCAGGATTTGGTGATGTTGGCTGGAAAAGTGAGATTCCTGCGGCTGGAAGCACAGGAGGCGTCAGGGCTGAATTAGCACCGCGCTCTTTCCATAATTTCCTGGTGACAACCCTGGCTCTGGTGGCACCTCCAGCACTCCCTGGTCTCCAGCATTCCCTGCTCCAGCCCAGGAGCTCTAAACCACCAGATGTGAGCAGTAAATCCTGGTTTTCTCCTCTGGGAACCGGGGCAGATGCAAAAGAGGCTTTGCCAAACTCCGTCCTGGAGCCGGGAGCAAACTTTTGTCTCCTGCAGCAGGAGCTGAAGCCAGCTCTGAACTTCCTCATTAGGCTGATCCCTGATTAGGCTGCAGATAGGCCCTGATTAAAGTGCTCTTGGCTATTTTGGAGCTCCAGATAAATATTCATGAGTGGAGGAGAGGAGAGTAAACAGAAAACAAAGCCTGGCAGCGCTTGCCTGGAGATCCAGGGGGAGGATCCAGGTCTGGGGTGATCGAGGTTGTGGAATCCTGGAATGGGTTGGGTTGGAGGGACCTTAAAGCTCATCCCTGTCCCCATGGGCTGGGACATTTTCCACTGTCCCAGGTGGCTCCAGCCTGGCCTTGGGCACTCCCAGGGATCCAGGGATTCTCTGGGAATTCCATCCCAGCCCCTCCCCACCCTCATTCCTTCCCAACATTTCATCTCAATCTCCCCTTTCCCAGTTTGAAGCCATTCCCTGTGTCCTGTCCCTCCATCCACTGTCCCAAGTTCTTCTGGGCTCTTATGGCCAAATTTTCCACCTGGAATAAAATCCCTGATTATCCTTTTAATCAGAGGGAATTTATTCCAGAGGGACACGGGGTCACGCAGTACAGGGAGAAATGTCCCTTAAAGGCTCTTTTTCTGCTCCGGAGGTAGAAAATTCCAAATAAATTCCTGCAGGAACCCATCCCCTCTGCCAAGGTGCTCCCAGGGGTCTCATCCCACTCCTCCTCATCCCTCCCTGCTTCCCTGGTCTCTCCCTGCCACCTGCTGGGAAAAAAAACTGGATAAAGTGAATTTATCCAAGGAGGGAAGGGGCTGGAGGTCGCTCAGGTGGAATTGGGGAGGTTTTAGGAGAAGGAGCTCTCGGGAGTGTCCAAAACCCTCACGGCCCTCCCCGCATCCTCCCTCGCAGGTGCTGAGAGCTGAGGGTCGAATTCCCTCAGGATTTGGGTTAAAATTTGGATTTTTTTGGTGAGGAACTGGAGCAGGTTGCCCAGGGAAGGTGTGGAGGTTCCCAAGGCCAGGTTGGACGGGGTTTGGAGCACCCTGGGACACTGGGAGGTGTCCCTGCCATGGCAGAGGTGACACCAGATGGGCTTTAAGGTCCCTTCCCACCCAGCCCAGTCTGGGATTCCACCATCCCACGTCCCTTGGGAAGAAGAAGGGGATTCCAAGGGATGTGTGGGATGGAGGGGAGAAGCTTTTAGGGAGGTGATGCTGGAGGAAAGATCTTGGCAGACCCTCAAGCACTGAAACAACCATGAGGACGCGGGTGAAGGTTCCTGAAACCTCAGGAGGAGCCACAACTGCAGAGGAGTGACCCCACAGACCCTTCCCGGGGGTGTTCGCTGGAAGGGGAGGATGTTGGATGTCGGGAAAAAGATTTTCATGGAAAGGGTGACAAAGTTCTGGAATGTTCTGCCCGGGGAGGTGGTGGAGTCACCATCCCTGGGTGTGTTTAACAAAGCCTGGATGTGGCACTGGGTGCCAGGGTTGAGTTGAGGTGTTGGGGCTGGGTTGTACTTGATGATCTTGAAGGTCTCTTCCAACCCAGTGATTCTGTGAAATCTGTGCCAGTTTAGGATTCATTTACATGCCAAAAAAAGCCTTTTTTCTTTTTTTTTTTCCCCCTTTTTTCCCCTTCAGTGCCAGGGTTGAGTTGAGGTGTTGGGGCTGGGCTGGACTGGATGATCTTGAAGGTCTCTTCCAACCCGGTGATTCTGTGAATTCTGTGCCAGTTTAGGATTCATTTACATGCCAAAAAAAGCCTTTTTTCTTTTTTTTTCCCCCTTTTTTCCCCTTCGGTGCCAGGGTTGAGTTGAGGCGTTGGGGTTGGGTTGCACTGGATGGTCTTGAAGGTCTCATCCAACCCAGTGTGAATTCAGTGCCAAAACCGGGATTCCTTTACATGCCAAAAAAAGCCTTTTTCCTTTTTTTCACCCATTTTTCCCCTTAAATGCACAAAGATCAAACCCAGGATGAGTTTTCCAGCGGGAGGAGGGTGTCCTTGTCCTGGGTGATGCTCAGATCCCACCAGGGCACTGCTCTGGGCAGGGACTGGGAACAAACCGGGCTGGGTTGGGATTTTTAGGAGCAGAACCTCCCTTCCCTCCCATTTCCCTGCACCCCAAAATCCCAAATCCTCATTCCGGGAAAGGAGATCCAACCCCATTCCCGCGGTTCCCGTTTTTCTTCCAGGACCTGGAGCCGAGCTGCAGCTGCAAGCGCAGGTCTCTGCAGCCCTCTAGCGCCCGGAAAAACCTGGAAAAACCGAGTTTTGTGGAGTTTGGATGAGGACAAAGGGCGAGGACAGCTCGGGCTCGGCGTCCTCATCCTCAGGATTGCTCCCGATCCATCCCCATCCCCATTCCCGCTGCCAGAGGGGATTTTGGGAAGGAATTCCTGGCTCTGAGGGTGATGAGGGCTGGGATGGAATTCCCAGAGAAGCCGTGGCTGCCCCTGGATCCCTGGAAGCCTGATCCTGTCTCGCTGAGCCCGCCGAGAGATCCAACAGGGATTTTCATGGAATGTCAGGGATTTGGGCTCCACGCTTGCAGGGTCGCTGCTCCGGGTGTTCCCTCGCTCCGTGCCTCAGTTTCCCTTCCCGGGGCTGAGCATCCTCCAGCGCCGCGGCTCCGGCGGGAGAAGCCCGGGAATGCCAGGAGGTGGCACCATCCTCCCGGCTGGAGCTGCCACTGCAAAAAAACAAAAGGGTTCTCCAGGCCGGGAACCATCCGGGATCGTGGAACCATCCGGGATCAGGGAATCCTTTGGGGTCATGGAATCCTTTGGGGTCAGGGAATCGTTTGGGGTCAGGGAATCATTCGGGATCATGGAATCGTTTGGGGTCATGGAATCGTTCGGGATCAGGGAATCCTTTGGGGTCATGGAATCGTTTGGGGTCATGGAATCATTCGGGATCATGGAATCGTTTGGGGTCATGGAATCGTTCGGGATCAGGGAATCATTTGGGGTCATGGAATCATTTGGGGTCATGGAATCATTCGGGATCAGGGAATCGTTTGGGATCATGGAATCGTTCGGGATCAGGGAATCGTTTGGGGTCATGGAATCATTCAGGATCATGGAATCGTTCGGGGTCATGGAATCATTCGGGGTCATGGAATCGTTCGGGATCAGGGAATTGTTTGGGGTCATGGAATCGCTCGGGATCATGGAATCACTAAAGCTGGAAAAGCCCTCTGAGGTCACCGAGGTCCCCTGCTCCCCCAGCAGTGCCAGGGCCACCTCTGACCGTGTCCCCAAGTGCCACATCCACTGTTAAATCCCACCAGGAATGGGAGCCCCACCTGGCAGCTGTGCCAGGGCTGGAGAGCCCTTCCCATGGAGGAATTTCCCCAATATCCAACCTAAACCTCCCCTGGCACCGCTTGAAGTTATTCCCTCCCATCCTCATCCTCACCCTCCTCATCCTCATCTTCATTCTCTCAACATCAAAGGATCCAAGCACAGGGAGAATCCAGGGGGCAAAATCCCTTTTTTGGGATCGTTCAGGATTGCTGGAGCTGGGGTGGGATGAGCATCACCCCACACCTCACCTGGGGACACCAGGACCCAGATTTTTATAGGAAATTGTTCCTGGGTGCCTCCGGTGCCTGCGGGTGCAGGACGAACCTTCCCAAATCCCTGGCTGAAGGAGCGTGTGGGAAAATTGGGATTTTCTCCTTTTTTTTAAATATTTTTCTCTGGTTCTCCCCGCAGAGCAGCCGGCACAGGGATCCCGGCGCTGGCCGTGTCCCCAAGTGCCACATCCACCCTTCAATCCCACCGGGAATGGGGACCCTGCCTGGCAGCTGTGCCAGGGCTGGAGGAATTTCCCCAATATCCAACCTAAACCTCCCCTGGCACCACTTGAAATTATTCCCTCCCGGGACGAACCTTCCAAATTCTCTGGCTGAAGGAGCATGTGGGAAAATTGGGATTTTCTCCTTTTTTTTTTTTAATATTTCTCTCCGGTTCTCCGCACAGCGATCCCGGCGCTGCGCCCGCTGGATCGGCACCTTTATCCCGGTTCCAGCCGGGAGCAGGGCACCATTCCAGGATCCCCCCCGTGCCGGGATGTCTCCTGAGCCAGGAGAAATCCGTGTCCACGGATTTTTTTCGGCGGGCTGGCCGCCGGCCGAGCCGCTTCTCCGGCCGTTCAAAGGCTTTTCTTGTTCCGCGGCGGCTCCTGCAGAAGGGCTCCTTTCACAGCCGCCTTTCCTAGACAGAAATTGTCATTTTTCCGAACACAGCTTCCCTTCTCCTGGCCCGGAGCCCTCCGCCTCCCTGACGTCAGCCCGCCTTTGTGATGCTCCGGCTGGAATTTTGCGCTCCTGGTTCTTTTCAGTGCCTCGGAGCGAGCGGGGGGTGAGGGGCGGCCGCGGGGGGATTCTGCTGGAGACGGGGGCTTGGCAGAGGGACCGGATCCCTGGGAACCGGCACAGAGCTGCCACGGACGTGGAGAACTTTGTCATCGAGTTTCTTGGTGTGATGGGAGAAGAAAAATTGAGAAGAAAAATTATTATCATTGTAATCGTCATCGTTATCAATAATTGCGTTATTCTGATTCTTATCCCATTATTCTCGTGATTTTTCGCACTGCTATAATTTGTCAGTATTATCCTGGTTTTTACCGATTCCCGGGTTTTTGGGGACTGTCTGGGGAGGATTTCCCAGCCTGCCCACCCCAAGCACGGCGCACCCCGAGGGCTCCGCGTCCCCTGCTCCATCCCGCCGGGATTCAGGCTCCCGGTGCCTCCTCCGTGACAATGAGGACGAGGAGCCACCGCTGTCCCCAGGGGCCGCCAGCACAGAGCTGCCGCGGTGACCGTGCTGACACCCGCGACACCACCCCAAACCAGCAGCAATTCCCCAAAAACCCATCCCTGCTCCCTGCCCGAATTCCCCTTCTCGCTCCAGCCCCGTCCCGCGCTCCGGGATCCGCCGGAACGCCCGGCGGGCACGGCCCTGGTGGCGGCGGTGGCATCGCCGCCCGGTTTGTCCCCTCCGGTGCCCGCGCCGCTCCTGGCACTCGAAATTTTCCAGCGCTGGCGCCGTCCCAGCGCCGGGATTTGTTTGGCAGCGGAGCAGAATCGGCTCAGTGTTGTCGCCGGGGCAAAGTCCGGCTCTGGCCCGGCTCTTCCCGGAGGAATGTTTGTGTTCCGCCCGCTCGCCACCAGCGCCGCCCCGGCTGGCCCGGGACGTGTCCCCTGCCCTGTCCCCTCGCTCCTGTCCCCTGCGGGCCACACTCGGGCCTTGAAGGGGCTCCCGGGATGGAGGGGGCTGCTTCTCGTCCCATTGCCACCTCATCCATGAAAGGGATCCTCGTGGTGTCACCTCCTGCCTGAGGGTCCCCCTTGGGGTCACCAACGCTGCCCGGAGCAGCGACACCGAGGGGGGGACACCGAATTCCCGGATTTCCCATCTGCCAGACGGGGGGTGGTGGCTTTTCCTTGCCCCA
>WBNO01026193.1:119741-165732 GCA_013400575.1 Peucedramus taeniatus | reverse complement strand
CCAACGTCCTTTCGGAACAGCGCCCCTCAGACCGAGCTCTCCTGTTCCACTGCTGTCCCCAGGAAAAACCTGCTGCCCCCTTTTGTTTCAGTCAAGTACCCGTAAGTACCCAGCAATTAGTTACCTGGCAAACCACCAGGAAAAAATTCCACATACACAAAAGAAACAGATCCAATCCCCAGCAGTGAGGGTTTTTTAATATTGATAATTGCATTATTGCTTATTCTATTACAGGGGTTTTTATGTATTTGGTTTGTTTGATTGTAGCGTATGTTTTATGGATAATTTGGGCAATATTGTTTATGACTACATTTATTTTTTGGCTTTGTGTTTATTTCTAGGTGGTATTTTTGTTTTGATGGTTTGAGGCATTCTGGATTTATTGAGTTAGGAATAATTTTTTTGTTGTTAATTGATTTGTGTTATTTTTATTTTTGTAGTTTAATGTATTTGGTTGTTTTTTATTAGTTTTATTTTTGGGAACATGGTGGATTTTTCAAGCATTTTTTTTATTTGGGTTGTGATTTTTTTCTTTTTTAGTAGTTTAGGATTTTAAAATTGTTAATTAGTTTGGTGGTTTTTTAGTTAATTTTATAGAGTATTCGTTACTCTTTATGAGTTAGTGCAGAGGTAGAGTTTTGGTTTTTTTTTTAGTAATGTTCAAGGTCAGTTGTGCGAGTAAGTTGGTTTGATTTTTTTAGTGGTTTTTGTGATTTGCTGTGTGGGTTTCTATAGGGCTGTTTTTTATTTTTGTTTCATTTTTGTGATGTGATAAGAATTGTTAGTGAAAATAGTGCAGTGTGGTTTTTTTGCTGGGAGTTGGTTGTATGGTGGAGTTTTTTAGTTTGTTATTTGTTCTGGGGTTTTTTGGGGAGGAAATAGTTTTTATTTTGGGGTTGATTTGTAATTATTTTTAAGACTTTAGAGCATTTTAGATTTTTGATATGGGTGTGCTGTATGATGAGAGTAATTTATTTGTTTTATGTGTTATTGAAGGCAGGGTAGCGGACATTTTTGTTTAGAATATGTATTTTAATCATGGCAGTTGGGATGGTAGGAGGAGTTGTGTTTTAGTGTTTCTGTTTGATGTGGTTTGGAGTTTTCTTATATGTTGGGTTTTTTGTTGGCTGGTGGAGCTATTCTGACTTTTTTAATGATATTGGTGGGAATTTGATGCTGTTTCTTTTGTTACTTTATTTTTAGGAATTGGATCTTTTCAGTAGGCTTTTTAATTTTGCTTTTTTTTGATGGTAAAATTGTTTTTTAGGAGAATTTGGATTATTTAAAAATATTTTTGTTATACCTTTTATCTAATAATGTGGTTTATTGTAGATGTTTTGGAGTTTTATTATTTTAGTTAAATTTGGATGAAGTTATATGGTAGATGGTAGGTGTGGTTTTATTTTTGGGGTAGTTGGTGGCAGGTATATTGTATGTTTTTTAGGTGAAGGTAAATCGAGGTTTGTATTCAGTTGTTAGAGGAATGGAGAAAAATGTATTGGTAATATTAATAGTGGGGTGTTATTGTTTTGGATTTTAGTTTGTATTGGAGTTGTAATAAGTTTGGTACAGTAGTGTTTAATGGTGGAGTTTTTCAAGGTATGATACTTTATAGTTAATATTTGTTTTAGATTTGTGTATAGGTTAAATGGGGTTGTTGGAGGGTGAGTGGGTTTTGTTGATTATTTTTTGGTATTTTAGTTTATGAAGTATTTTTTGGATGGAAGTTACAGTATTTTGATTTGTTTGGTGTTGCTGGTGGTGTATTGTTGAGGTGATAATGGGTATTTGTTGGGTTTTTTTTAAGAAGTTTTATTGTAGACGATTCTAGATAGTTGAGGTCAGGTGTTTAATTGTTTAATGTTTTTTGGCTTTATAGTAGTTATTTTAAATGTTTGAGGTTTTTTGGGTTTTTGAAATGTTTGTTTTGGAGGAAGCTCATGTTTAGAATAAATTTTTGGGTTAAAATGGAATTTTAAAATTTTCTTTTTAGTGATTTTTAGGTTTTATTACAGTTAATTTTTTTTATATTTATGTTACGTTAGTAACAGAAATAGGTTTTGTTTTATATGTTGAGATGAGGTTAGTGTGTACTGCGTACTGGTGTTCACTAAGGTTTTATATTTTTGTGGTTCTGATGTGTTAGGTTAATGAATTTATATAGTTTACAAGACTTTTTTTTGTTTTATTTGGTTAGAGGCAGGGCTTTTTTAGTTTTAAGGGGCTTTTTTGCATAGATTTTAGAGGTTTTATTAAGGGGATTGGACATGGAGTCTTTGACGTTGTATATGGTAGTTTGGTTATGGGTAAATGGAGCTGACTTTTTTTGGTGGAATTTCTGAGTTTTGTTTTTTTTAAATTTATGTATTTGTGTGGTAAGGGTATTGCTGTTTCTGCTGCGACTCCATTCTTGTTTGTGTGCTTTAGGTGGTCCACTTGTATTATGCTGAGACCCCCTCACCAATGGGCCAACAGACCTGGTTTGTCACTCTCGTGGGAACTCGGGAGTAGTACAGGGCTCTGTGATGGAGCCTTGACCTTGTCCATTTGAAGGTGTCACCTGGGGAACCTTTAGGAACGGCTGAGGAGTTGCTGTATGTCAGGGAGGTAGCGAGGAGGAGGCAGGGTCCACTCAGGTTTCAGCAATGCCACATCACCTCATCTCCTCCTAACCCAGGCGTTCCCTGCAAAGACAGCGTTGGGAAGTGTGGGGCCCGAGTGTGCGGCTACTCACACATTCTTAGGAGTATGGTGAGTAGCAGCACTGTTGGGTTTTGGTCCCTGTGCAGCTAAGATCATGCAGTGATGTTTGGTGTTCTTGATTGTAGCTGACCAAGACACAACAGCCCAGTGACAGCAGGATTCCCAACGGGCAAGGCAGCCTGCCTTCTCACCCGAGGTGGATTTTCATCTCTGGACGTCCAAGAGGTAAGTTGAGGGCTATGACCCAGAAGAGGGGATGAAAGCGAGGTGCTGGGTGGGCTTTTTGAGTCAGCTTTGGAGATGGGGATGCGCAAGAGGTGATCCGCAGTGCAGCAAAATTAAGTAAAGGTGATAGGTTAGAAAAGCAAATTGAACCTTGTAGCAACTGTTGATTGGGTTAGAAAGTTCTATTTTGCCTTGTAACAAAGAACTTGTGACTACTTTGACTACTATGGCTGACTGCGTGCTGCTTTCAAATCTCACAGCCTCTGAGACTGATGTTTATCTGGGCAATAAATCGTTCTTAGCCCAAAAAGAGTCCTATCTCTTTATTATTAGCAGCGCTAATGATAGGCGGGTTTTGGCTTTCTTTGCCAGTAAAATGCTGGACTTGGGCGGTGCTGGCAGCAGGAAATTGCCACATCTGAGGACTGGCAGCGGCTGGAACAGAGGCTATACAGAGTTAAGGGGAATAAAAGGATATTTATTGAAGGGCCTTCAGAGGCCACACCCTGGCAGTACCAGAGCCATAGCTTTGGTTCTGCCCAGATGGCTCCAAAATGGAAGCAAAAGAGGGCTTGGTCATGAGACCTCACATTTTTGTAAGTTTTGGTCCATTAGCACATTGGAGCTAATTGTCCAATTACAGCCCCAGCCCATGAAGTCCCATCCTTCTTATTTTTCTCTCTTCAGTCCTCGTTGTTTATACTCTTCAGCTTGAGATCCGGATCCAGCTGTCCTTGGGTCCCCGGCTAGAGAAGGCATTGTTCTGTCTACCAACTCTGTGAAGAGAGCTTACCATCCCCTTACATGAAACCCAGACCCACACACCAAAGCAGCACAAAATCAAAAAGAAGGAAAAATTTAAACAGAAAGCTAAAACCCAAGGTATCACCAGCAAACATCAGATCTGGGTGGTGCATGCGCTGGCACCAAGAAATCACTGGATTTTGTCTTTCTCTGCCTCCAAATTGGTGGACATTGGCTTTACCAGAGCCAGGAAGTTTCCGGATCTGGGCTCTGGCAATGCAAGCAAACACCAGATCTGGGCTCCTGCTGGAGCTGGCAGTGGGAAATTGCCAGGTTTTGTCTATCTGTGCCAGATAATTTTAGGACTTGTCTGTCTGTGCAGGTAGTGGAAAATTGCCGGATCTGGGCAACAGCGGTGCCAGCAAACACCAGATCTCAGCATTCCTGTTGCCAGCAGAGGGAAATTTGTTGTTTGAGGTTTTATGTGGGCAATGGTGTGGTCTCACCAGTGCCCAGTACAGGGCTATCCTGCAGCCCCTACTCTGCTGTGCAGCCTTCATAAGCTCCTTTGGACTGCCACATTTTTCTGTTGTCTCAATTGTTCTCTTCACCTGACACTCCCCGGCATCTCTTTATACCACAATTGTCTCTGACTGCTCCCAATTCTTCATTCTACCTCCAGAAAAAGGAAAAGGCTCTGGGGAGACCTTACTGTGCTCTTTCAATATAGTTTCCATCTTTCATGTAGGCTCCCTTCAGGTACAGCACAGGGTGAATCTTACCTGTCTTTTCAGAATTTGCCAATTTTCTAAGAACCCTCTGGCTTTTCAGGTGGGACATTTTGGAGTTATCCCATGGCTTCAGATGGGTTTTATTCTGCCAGCTAGCCCTGGCAAGACTGCAAGGGATGTCTGCCTGCATTTAAGTGCAATGCAGTTTCCTTGAGTACCCAGGTGGTGGCAGATTTGGAGTATAATACATCAGTCCTTTCAACTTGTTTTGCAATGGAACCGAACTGCTCCTACATGGATTAAAGATGAAATTGTTACCCTTTCCTACCTCTGATGCCATTTAAGTGGCTTCCATTTAAAATGGGAAATCTCTGCTTTCGAGTATATTAGTCTCTAAACCCAAGTTATCTGCTGTCTGCTTATTCAGTTTCTTATTCAGTTTCTGCTAAAATAAATTTTATTGACTAGACTTGTTGGGGAAGGGCTATTTATGATTTTGTCTACTTATTTAAACTAATTAAGTGCTATTGATTTAAAGCATCTGTATGTGGATTTAATTCCTGTGTCTGCTGTACGATGCAAAATATCCACAGTATTTATTAAGGTTTCCACAGAATTTAGGGCGGTACCAGCACATTAAATAACATGGGGCTTTCAGAGGGAGGGTGGGCACAGAGGATGTCTGTGATAGTTTGATTTGTTGCTTTTTGTTCCATGCCATGGAACTTCTTGGGTTTAGAAATGTACAAATTTTCCTGAATGACAAATATAGTGTGAATATTCTGAGTCTCTTTGGGTTTGTGCAGCATTCCCTGGTTTTTGCTCCTGTGGGCATCTCAGCATCACCACTGCAGCTTATATTGTGCTGATACTCACCATGGCTTTTGAAGCCTTTTCCTGAGTCTGTGCTTCCCATGACAGATTCTCCTCCATTCCTGTAAACATGGTCTACTATCACAGAAAATTATATCCTCTGCCTCTGAAAAATTCACTTCATTATCCTTGAAAAACAAGAAAATCCTCAAAACCAGGGAGCCTGCCAAAGTGCAAAATGCATCTACAATATACTACTCAAACCAAAATGCATGGACTAAAAATAAACATGGTAAATCAAGCTTTAATCCTAGTCTTAGACCCCTTTGTTGTTTTTCCAGTTGTTTGTTCATCCCAATTTTTCAAGTGTTTCTAGTAAGCATTCATTCCAACAGCCATACTGTGTGTAACCATGCTTTGTGCAATTCCTTAGTTTCCTTGGGAATATGGTGGGGCCTCTTTTGTCCTGGAGATTCTGGAAAGTTGAAATTTGGACCATATTCAATGACAAAAAGGCAAAACCATGTAATAAATCGCACTAGAGTTTATTCTCTATGAAAGTGCTTCCCATTTAAGGGAACTGCATTAATGCTGCTCTAGACTGAAAGTTCTTTGTGACAGGAAACACAGTCTCATTTTGTATTTGTACAGTATCTAAGTACAGCTGCCTCTGCCCAGTTCAAGGTCCCTGAGAAGCTGCTGTTGTATAAATAAAACAGTTGTAGATCCCCACCTTCTGGGTTTTTTGCATATTGCTGCTAAAATTAGACAACTACTGAATTTGTGAGGGAAAAGCTATTTTGGGCATAACTGCTGCTGGTTAAGGAAAGACAGAACTGTATATAATATTCAAGCTGATGAATTTGTTATCCTCTGGTGACCATGTCATTGAGATCTTGGGCACCTGCACATTCCTAATAGCTCTGCTGAGATGGAAAAGCAACCACTTTGGCCTGGATTGGAAGGGACCTCAAAGATCATCTAGATCCTGCCATAGGACCTTCATCAGGGAAGACAAGTTCCAACACAGCCACATCTCTGTTCTCTGCTTAAGCTCTGTGTAAGTGAAGGGCAAATGCAGAGCTCCTTCCCTTGCTGTTGTTTCAAGTTTTATGATTTGGCTCAATTATTCAGAGAGATTAAAAAGAGAAGGGGGGATGATGAATTAGAACCAAGGCTGCCTAAAGAAACAGCAACATATGCACTGAGTTGGAATCCCTGCACAACCAACTTGACAAAGTGCTTGTTCTGTGACGACCTCTTATTAAAACTGAATGAGGGTTTCGAAGATGAAACATCTCAAATTATCACAAAAGGTACCCCATATACAGCTACTGAATTGTCTGAACTGAAAAGGGAATATAGCTGGGAATGTGCTGAATTTATCTGGAACTGTTGCATTACCGTCCTTATCCTTCACAGAGGAGGCACAAGCTAAGATGAAAGAAGTGATCAAGCCGGAGAATTATTTCAGTCTATGCAACCACGAGCCTGGCTTGATGGATTAGAATCTGGATCATGGGTTACTACCCTGCTAAAGCCTTTAGGGTTTACAGGACAGAGAAAATGGTTAGCATGAGTTGGAATTGCAACTGTCACTGGATTTGTATTTTTAAATGTTGGTATTAGCATAGTTAAGTGCATGACAACATGCTTATTTATCCTTGGCATTTTCTACTTTTCTGTTTTCTCTCTTTCATGAAAAAATATAGGTGAATGATTGCTTTGGATCCCAACATTTAATCTCATTTGTGTTTTAATCTCACTTTTGGATGTGTTGAGAACCTAACTCCTTTCAACAGCTGTGGATAGAGGCAAAATGTGCCTTTTTTTCCCAGCAGAGTACCAGAAAATCCCCGAAGTTAACTGATGCAGAGTGGAGGTGTCTTCCCCAGCACCACTAATGAATGATCATTTTCAGCCCTAAAAATTTTGGGCTGAAGTTCTTTGTAACTTTTAGAATATAATTAATGAATGTCTTATATGCAACCACATCACAAAAACCACAATGTAACTTAGCTGAAATAATTATCCTTGTCTTACATGATTAAGAAATCAGGATCCAATCCAGATTAACAAGGCTAAAAACCTTTAAGGACTGCTGGGCCACCAGCCACATCAATTTTTAAATTCACATATTCCCTTTAAGACCTCCTAAATGTCATCCAGAATTAGTATTTCACATTGGCTGTCTCTTTTTCTAGAGTTACATTGCCATAATAAACTGTGTGATAAGGTAAAAATACAGGGTTATATGTTAGCTCTCTTTTTTATTATTCTGTTGACCTCCACACAGCTAACAGCTTCAGAAACTTCTACTCACAACAGAAACACTTCAATTACCTGCCTGAGTGCATAATTTCTTCAGATGCACTTTAATCAACAAACTTTTTCAAAATTCTCTCCTGCTGTCAGCTTAGTAACAACTTCATGAGTTATTTTATTTTTCTCTGATGAGAAGAAAATGTTTCTGAAGACTGACAGGTTAAAAGCAAAATTGGGCAAGTAACTGCCAGTTTTACAGATCTGGAATTCCAGCTGCTTCTCAAAAACTTGCCCTCAATTTCCTGTATTTTCAGATCATTATTTCTTATTCTTGTACCATGCTGTTGTTATTATTATTCAAAGAGAAGAAAATGGAGTCAGGACACCTCTAGATTTGTGATCAGCAGAGAAAGGGAAAACCCAGACAAAAGCTGCCAGGACCAACAGCTGTGGCTGGTCTGGGACTCCCAAGGGCCACCTCTATGTAATATTTTAGGAAGGACAAAAACTCACCAAAGATTCATTTCTAACAGGGGTGGAACATTTTAATAATGAATACCATAAACGCAACTGAAATACAAACTTCAACCATTGATTCCATGAGGGGATTCTGCTTTATGCAGAATGACATAAAACATCAAAAAGTTAGGAACAGTACCCCTGAGTTTCCATGGAACAGTAGCAACTCTTACTGAAGCTCTGAAGCCTGGAGGCACAGGATTCTGAAATGCTCAACTGATGGAAATTACTGATCAAAGATACCAGCACAAGATCACATTGAAGGGATGTCCTTTAAGGCCTCTTAATTTGGCTTAAAATAATATCCTGAAGAGTTAAGACTACTCCAAAATCCCACACAGTAGAAACAAGTGTGTGATTTTCACAGTCTGTAGCCACACAGCACAAGTGACATACCTGGTCCCACAGATTTAGCTTTGGGACAGATGTGACATTCTGTCAACAAGAAGATGACTTAAGAGAACTAGTATTTCCCATCCCTAAAATCTGAACCTTATTTTATTAATTACTAGGACTGCATCCTTTTAACAAAGTAACATACAAAACACAACTACAAACCACAAAACCAGCCATGCACAAACACAGCATCAGTTCAAGAGAAAGACTTTCTGCCAAAGGTACAAGCCCGAAGTTTCCTTATCCCAGTTGAAAGGTAAAAGAGCTTTTTTTGCACTTTTGAAGCTTAAAGGTTCTGAGACTGCCCCAATTCTGTCACTGATGGAACAAGGTAGACAAGACCAACACGTCTTAAAACTCTGCACTTTCCAACCCTGACAGGCCCAATGTCAGAGTCTTACAGGGAAAAAAAAAGAAAAGAAAGATTTTTTCCTCTGCTGTTTTCAAAAGATGATGCACCTGAGCCTCTCAGTGTTCATTATTTACCCCACTCCTACCCCTAATTAATATATAACAGCCTAAAACACGCAATAATCAAAATAGGATATGACAAAGTAAACCAGGCTCAACTGAGCTCACCTTCAAACAAAATAAAAAGTGCCCTATAAACCAATTTGGCTTTTCCTCATGAACTCTTGGTAAGCAAGGTAGACCTGAAAGGTGGTATTTTGTTGATGTTTTTTTGGTTCGTGTTTTCAGTTAGGGTGTTTTTTTTTTTTGGTTTTTTTTTGTTTGTTTGTTTGTTTGGGTTTTTTTGGGGGGGGGTTGTTTGTTTTAAAGAAAAAGCAGAAAGTTTGGTTTTTTTCTATTTGGAGCAGTCTGCTGGCCTGAGAATCAGCTAACTCAAGGACACCTAATTTAAAGATTTCCTAAAGGAAGGAAGCTTTTGCAAACAGATGCTGGGAATAGGGGTGCTGTTAAACTGAACATCTTTACATAAGCATCTTGCTTCCCTCTATTTAAACCAGACTTAACAGGAGATACTGAAATCATCCCTGAGGACTTAATCATCAGTTTCATTAGAAGAGATACAATTGTCCAAGTACATGCTGAAAGACATACCAGGTAAAAAATACACTCAGGTTTGATGAATTATCTTGTATATGAATGTTGCACTTCACTGCAGCCCAGTGAAAACAATCTCTTGAGCTGCCTCAACAAAGGTCATTCCTAGCCAAAATCTCTACAGGCTCCTGGGCAAGGATTTGATCAACTGCTGCTTGTTGATGCAGCTGAGTGTACAGTCAGCACCTTCACAGGTACAACAACTGCAACACCACAGCCCAGAGGTCACCTGCCCCGAGTGACAGAAGGGTCCAGAACAGTCACACATGTTTACACTGGACACGTTCACAGCACAAGGCTGAGCAAGCTGCAGAAGCCACAGGATCTTGAGAGACTGGGAGCTGAAGTGCAGGCAGAGCTCCAGAAACAGATGAAAGGGATACGGCACTGGCACCTTCAGAGGAGAGGAGACTGCTGGGATTAAGAAGAGGGCAAGAAATGGATGCTGCAGCAGCTGCCTGCTGTCCTAGCAGGAGTCCTAAGCTATAAACATTGGAATTCAGGAGCGCGTTGCCTGGGAGCAGCATATTCAGTTGCTTCTGAATTTCCTGAAGCACCTGCAGCTGACTACGCTGATTCAGGAGAAGCATGTCCATGTTTTCCCTCATTTTCTTCACTGTACAGAGAGAAGGGAATGTTAATGCCTGCTATGTAAAAACACGAGGCAATTCAGAAGTCTTTTTCTACTTACACTCTTCAGAAACAAGATTCCAGTGATCCATCTCACTTTCCTCTGCACCACACCTTCGCTCTTCTTTCTGATGCAGAGATGTAAATTCAGGTTGGTTTGCATCTAAAAGGAAGACACTGCACGTCAAAAGCTGCAAGGTCTGCATTCCAAACATGGCAGCTCAGCAACAACCCTTCCTCTCATCCACATCTTAAAATTCAAACTTCATTCAAGTCACAAGGTGATCGAAAACCAAAGATTAGGCAGATACAGGGTTTTGGGGTTTTTTTTTTGAGGGGAGGGCACAGGGAAAGGAAGAAGCAAAGCTGAAGCAAGTGATCTGCTAAGGAAAGAGGAAATTGAGATTTAGTAAAAATATGTTTGTATTTGCACACTTTCTTTAGATGCAGATACAGTGTTAGACTAATCTGATACTACTCAGTGTCCAACTGAAAGGACAAAAATGAGACTTTTCTTCAGGAATTATAAACTCTTTCATCTGAAGAAAAAACAAGGTTTAGGAGTGTAAGGTTCCATGCTTAGGGTTCCTAGGCCACCCCTCTGTATCTATGGACTGAGAGGCCTCAAACCCTACATTAAGAATTGAGTTTCGCCATTCTATCACAAACTTGTTTATAATTTCATCATTATTCCCATTGTTAAGGTGAAAGGCTCTTTTTTTTTCCCCAGAAGAAATAATAATATCATTTATATTAATAATTATATATAATATAATATAATTTGAAATAAACACAACTTAATTCAGTTACCTGCTGTGTGTTCACTGGGTCTCTCTCTCAGATGTTGGTGTCTGATGAAGTTTGAGCTCACACTGAAGCTATTTCCATGCTCTGAACGCCTACAGGGCTTCTCATCTGTATGGACTCTCTGATGCTGCAGCAGAGCTGTGTTCCCACTGAAGTTCTTTCTGCACATGGTGCAGGAAAATATTTTCTTTTTCAGATGGGTTTTGTGGTGAGCAAGGAGGCTCGAGGCACGGCTGAAGGTTTTCTCACATTCCTTGCACTTGTAAGGCCTCTCCCCTGTATGGACTCTCTGGTGAACCACCAGGTTGGCCTTCCTGCTGAAGCTCTTGCCACATTCTGCACACACAAACACCTTTTCCCTTGTGTGTATTTGCAGGTGGGTCAGGAGCCTGCAGTGCCCCTTGAAGCCCTTCCCGCACTCTGGACACTTGAAGGGTTTCTCTTCGCAGTGCAGTTTCTGGCCATCAGCACTGAGGACGAGTTTCCTCGAGTCTCTTTTTTCGTAAGGGGAATCACCACAGGCTGCCCCCCTCTCTGGACTCTGGGCTTCATGTTCCTGAGGCAGTTCCTCTTGCTTAAGGTCTTCAGGGAAGCCTTTCTCCTCCTCATGGTCCCCCAAAACGCAGTCTCCTGATGGAGTAAGAGACCCATCTTAACACTCCTCTTTCCCTGAGGCTGCTCCTTGTAAAATAATTCCATTTCTTAGGCCTACCTTCAGCTTACACCAGACTCCCTTTTCCCATAGAGGAATGGAAATTCTAAAGACTGAGACAAGAAGGGGGAGAAAAGTGGCAAAGGGAAGAAGAGAAAGGTAAGAAATTATCTTCTTCTCTTCCTTCCTCTCCCCATTTCCTTGTACTTCTTCCCTTCAGAGAACAGCATAATGAAGACTGCCAAGATGAAGAAAGGAACATGCTGAAGCATCTCACCCATCCCAAATATCTACTTTTAGCTATTTGTTCCAGCAGACTTAGCTCAAAAGCTTTGCAGCCTGCTAAATTATCATTAACAAACTGTTTCAAAGCTGGGCATTTGGGTGGGGATCTTTAAGCATAAAAGAGCCCATGCAACCTTCACTAGGCAAGGCCACTAGTTCATACTTACCGAAACAAATGTTAAATTATGTCTTTTGTAGGCTAGCACACCAGTTTTTTTTTCCTCTATCACAACAATACTTGTAAATACTGTAAGGATACTGTATATTTATGCATCAGAAGTCAAAGGGCTCTTTATTGATTAAAAATAAAAAATCAGCTAGTTCCCAATTAACTATTACAATCTCTTTCCATAGCTAGATCGATCACAATGTTTACTTTCCTTGCAATGACAAGCTAAATAAATTGCATTCCTAAAGAATTCAACCTGTTTATTTCACAAGTGTATATGCACCATCATACACCCCACAGTGAGCTCTAGGTATCTTATCCAGATGGGTACATCTTATATTTACATCTGTCCAGCATTAACAGAATTATGAGGATCACCTAATAAACACTTAGCCAAGGTTGATTTTTGCAAGCAACTTCAGGTGTTTACTATTAATTCAAACAGGGGATTTAGCAATTAGCATCTCTGATATAGCATTAAAATAGTACTCACACATTTAACACAAAAAAAGTTTGTTTAATCCACTAACAGAACCAAACCAGGCTTTCTACATTGAAGATAAAACTCTGTAGGGCAATTTCAGTCTTACCGCTACGATCCAAAGGAATAAAATTCTTAAGTAACCTGTCCTTGAAGAGGCAAAATGCTCTGTTTTCATGAACACGGCTACCAATATCTAAATAGCAACAATAAAATAACCAAACTTGCTGAGAGAAGGAGTCCTCTCTCTTACATCAAGGAGTTACACCCAAGAAGAGCTTTCTCCAAGAGGGATGCAGAAGGCTCTCTCTGGCGGGAGCACGCATTCCTCATGCTACAACCACGAGGCTGATGGTTCCCCGAGAGCCTCGCAGGTCTCTGACAGTGATGGAGAACCACAGAACCCTCCATTCCCCCCCATACCCAGAGCTGGGCACTCTCACACTTTGGATACAGCTCCACAACTCCCTTAGACCCTCCTCACCCGAGAGAAACCCTGGAAAAGGGATGTGTGCTGGCTGCCCGTCGCTCCTAATGAACTGCAGTGTCTTATTTTAGAAGAGGTGCTGGAAAACCGCAGCAGAAAGAAACTCAGAACGCCACTGCAGCCTTGCCTCGGCCTGGCACGGCCTCCCGGGGATGAAATGCTGGCACCACGCTCCCCTGAGGGATTTAACTAGCAAGAGTTTACATCTCACCTGGGTATCCTGCAGCATCACTCCTCCCGGGGCTCTGGAAAATGGAAAATATGGACTCCATTGCTGGCTCCATCTAGAAGAGGAGAGGACAAGGAGCGTGGAACCTCTCCCAGCAGACGGGAGCAGAGGGGAGGGCCGGACGCTGGCACAGCACACTTGGGCAGTGCTGGCCTAGGAGCCACCAACCTGCCCAAGCCACCGAGGCCCCCGAGACAGGGAGGGCAGCCTGAAGCTGGGTGAGCTTCAGCCAACGGCCAGCGTGATAAGGAGCGCCTTTCCCTAAACTCCCTGGGAAGCACCGACTGGGCCTCAGACTGCGTGCCCCTCTCACCCGCCTCGCCTCGCCTCTCCTCGTGTTTCCGGCCCTGCTTTAATCCCAGGCCCGCGGGCTCNCTGTCCGGGGCCCAGACCCGGCCGGCGGGGTCAGTGCCGCTCCCCTCAGCCCGCGGGAGCACCGGGCGCTCCTCGGATTCGCCCTTGGGCATCGCCAGCCCCTGGGAATGCGGCAGGAGCTCTTCCTCCGCTGCCCCGCGCGGTTCCATCCCCGCGCTCCGGCCCCGTTCGCTCGCTGGGCTCCCCCGCACGGAGCGTCCGCGGGGCTCCGTGTCCCCGCTGGGCACCACAGGGCTGGGCTGGCAGGGGGTGCAGTTCCTCAAGGTGAGTCACTGAATGATCATCGTCCTACCCCTCTGCTCCAGCGGCGTCATCCCCGAGCACACAGCATTGCGTCCGGATGGTTCTGGAATACCCGCAGCGAGGGAGACTCCACAGCCTCTGTGCGATCTGATTGCAGTGTTATGAATAAGGGGTAGTGATCGCCTCGTGCCAATGAGGAGGGGCTGTTAAACATGGTGGTGTCTTAGGTTGCAGTGCAAGTTGTGCTCGGGGGTGTGTGTTCTGTTGCCACCTCTTAGAACCAGGTGGGGCAGTTGTCGTTTGTTAATGGGCCATCACTGCATGACTGATAAATAACATCATCCCATTGGGAGATGCTCCACCCAGGGAGAGGAGCCAGGCATTCCTATCTGGATATAATCTGAGATTTGAAACATCACAGGCAGCATTTTCCCACTGGATTCCAAGAGGAGCAGCTTTCTTCTCCACTGGATTCCCAGAGGAAGACCAGGCCCATCTACACCACCACAGGACCATCAGAGGAAAAGTCCACCCTTCTACAGGATCCCTGCTTCAACAGAACCACACCTGGCACACCAGGAGCACTGCAGCCACCATTTAATGGGACTGCTACCAACACCCTGACCCACAGGGTGTCAGGTTGTATTCTGACTCTGTCAGTGTTGTTTTGTATTAATGTATTTTTATTTTTATTTTCCTAATAAAGAACTGCAGTTCCTATTTCATATCTTTGCCTGAAAGGCCCTTCATTTCAAAATTACAGTAATTTGGAGGGAGGGGGTTTACATTTTCCATTTCAGGAGAGGATCCTGACTTCCTCAACAGACACCTGTCTTTCCAAACCAAGATAGGTGGGAAGAAGTTCTGTTGAGATTTACAGTTCTTTTGACATGAACATTTGCTGCTCCAGTTTGGTTTTGAACCCTCTTTCTGTTCTCCCTCAGTCCTCCCCTCTGCTCTGTGTGGTTGCAGCCTGGCAGATCTGGCTGACAGAGCTGTCAGAACAAGTGGAGGAAGGTGTGTGCCTACCCCTTGCGAGGGGCGCGGGGAGGGGGGACACTTCTTGCTGAGAGGTTTGGCAGGGTAGCATCTCACCACCAGCCAAGATGCCAGAGGGGCTCCACCAAGCAAAAGGCACAGTGGACTGAGTGACAGAGCTTGGGAGGAGCCAAATCTACTTATAAGGATGAGGCCACGGACCCTGGGAGGAGTCAAGTATACATAAGTGGGAAAAGCCATGGACTGTGAGAGGTGCTAGGAGGACATAAAAGGATTGCTTGTGAATATTAATGTGGCTGATGCCACCTTGAGTGTATAAAAGGAGGAAATGCCATTTTGTGAGCTGAGCCTCTGGTGAGCAGAGAGAGTCTCACTGCACTCCCAGCGCTGTCCCCTTTTGCTTTGTAACTTTAACAGGTTCTAATTAAATTTTATTTACTCATTCCCTCCTGGGGTCTGAGTAGTTTATAACACAGGGAAGAAGTTCTGCCTCATGTTCAGCTAGAACTTCTGGGCATCCGTTCCTGCCCATTCCTCTGGTGCCATTCCTACCATAAGCAACAAAAATAATATATCCCCAGTATGACAAAAAAGCACAAGAATGGGATGCCCAGAGAGGTAATGAAGTCTCTATCCTTTGAAGTTTTTAAGACCTCACTTTACAAAGCTTGAGCAACCTTGTCTGAACTCCATATTGAGTAGAAATTCCAAATTGCCTTGAGTAGGAGTTTTGACCAGAAACCTCATGGGGTCCTTTCCCATCTGACTGATTTTGTGAGAGTATGAAACAGAATGGGAACTCCTCACCTGATAGCTATGGTATATCCATTATCAAAGTATCTTGGGAACATCTGCAAAATAAACTTGGAGAAGACATTGTCCAAACTCTAATTCTGTGAGTGGAGAGGAGCTACTGTGGTGATCCACTAAACTTGTGCTGACACAGCCTTTCCTGGTGCTGGATCCGTATCCCGGAGGGTCATTGCCCAGACCTGGAAAGGGATGTAATGAATCAGAGGCTATTGCTGGAAATGCTGTGGGCTACAGAAAATCGTGACTGATTGTCAGGAATACCAGGAAGGTGGTATCTTTGGCATCCAAGGGAAACTGAACATTCTCAAAAGGTGACGTAACAGATTTAGAGAAGAATGAGATGAAAGCCTGGGAAACCCCATTCCCTGCTCCTCCCCTAACAAACTGGTGCAGTTACTAATAAACACCCAAAACAGGCTACTGAAACTAGGACACAGGGTAGGACGGAGAAACCACAGACCATACATATTTTGAACAGACTCCAGTACCTTTGTTAACTCCCTATGAATCATTATCACCATGCCCAGGGAAATAGCAATTCTAACTTATGTCCCTCTATTGTTATAGCTACATGTTAGGGACAAAATTGGAGCTATCTGTGGCTAAGTAAACAAGCCTAGGCACCAGAAAGGTATTACCTCAAACAAGCCTAGGGGCCAGAGAGACACCAGTGCCTCATGCCAGTGAGACATTATAAATTCAAGCAGCAGCTACTGGCTGCTTTATCCCAATACAGAGTAAGTAAAACCAAAATGCAGTCAGTACCGGTTTTTTTCCACTTTCTTGAGCCTCACGTTGGGCACCAAAACATTTGTCTTGGTTTGAGACAAATTTGGGAGGAAATGTCCAAAAGGTGTCTCCTCTGAAAAGGCAGATTCCATCCTGCCATCCCTCCTAGTGGTTTGGGAAAGATTTCCTTGGAGAAAGTGGGAAAAACCCGTTTATTTAATAAAGTATTCACAAGCATGAAAAAATGAGTAATATTAAACAATAAAACCTCTCGCTGTTCTGAAGAACTGGCAAATTCAGAGTCCTTCTGTGGCTGTGGCTGTGTCTCTCTGAGTCCTGAGCTGGCCTCTGGGCCGTGGCTGTGGGATGGGGGGCCCCCAAGCAATGGTCTGGTGTCTTGGACCAGAGAAAAGCTGAACAGTTCCAGAAGAAGAAGCCACAGTCCTGGGAAACTTTTTGTCTTGGCTAATGAACAAGAAGCTAACTTGGAAGCTAGCACGGAAAAGCTCTCCGTTTTCTCTTCCCTGCTGCAGGGCTGAGAGCTGGGAAAAACTGAGAGAGCTGAGGAGAAAAACTGAGAGTCTTACATCTGTGTATTTTCAAACACAGGTGGCAAAAAATTCCACCACTCCCCTGCCTTCTCCAGGCCTAGTTTAAAGCTACAGGACCCATTTCTGGACAAAGAAAAACAGACAATGGGGACACCAGACCATACAGTCATCCCAGGACACTGACCTAGCCACCCCAAAGAGGAGCTTAAACCTTCTCTCTTCTGAGTTGGGGGATGGTGCAGTGCTAGCCCGTGAAGCTGAACATCATCACAGAAATGGAGAACGGCTTGATTTGGAAGGGACCATAAAACCCATCTCATTCCAATCCCCTGCTGTGGGCAGGCACACCTTCCACTAGCCCAGGTTGCTCAGAGCCCTGTCCAGCCTGGCACTGCCAGGGATGGGGCAGCCACAGCTGCCCTGGGAAACCTGTGCCAGGGCCTCAGCACCCTCACAGGGAAAAATTTCTTCCTAATATCCCATCTAAACCTACTCTCTGTCAGTGTGAAGCCATTCCCCCTTGTCCTGTCACTCCAGGCCCTTGCCCAGAGTCTCTCTCCATCTTTCCTGCGGGCTCCCTTCAGGCACTGCAAGGCCACAATGAGGTCACCCCATAGGTTCACTCCTCCAGGCTGAACAATCTCAATTCTCTCAGTGTTTTCTCATGGGAGAGGTGCTCTAAATTTGTTTAGGGAACATTAAATATCTGGGTATTAACAGATCCTAGGGACTCTTAGAGATAAGAAACTCCTAAGGCAACAAGACCCCTGGGCCAGTGCTGGCTTTCCAGCTGTGTCCTTTTGGCTGGACACAGCCAAAAGGACACAGCTGTTGTTAATTATTAACAGCAGTTGTTAATAAAGGATTGTGGAGGGACTCACAGTCTGTATTTTCCACTTCCAGAAGCTCTCCTTTGCTGTGCCAGCCCTTTTCTGCCCTGTGGGATCATGGCTGCTCCTTTCAGACCTTCTCTCTGCTCATGCACAAACCAGGGCCATGCTGCAGTTCTTTGACAGTGATATCCTGCAGCTCAGGACACAGGTTTAAGTCCCATGTGCTTTCAGTAGTAGCCACTCCTTGGTGCTGCTCTAAACTAAGGTGATTCTTTTGTTTAAGTTAACTGGTTTTCAGGCCATTTCCCCTTATTTGTCAGGATTAATTTTGGTTTGGGAAGAGGTGGATTCCATGATCCCTGTGGGTCCCTCCCAACTCAGATATTCTGTGATTCAATGTCATGACCTTGTTTTATGGCAGTCTAAGGTGCTGCTCATTGGTTGAGCTTTTCCCTTTCTGCAGCTGTGTGCTTTGGAGGATAGAGGTATGCCATCCACAGTAACAGCTAGTATTTTGCAATAAAACAGGATTGTTTTCCCTGGATTTCATAGTCCATGATATAGATGTGAATGAGCTCGTTGCATTAGATGCTGTTGGTTGTCAATAGACCTTTATGCAGCATCCTAATAAATCACATTCCAGCAAAGTCTGTTATACCCTGCAGGGGAAAATGGAAGCCTGGGTTAAACTTCAACATATTGGAAGTTGGTGAAAGATTAATATTCCCACTATCTAAATGAATATGGCCTATAGATACTGAAGTGATGAATGTCACAGAAAAGTGAATTAAGAAATTAATTATTGTCTTGGCCCAGCAGAGCTTGAACTGTGTGGCATGATAGCTTGTAAGACCACCAGGTAACAGAGGTGCAAAAATATTTTGAAGAGTCTTCTCACTCATCCCTCAAGTTCACTAAAGAAAGCAGTGGGTCTTCATGCAAAAACAGTGTTTAAGTAATAAAAGAGCCTGTTAGAATGTTCTAGCCTACTCATATAACATGAGCACATTAGAACACATTGCTATGGCATTTTATAATTTAAAATTCTTGAGTTTGGGAAACTAATAATAATAATTTTTATAAAATTCTTTCAAGACTGTATCTCAAATTAGACAAGTCCATGTTAGATGTCCGTGCAAGTATTTTTAATTTGAAAGACATAATTTTCACTAACTTAAGTAGGAGCCTTGGGTTTCAATTTAAGAGGAATATTCTGAGTTCTAACTAGCCCTGTCCCCTGCACTGTCCTTTCACCACCTTTCACAGCCTTCCTACCTTGAGGTCAAGGTTTAAAGAGCCTGCTCTCTATCCCAGCATTCAGATCCTTAATGAATCTGTTGAATCCTCTCATCTGGGGTTACATGTAATATAATTTCCCAGGTTAACACTGAATTGCAAATAAGTATTGTGATTTTCTGTCAGGTTTTGCATTAATTTTGCAGTGTTCTTGCCTCAGCTTATTCGTGAGAATGATCCTGTGAGATAAAAACCTTTTAAAGCACAGACTGTATGGCATGTTCAACTCCTCTGCTTTTAACAATGCCTCTCACTCTATTATAAGAAAAATCTGATGTGACATAATTTGCCTTTGGAATTCCACACTATTATTCTTTTCCTTTTTAACTGCTGTGTGACTGCTGAGTATTGCTCCTGTACTGAAGTCAGGCTCACTAAAAATAGTTCCCACATTCTTGTCCCCTTGCATATCCTTTGTCTTCTCCAATCTTGTCCATCTTTCCTGAGCTCCCCAGGATATCTACCAGCCTACCTCAGCTTGCTCCAGCCTATAGGTGACATTAAAAAGTCTAAATTAAGTACTCTGTAACCTCTTCTCTGTCTGCCCTGAGTTCTTACCCTTTTGATGCTGATCTGATGTTTATTACATAACTTATGCTAATCTTTCTAGCAAAGACACAGATTTTTTTTAAATTATTTTTTTTCTGTTGTCTTCCAGTCAGTAATATTATAGAATGGTTTTGGACTGTTCTATATTCCAGTTACTTCGTTGCTTGACTGTGCTTTATTTATTTTTTTAAATACATTATTTTATGTGATCCGACCTACTTGTCACCTCCTGTGCCGTTCCTGTTCATGATTTCAGACCAGTAGGGAAATTTCTGGCTAGTCAGATTTACTCTCTTAATCTTTTTTTTTTTTTCCTTTCTCTAGTTGGAGACAGTACATTCTTGAGCAGTTTCTTAAGGGCCATTTAAGTGCACATCTTCCCAGAAGCTGTTCTCCAGGGCATCTACCTGCCTTGGGATCTTACTGCTGGTTCTATGAGACTGCAGACACCTGATTTCTGGAAATACACTCCTTTCTTTTGTGGTGGGCATCCAGTTCTCACCATCTCTTCAGCAGAAGTGAGGAAAAGGATTTTGACTTGCTTTTTGTGCCTTGGGCAGTTGTTGCCTGGGATCTTTTCTCTCAGTATTTTGTCTCACTTCTGATAAGGCAAAAATCCTTGTATTTCACAGTTATCACAGGATCACTGATGTTGGAAAAGACCTCCAAGGAAATAAACGAAACTTGTCAATGTTTCAAATCCATACTCATCACAGGACACAGCACTTCCAAATAAAATGCCAAATGCTGTAACAGAGCAAGCTGTAAACAAAAACTTCTCAGCAGATAAATTCTTGCTTCACATACCAAAATATATTTACTATTTTGTATTGCTCATTGACTGATTTTATGCTTTCTAAGTCTAAACAGTATCTTCATTAGAAGAAATACTAATAGAAGCTTGTTGGAATTTACTGCATATTAAATTCTAGCTAATTCCTTTGCTTGCTTTCATGTTCTATATTGCAGTAATTATGAAAATGAAGATTAGGAATTTTTTTTCTGGAAGTATTAATCTCACCCTAATGCCAAAGATTCAAGAATGAATAAAATAATGTAACTGTTGCTTTTATTATCCCACCCCTGGGATTGTCATCAGATGCCTAAACTCACATCCTCTCTCCCAGCTTTGACTGCAGAGTGCCAAACTTGTGCCTCACTTGCCTTTTCAAGCTAGTTTACCTCGTTAGTCTGCTCACTGCTGAATTTGCCCTTGCTGACTCAATCTTGGTTTATTTTTTTTTGGCATATCCTTCCTGGCAGCCCTTTATTTGTCAATAAAGCTTTCCCAGAGGTGTTAAGTGGTAGCAAACTTCCCAGAGACCTCCAGGGGCAGCTGACATTTGTCCTTCCATAGACCAACTGTCACATCAGCCTCAGCTGGGGGGGGGAGTAACAAAATGTACTAAAATGATCAATAATCATGGATTATGAAGAGAGGACACAATTTCCCCTTCAACTCAGTGTTGCATAAACACAGTCATTGTTGAACAGGTTAATGCTGTTCACACTTTCAAGCAGTCAGTTTTATTTATTACTCTGCAATTACAATTGTGTTTTTACTGTCTGTTGTAAATTTTTCATTTGTTCCTCAAGTTCCACGATGCTTCCAGTTTTAAAAGCCTGAGGCAAAGAGAAAGATTCATTTAAATTCACCTGCCTCTCTGCAAGATTGTGCCATGCTATAAACCTTCTACCACCTTCTGGTCAAAATGCAACTGGCAGAGGCACTGGGGGATTTGCCTGAATTTTAGGGGCTCTTCAGTGTCTTGAACAGCAAATACTCAGTGACAAATGACAGTGGCAAAGGATCTGTGTTATCAGTAGCAAAATATCAGTCTTCGTGTGCCTCAGATCTTTCCTATTTACCGATCCAAATACACCTACAACCTCTTTCTACAAACATTTTTACTGGCATTTTCACCAGCCCTGATTTCTCTGGCCAGTTTACATAGGTTTAATCCAATGAATTATGTTTCATTTCTTGCAGCAGCTTTTCCCAGGTTAAGCCAATGGTTCTCAAGGGTTTGTATTCTCTAGAGTGGTTATGAATCCCAGCTGGAGAGAAGGAGCTTGCAGTGAGACTGAATCAGAAATACAGAAGTCAGGGCACAAGCTGAGGTGGGAATTCCTGTTTGAAAGCCCTCTGCAAAGCTCTCTCCATACCTGGTTCAGGGAAAACTGGGGAAAGATCGATCACATTGGCAGCTCCAGAGCTGTTGTCTTGATCCCCTCTTGCCTAATCTTCATTTGCAGAAGATGCATTTCTTTGCTGTGGCTTTTACATCTGGGGCTGGGTGTTATCTGCTGCTTCTCTGGAAGGAGCAAGTCACCTCTGAGACTGCAGTGCAGGCAGCTGCAGGAATTTGTATCATCAGGGCACCTGTGGCAAGAGAAGTAGGTGAGTGTGTGGCCCTCCCTTGGTTCTGGACGGGCTCTGGGTTAATTCAGCTTCCTCTGCTGTGGTATCCATTCCATAGGTAGGGCGTGAGTCCAGAAATCCAATTTACCCACAGCACTTTCACAGCCAAATAATCCTGCGAGTTAGGAACTGGGACCTGTGGGTTCAGTTCTTAATGAACACCAGTTCTTAATGAACATCAGTTGTCCTTAACTGATGGAGATAGGGAAAACTGAAAATTGGCTAGGATGCCTTCCCTTGAGACCTGGTTCTTATTCTGTGTGACCAGTGGTGGATCAGCTAAGGACTTGTACTTTATATCATTTCCCTCCGCCCCTGTTTTTGCTTCCCTTAAAAATATGAAGATTAATGCAATTTTCCTCA
Source organism: Peucedramus taeniatus (assembly GCA_013400575.1). Classification (NCBI taxonomy): domain Eukaryota; kingdom Metazoa; phylum Chordata; class Aves; order Passeriformes; family Fringillidae; genus Peucedramus; species Peucedramus taeniatus. Next base: position 143,358 of record WBNO01026193.1, on the reverse strand, counting down.
TTTATTTAATTGATTATTTGCCTTGATAATACTGGGCAATTAAAATGTCAGAAGAAAAGCTTTAAATATTGAAGACTGCAGGTTGACCTTAAAATCTGTTCCTTGGAGAGAATTTGAACCTTCTTGCTGATGGCTTTAATTCATTGATGCATCTTAATGGAAAATTGATTTTTTTTCTCCATAAAGATCACATTTACATATAAAAAATGGAAAATTGTATTTTAAGGAAAGATTTACTAACAAAATGAAAGTGATATCTTTGATGTATGCCCTGGGTTTCAGGATTGGAAATAATTTTCATTAAGAAAGGGTCATGATAATGTTGTGTCTTTTCCACTCACTGAAGTCTGCTATATTGCAAGGAAGTGAGAGGTAATTACTAGACATTATCTACTCTTGCTTGACAGAAAACTAACATAATGAGGTGAGGTCTCTACTTAAAACCTAAAAATTTGGGGTGACAGACTCAGGTACAAATGAGATGTTGTTCGGGGAAGTTGACTGGGTTGTTGCAATGTATTTGCAAGGGTTAGGCCATAGTGTGCATCAGCCAGCCTGCTTCTAAGTTTGTTATCAAAGCCTCAGGAATTCAAGGCTATTGGAACATAAATTGTGCTAAATTAAGAAGAAGCTGAGAAACCAAATACCAAGACAGCAAGAACTAGGTAACAGAGGACTGTGAAACACCTAGACTTTAACCAATCATATACTTTGAGAAATGCAGGCAGAAAACGAGTGAACAAGACAAAGGCACCAATCAAGAAGTGTGTATTTAGTAGCTTGTAGAATCTATAAATATGTGTGTAATGTAAACAATAAACAGCTTCTGCTTGATCATACTGGTCAGTTGTTCAGGAGCCTGGATTTCCTGCAATACCGGGTTACTCCCAATTTTCCTTTGCTGCAGACCTGTCCATGTGAGTTTCCACGGGATACTCATCACAGCAGGACCATACGGGTTCAAAGTCTCACTGCTGCAGCCTTTAAAATTTGGGTTTCGTTTCCCTCCTGTAGGTGGGGCTGCCGTTCTACCGACAGCTGTGCTGCAGATGTGGGCAGATGTGCTGGAGAGGCAGCCCCTGCTCAACTGCGATGGCCAGCAAGTAACCACCTTCCTCTAGCAAACCAAGCAATGCACAGTGACCATAGCTTTAAAATATTTTATTAAATGTTTCAAATAACATAAACATCATATTAACAGTTCTATGGCTGAGATTCACGCAATTTGTGGTTTGATCATTTTATCTGATTTGAGAGCTCAAAAGGTTACACCTTAACATTAGAAACTCTGTAATTAAGATTTATAACAGGAAGTTGTCTTGTAGCTAACAAGAGGATAGAAATAGCAGATAGAACTGTAGAAACTCTGGACAGTGGGAGAGTACATATTTTACTATAAACTGGGGTCTGCCAAGATCATGTAACAACAAGAAACCTTTTGTAAGTGGCTTCATGTTCATCTGAAAAAAGAATTCATAGTTGGCTTTTAAGCAATAGAGAAAAGTGGGATAGTACATCTTTAATTATTCCACAAATACACTTTATTTTTTGGATTTTAATTCTCTTAAAGTAAATCTGTACCACCTTCATACCAATATTTAGCACCATGTAATGGGGTGTTCACCACTTACCTTCTGGGGAATGTTATTTGCTCTGTGCTAGAATAAGGGGTCCAATTGTACTAAAGTTGTACTGAAAGTTCATCCTCGCTTTCAGCGGTAGAACGTCAATGCTGGAAGAGCAACAGCATGCTTTCAACCATGAAGCTGTAGCTTATTTACAAACAAAAGGATGCCCCCCTCCCTCTTTTCCCAGTTGCTTGTTCATGATAATGACTCGATTAACAACTACAGGTTGGGTTCCCTTTACACTGGAAATGAGGGTATGTTTTAATTGCTTTGTCGTGAACTGAAGTGGAACAGGGCGCTCCAAACAAGCACAGCCTGGCACTTCAGGATGAGCTCCACTGCTTTTACCACTGCATGTTGTCTGGTTACTGTTGTCTGGTGCTGGAAGATGCAGCTGTATACACACACAGATGTATTCATGTTTCCTTAGAAAATGTAAAAGAACACATTTCTGCAGGAGGTGGGCAATGGGCCAACAACCTGTGATTTATCAGTGGGTCTGTTACCCCTCCCTACCTACTGTGGAAGAATTGTTTCTTAAGACATAAGAGAGGAGGGTGGAGGGGTAAGAAATTTTATTTTTTTAGTAACAGACATGCTGAAGATAAACAGCTTTGGTTGTTGTTCAAAAGGCAGTTAAAACACAGATTAATTGTAGGGATTTGTTGTGGTTTGTTTGGTTATCGCTGTGTAATTAAAAAAAGATACTTGTTAATTGCAAGCTTCTGCCTGTTGCTGATGGTGAAATGATATTCAGTGTTTTCTTTCAGACATCTTCCCCAAGGCTTGGGTTTCTTCAGAGCACAAAAACATCCACTGAGGAGCACAAAGTAAACCATCGAACATCAGCCACTGCTCGAGGTGAAAAGTTCTTGTGCCCAGCTCCCCGTGATGACAGTCACAACTGGCACTCAAGGGCCACTGCCACACATCAGCCCCTGCACTGAGGCTCTCTGAAATATGTCTGTGCTTCAGACAATCAGCTGGAAACATCTCAGGCCACAAGAAAATGGATTAAAGATTCAAGTTCCCCTTCATGTTACGTGTGTGTTAAAACAAGCTAACAGCTTGATCCGCCCCAGGCAAGGCCAGAGCTCTGGAGCCAGCTGCTGGCAATGCTGTGTGGGCTACAAAAGGTCTCCAGAAGAGCAGACACCATCTGCAACAGCTCTGTTTTTCCAACCCAAACAACTCCTGCTGTTTTTTTGGGGCTGAGTAGCTTTTCTGCAGCTGTTTCCTTCAGCAAAATGGTGAAGAGCCTGAAAATGTCACACCATCACTATTCTGAGTGCAGCACCTTTTTGTGTGTTTAGGAAACCAGGTCTGGATATGCTCAGGGGAGCAAAAAATAAATGTCAGACTTGTGGGGACAATACAGCCTGTGCACACAACTGTGAATGCCTACAGGCATACTGTGAGGAATTCCTGGAATGAGTAGGGAAGGGGAAGAAAATGTGGGGCACTTTCCTCTCAGGAGAGCTGACTGATGCTGTTGTAGCAGCTCTGCGCCTTTGACTTTTCTGAGACCCAAGCTTTTGTCTATCATGTGCACTTATGATCCCCTTTACTGTTGCTTCTCTTTGTCCTTAAGGCAGGCACTTAAAGACTTTCAGGATAAGAGTTGAAATAATTTCCTAACGTTTGAATGGAAGTCTGTTTCAAAGTGATCTACAGTTTTGGTTTGCTTTCTTTTTCAGCCTTTCCTATGAAGACTGCAAGCTGCCTGATGACCCAATGATGTAACTGAGGGAATGCACTCTTCCTGGGGGAATCCCTGCAGCAACCTGCCTCAGCCCCACCAAGGTAGCAAAGTACAATGCCACAACCTTCACCAAACTATTGGGCAGGGAACATTGGTCCCCAGCCCCTGAATGCACAGCTCCAGGTTTCCCAGGTGGTGACACCTTGCACAGCATGCCCTGAAGCTGGAAAACACACACCCAACAACCAGTTTCACTACAGGAAGCAGATTTCCAAGGCAAGAGCTTCAGAAATTTGCATCTTTGTAAACTGGGTGCTTGATCTATTTAAGCACAGATCAAAAGCAGTGTGTGACAAACACAGAGGTCTGTGGCAGGAAATGCCAGAGCCCTGCAATCCTGGACACCACATTTCTGGGCAGGTTCTGCTACAGGCATCCTTTGACAATTGCCTGGAATCAGACCTCTGGGGCATACGAGGCAAGATTAATTCCTTGAATCTCTAGAAAGATTTCTGAACCAGCCTGAAGTGCTCAGATATAAATAAACTGTCATAATTTGCTCTTACCTTCACTACCAAAACCAAGTATAATTTTTGAGGAATGCCAGGTTTGTAAATTCTCTGCTCTTCTCAGTTCACAAAAGAGCAACTGTGTCACTTTGTTGTGTTTTTGTGTAGTGTTACTTTTTCAGACAGCTGGCATGACCCAAGACTAGAGAAACTGGGTTCTACACTGAAGACTGATCATCTTAAAAGTGCTTATTCAGTGTTATCTGAATAAAACATATTTTGGTATAAGATTTGACTCTGAAAATCTGACAACACAGTAAATTTGCTGCTGTTGTTGCACTAGCTACTTTCAAGAAGTCTCCCTCTCTCTGCCCCCACAGGAATTTACAATTCACTACAAGAAACAAAGATCTCCAACAGCCATGAGCATTGGGAAGGTCCTTGCTTTTTAAATTGCAATTTAATTCTAAAACTCTGAAAAATCAAATTCTGAACATTCTAAACTGCAGGACAATGTGTGTTACCTTCACAGTTGTATGACTGTTCTTACAGAGAAGTCAAAGAATCACAGGGCTGCTTAGGTCATAAAAGACCTTTAAGATCATTAAATCCAACTTTTAACCTATGTTTAAGAAAAACAAGTTTCAGACTTTTTAATGCCTCCTGACAGGAATGGCAGCAGAACAGGCCCACTGATGTTTCCTCCATGTGTGTCTTTATACTTTGTTCACTGGTGGAAATGATCAACTGCAAAGTGATTTAGCTGTAATGAAAGCCCAGTATCAGGCTGGTTTTGAGCTACAGGGAGAGAGATTTCCTGCAGGGGAAAAAAAGACCTATACTTCAAAATAATGACAGGTTTCTGTATTCTTCCGATTTTTATGAAGTCTCCTCTTCATTCTCAGGGTTAATATAGCATTTTTCAATACCCCAAAAACGTCCCAAGTAAATGTGATAAACACAAGACCAAGAATTTTTTAACAGACTGAAACCTTAGCCACAGTGAGAAAAGAAGACCTCTCTGTAAGAAAACAGCTTGTGAGTGAGCAGAGTTAACACAGGTGCATGAATTCTATGTATGTCTTCAGGTATGGCTTGAAAGCATCAGTCCTCAGCAGCAATACAAGACAAGATCTGAAAACTGTTCCAAATGTTCACTGGCCTCATGTGACTGATGTTTCCCCCTCCTAAGTTTTGAAAAACTGAGAAGGTGCAATCTTGTTTTTTCAGTAAGGTACCATTTCACTGAATGAGAATGAAGGAACAGCTGCTTTAGGAAGACCTCTTACAGGTTATTTTCCTTGGCTGGGTCTTCTCTGGTGGCATCCTTGTCTTCCAAGGTCATGCTTTAAATTTGCCTCTTTTGAGGAAGAAGATGGGATTAAGATAGCCTAGGGAGTAATACATGGGAGGACAATGACTTTGGTTAATCCTTACTCTTGCACATCAGACTTTATATGAGGGGTCCCAGCTTGACCTATTCCTAAAGCTTCAGTTATGGCTTTAGAAATTGGCCTGGTCCTATGGAAAAAAAACCACCATGTATTAAAGCATTAGTTAAAAAGGTGAGCATGTAACAGTGTACAATAAATGCCAGCTGCTGTTGGAGGGAGTGGATTTTTCTGCTACTTTCAGACCCCAATGCCCGCAGTTGCTGATTAGAGAAGATGGAGGTCCTTCTGGAAGAGGCTGGTTGCTGATGGATGGCTTCAGTGCCTGAGGGTGCTGGATGCCCTGAAGTAGGATAGGAACTTGTAGCAGAGGCTCACCACAAAGTACCAGATGTTTCGAGCCATCTGCGACCTTGCGATGAAGATGCGCCAGATGATCACGAGGAGGGTGGTGTTAAACGCATATCGGATGTTCCTCAGCCTGGGAAAGAGGCATCTTATCAAGAAACACACAAACAACAAGAAGCTCACCAGCCCCCTGCATTTCCTACAGGTAATTCAGGAATAAATGCTATTTACAAGTGGCCCTTGGGCTTTTTGCCATTCCTGTTTGAGTGGAGATGCTGTGCTGGAGTCCTTGGTCTTGCCAAGGACTGTGCTGAAGCTTGAGCACAGTGAATAGTTCATGGTGTAGGTGGAATAGCTGTACTGGAATTCTCTCTTGTTCTGTACTCTCATTTCAAACCAGAACAAAGTAATATGGAGAGTTTTTTCTTTAGGACAGTCTGTGTCCAGTACTTTATGCTTTGTTTTCATATACTGGCTATCTATCACTTAGCAGGATTTGGGGCAGGCTAGAGAACCTCACAGGAGTTGATAAGCAAGGTTCTGTTATTTGGGTGAAACCCTGTCATTAGAGTTGTGAAATTACATAATGATCATAAATGGTCTTCACTGTTGCAATACTTCAGCACTGGGATATTTTATTTTTTGGGAGGGTGGTTTAGTTTACAGCATCAATTTCAGTGATACTACTGAATTTTTCAGATCCTAATGATCCTGTCTTCTTTCTGTCAAGCAAAAGTTTCTGCAGTTCTCTAATTCTCATTTTCCCAGTGCTTGACCAAGGGAAAAAAGTCACCTAAAGACCTCAAGACTTGTTTCATTATTATAAGAGCCCTTTTATTTTAAGGTAAACTTTTTCACTGCACCACACCCCATGGTCTGAAGCAGTCAGTAGTCCATTCCGGAGGTCCTTATAAGCCTTCTAAAAATGATCCTTGAATGATAAACTTGTTTAGGATTCCTTGCTATGGCAAACTATCCCCTTATTCTATGTTCGTAAATACTGACAAACTGCTGTGATAAGAAATAAGTTATTTATCTCCATTTTAATCAATAATAATGATAATAATGATAATAATGATAATAATGATGATAATAATAATAATAACAACAATAATTCTGCAACATAGCTAGACTTATTTTCCCCAAAGGTAGCCAGGAGCTCTTCTCTTTGTCCCTGGGTGTGACTTACTTGCGTAGATGCTGCTTTGCTGCTGGAATTCCAGCCATGTCCTCATTTAGCAAGTACTTCTTAGCACCTATGCAGTAGCTCTCAATGTACTCTGACCAGTGCAGCTGGCGAACATCAAAGTTGTATAACTGGGATTTAAAGACAAACAGTGAAAGCTGAACATCCAGAGCTCAAAACCAGTTCACTTGAAGCATCAATTCTTCACTGATCTCTGTTCCTGACAAGGCCCTCTCTCTAAAATTATCAAAGCCACTGAGCTCCCAAGCACTGCCAGACTGTGTTTCACAGCTGCTAATTAATGTCCCCAGAAATGTGGGGACATTAAAAACCTTTATTTTCTAGCTAGCAGAAAATAAAGGTGTTTATCTTTCAGGTGGCAACTTTTCCATAAATACATGTATTTGCGCGCACACACACATACACACACACACTTTCTTCTTCTTTCATGGAAGAAAAATGGCATTCCACACAGGCAAATGGATTCAAATTAAAACCTCCACGCAGTTTTAACATGTCACTAGAATTGTGTGTAAATAAATTAACTGGACATTGAGTCAACAGGTGCCTCTGCATCGGTGTTACTCTCAGCTGTGCTGCATTCTCTTTTGGCAGCTAGATCAAGAGAAGTCCAACAAATGGATCACTTTGTTGTTTGGCATACACAAAATCTTGTTGCAGAGCCAACTACCCTAGTTCATTTTGGGTGCTCATACTAGACAAATTGTTAGCAAGCTCTCAGGCAGCTGTCTCTTGGAGCAAAGAAAGGCTTTGTAGAGAGGAAGAAGTTTTCACAGAATAGGTTGGGCTGTCAGGGACCTGAAAACATTCTCCTGTAATAACTGGAAAGCTCCAGAAGTAAATAAATAATTTCAGATTAAAATCAATTCCAATCATCTAGATATCATTTAAAAGCTCCAAAATACACCAAAAAAACTGCTGCAGATGAACAGAATCTGAGATTAGCAACCTATATTCAAGATATATTTACCTTTCTGTCCTCTGTGTTAAGGTGACTCATTAACATATTCATATTATCTGAAGACCAGTTCCAGGACTGGGTGGAAAAATACTGCAGGAGTGTCATAGACTTGTGCAGCCGATTGATGATCTTCATCATTCTGAAACAAAGGAGGAGCAGCAGAGGTGAGCAGGAAGTCTGACCTTATGTACAGGCTGCTGGTTTGTGTTTCCACCAATCCAGGTGAATGAACATTGCAAATCCTCCTGAGCACTGCCCTGCTACTCCCTAGGCTGAGAACTTGCCCGTCAAGTTGAAACTGCTCCAGCTGAGCTTGAGCCTAGAGCTACCCAGCTTTTATTGTTGGCTCCAACATGAGAGCCAACTCATTTCCATTTCCATGATGTCCAACTCACTAGTCTGACCTAAACAAGGGTTGGGAGCTGCATCTACCTCATGTTCCACTGCTGTGGAGGGAAGAGCTCAGCTGAGCTTTGTTGAAGTCTGCACCACAAAGGTACAGTGCTGCTGTTCCCAAGGTGGATACTTCTCTTTCTGCCACAGGAATTCTCTCCTGCTCCCAAGCCTGAGTTGTGTACTGAAGCATGCCTCTGATTTTTGACAGGAGCTCCAGTATTTGGTGACCAAATCTGCAGTATGGACACTGAGCTCAGAAGTCATTTGCTCAACTTCAGTTTTCAGACAGAACCAAAGAATCACAGAGTAGTTTGGGTTGGAAGGAAGCTTTAAGATTATCTTGTTCCAACCCCTGCCATGGGCAGAGACACCTTCCACTATCCCAGGTTGCTCAGAGCCCCATCCAACCTGGCCTGGAACACTGCCAGGGATGGGGCAGCCACAGCTTCTCTGGGCAACCTGTGCCAGGGCCTCACCACACTCACAGGGAAGAATTTCCTCATATATAATCTAAATGTACTTCTTTCAGTTTGAAACCATTCTCCCTATACTATGATTATGCTCCATGATAAGAGTCCCTCCTTTCCCACTGGTCTGCTTAAAGTACTGAAAAACTGTTACCAGGCTTCCCATGTACCTTCTCTTCTCCAGCCTCAACAGTCCTGGTTCTCCCAACCTGTCCTCATAGGAGAGGTGCTCCAGCCCTCTGACCATCTTTATGGTCCTCCTCTGGACTCACTCCAACAGCTCCATGTCTTTGTTGTCTTGCTTCAGAGGCTTAACTGCTTAAGGACTTGGGAAATGTAGGTTTAGGTCCTCACATGTGTCTTGCCTTTTCATACTAATTTTTATACAAAAGTGGATGACAGTAATGCTGTCCTACCCTGCAGGATAATTTTAGTTGTCCCAGTGGTCATGAGTAACAAAGGCCTCCGGCAATTATTTTAAAGTGTGATGTACAGGGCTCAGTCAATTCTGAGAGGACACCACGTCCTCTCAGACTGGGTAAGGGCAAGAGAAAGCATTAAAAGGCTGATTTTCATGGAAAACAGAGCTGTTTTCATGTGAAATATATAGCTGCCCAGAGGGTAATGCAGTTGCTGTGACAAATAAAAGGCAGCAGTCTGGGGGAGAATGGTGCCAGGCTGGCCTCTCCCCACGAAGACGTTACTGCCACAGCGATAAACACTCAGCACAGCAAGATACAATGAGTCCATCAGCTCAGAGCAGAACTGTGCAGCTCACCCAAAGCAACTGGAAAGAGCACTAAAACCGTAGACAGGCACTCCCTCTTAAAGTGGCTTTCATTTTAGAAGCAAAGCAGACCATCAGATTAAAGGAACCTTCATGCTGAATAATTATGTGCACATTGACTGAATGCAGTTTATCTGAACTGCTTTAAAATTATTTCAGATTAATCCTCCTGTGTAGGGCAAGCACCATAGGGCAAAGCTTTGTGAATATTTTGATACATTTTAGAAACTTGGGAAGAAGAAATTATGCAGCTAGATTGGAAAGATCTCAAGCTGACTCCCCAAAATCTTTGAAGTGCTTAGGATTAATGGAAGCTGACAGAAAAAAGAAAGGATAAGAGAATCAACTCTTTAGTATATGGAAAAAAAAAATCTTTCCTGTGAGTGTGGTGAGGCCCTAGCACAGGTTGCCCAGAGAAGCTGTGGCTGTCCCATCCCTGGCAGTGTTCCAGGCCAGGTTGGATGGGACTCTGAGCAACCTGGGATAGTGGAAGGTGTCCCTGCCCTTGGCAGGGGTGGAACTGGACAATCTTAAAGCTTCCTTCCAACCTAAACCAGTCTGTGATTCTATGACCTGAAGAGGTGTGTGTGGAAACTGTGTTTCATGTTAACTGCCTGAGCTCAGTTGATGTAACCACATTCAGAACACTGACTAGCAATTTGTATGAAGGAAAGGTCTTGTGCAAAACATCAACTGAGTAGAAACATGGCAAAGATTTCTTACAGGAAATCTCATCCTCCACTGTGGAGGGACTGAGAGGAATAAAATGAGTATTAGCTCTCATTGTAGCCACACTTCAGACATGCATTTTGTTTTCTAGAAAACTCTTTACAGCAATGATTGCTTTATTTGCTCCCATGCAGAGCCTTGCCTGAGCAGATCCTCAGGTAAAACAGGATTACCTCAAGAGACTGCTAAGGGTATAAAACCACATTATGTTCTAAGTCATGGATGGATGTGCAGCACTCACAGGAAACCATTTAGGGCAGTTTTGCTTGATATCTGGAAATTTACGTGAAATGAGCTAACACCTAAAAAGGCTTTTTTTTTTTTTTCTTATTTGATGTGGTTTACTGCCCTTAGACCATAAAGGTCTGATATTCAGGTAGCTGGGAAAAGAAGAAACAATGAGCTGCTACTGTGCTTTCTACCACGTTGCAGCAATACCTGGATGGGCTGAAGTAGTGTGTAAAAAGAAAAGGAGAATTATATTAAAAAAAAAAAAAAGACTTGTAAAACTCACAGCTTCACTGGTGAGCTCTCTTTACTGCAAATCCTAAAGTTCAAAAGATCATGCTGAGTTCTGTTTGACATTTAACAACAGCACTCAGGCAGTGTCCACTGGTTAATTATGCCAAGCTTCATGAAAAGAAATATCAATTGTAATGGCAGTGCCAAGATCTTACTGCTGCCCATTTCAACAAAGATTGGAGATTTCAGCCTCATTTTCAGTCTACCTCTATTTACAGGGTAATTCTTTCCTCCTGGAGAACTGGAAATCTTTTTACAGACCAACCTGCCTCTAAAGCAGAATGTCAGGGATAAATCAGAGCAATGCCAGGGATTTCCTTGCAAACAGCTGAAGCCAGCTTTCTAGCTAGCAGAGGAGCACAAGAGCAGCTGACATCAACACAGCGCTGGCATCCTGATCTCACACTGCACAATAAATCCTCCTCTTTGGTGGCAGGGAGTAAAGGAGGACAATGTCTGGAGTAATGTTACTTACAAGAGGATTCCTTCCACATGGGACATGGATATTGCTGTTCCTCCAAGCCATACCACTGCCACTGCCAGGGCTCAATTACCACCTGTAATGGTGAACTGCCCTCCTAAATGCAATTAGAATTGAATCATACTCAAAAACAATTGCTTCCTAGATTTCAGGCCAGTGCTGGAAACAGCTACTTAGGCATCTGATTTATGGGAAAAAAACTTATTAGCTGGTATGTTCTAAACCTTGCCAGTCTCAAGTCCTTATGCAAGCTCATGCCAGATAGGGGTGATCCCACTGAAAAGCTGAAGTGGTAAAGATCTGGATATAGAGAAGACAGAAGACTACCAGTCCTCCTCTGCCTTGGGAAGCTCTGAAGTGTGTAAAACTGAGTTCAAAAGATGTGCTGTTCTCCAGGTGGTGGGGAAGGGTGTCAGCCCTAAGCTGTGCTTAGCTACAGCCATGCATTTCCTCATTTTCCTCAAGAGAAGGAGATGGGAAGAAGCTCAAGGACTCCAGTTCTCATCACTGGTTCGAGCTTTGTTCTCCACAGGAGTGGCAGGCATGCAGGAGGCTGAGGGCACCATTCCTTACCTGGGCTTTCTCCCTGTGAGCCTCATGTACAGGTCGTAGAGGATGGCAGGTGCCTTGTGGCTGACAGTGATCCAGTACTGGTTTATCAGGTAGCTGGAGGTCATGTGAGCGTTGGGTGTTCGGAAGGCCTGCTCCAGGGGGTTCCTTTTGAACGTGGACATGACGTACTGCCCTGCAAGGGAACAGGCATTTTTCACCGGCAATCACTCACTTCCAGCTGGGCTGGAACCATGGTGCAGCACATCCCAAGTTGTTGTGCTTCACACCTCCAGCCCACAGCTCTCTGAACTGTGTCACCAGAGCTTGGACCAGGTTGTCCCTTCTGCCATGAAAATTGACGACTCCATCTATCGCCTATTTGAAACCCAGTCCTGCTCCACACTTAACACTGGCAGACAAAAACCTCCTTGTCAAAGCACCTAAACATAAAGGAGGAAAAGCAGACAGCTCTAAGAGCTTCAAGGAGCTGCAGTTCTGCTTTCACCTGCAGCAGATGTAAAAGAAATTTTAAGTGCTAACATTTCATTAGATCACTGAAAGCAAACTTTGATTTGCTGGAATAAATTTATTTCTAATTTTCAATCAGATTTTCCAATGGGCTGATGTCCAAGTTAGTCTGTCGCTCACACAGGGTGATAGCATTAAAAAGACTTCACGATATCCCTTCAAACCACATGAGACCCACACTATCAAACGTCTGCCTGTTTTCAGAAGACCTCTGGATGCTCTAAGGCAGTAAACTGTCTTGCATTCTTAACTCAAAAACAAATGATAGGGTGGGAATCTTCCCTTCCCTTTGCATGTTAAGGCACAAAATATGCTGGGTCTGAGTTCTGGCTATGGCACAGTGCCACAAAGTGGTATCTAGATGTGCATATCTGGGGCATTTGCATATTGCAGAGGCTTAATAGAACTGCAGTAGCTGAGTTTAAGACCATCATCCTAGGGACTGATAAACAGATGGTGCTCCTACTCCTGAGCACCAGCAAGCTCAAGAAAGAAGAATATGTGGGCTTTTTTCACTTTCTAAAAAACTGATCTGAGAGTTAACAACATCAATCTGTGCTCATATTATAGTTTAGTCTCTAAGCTTATGTTACAAATAGAAAATCAGATGAGAATTTGCAAGCCACAAGAAACATCCAGATCATCCTCAGATAAGCAGATTCCAAACATAACATTCAGACAGGACTCTCCAGTGTCTGTGGTCAGCTCATTACTGCACTTCAAGTAGTGACTTTTGCTGTACTTCTACTAAGAACTCCAAACCAGAAATTTGTCACCTCTAGGAGCTACTGCAACAACTTAGTGGGTGGGTGGTCTTTCCCCTCCAACCTCAACCAAAAAATGCAGCAGCAAATCCTACAACTCAAAGGCAGGTTCTACAGGGGGAGAATCAGACACAGGTCCCACTCAGGTATACCAACAAGAATAAACTGAACTTAATTTTTGCCATGATGAACATCATCTCCAGCCTGTTTTACAGTTTAGTTTTGAGGGAAAACCGCAAAATGTACTTCACAAAGTCCAACTAACCAGATCCACATTGCAGCAAAGCAGAATATGCTCCTTCAGATAAAAATTTAATTGTTTGACCATATCTTTGTAAAAGGAGGGGAAGTACTGAGAAAGTAAGGGAAAAGCAAAACCCCAAGGCATGGCATTATTTGGAAACAAAAATAAATCAGTTGCGCCTTTTACAACAAGGAGTTATCATCTGTGTCTGAGAAGCTTTAGAATGAACTGCCTTGCAATGGGTGTTTAAGCATAAACTCTCTTCTAGATCTCTTTCTCCTCTCTCCCTCCAAACTCATCACTCAAACTGCACCCAAAGCATCACCATCTCCGTCACTTCTATTCCCAACCCTCGGTATCCTAAGACTAATACAGCCTCAATTTCTCTGTTTCATCTTTCTCCCCTTGAAAAATCCCTACTTCCTTGTGTCCACCTGTCACTCCTACAGCAGGTCCTGGTGTCACCTGGCCTAACCAGGTAGCCCAGCCCCTCCTGTCTGCAAGCCCCATGTTTGCTTTGTGCTAAAATGCTCAGTCCCACACCAGGTGACTCCCATTCCCCTCCCTGGTTTCTCAGCAGCTTCCAGACACTGAGGACCCTCCATCCTGATAACCAGTTACACACCCTGACTCTTTGAACAGAATTTTGTCTATTTCCCAAAGAGAAATTGGTAGGAGACTCAATGAGGATTCAGATTTGATGGCTGCAGTCATAAAACATCGTGATGCAGTTAATCTTTCCCAAACTAATTTCTTCAGCCATGCAACATCTTTAAAGGCATAATTTTGCACTTTAATACTCCATCCTAATTCTCTGCAGCATGCTGCTCTCAGGAAAATGGTGGCTACAATATGGGGTAGAAAGAGCTTCATAGTTCACCCAAGGAGAAAATTTTGCCTTCAGTTCCACCACACAGCTCAGCTGCTCATGGAAGCTGCTGCTGCTGCTGCACCCAGATGATTTCGTGGCTTACTCCACAGTTATAAGCAGAGGAACAGAATAAAATCAATGACAGTGCACTAAATACATTGCTGTTTTCATCAGTAAATTTACACTGAAAAAGGGTTAAGAAAGGCAAACCTCAGAAAGTGGTGTTATGGTGGCTTTTGCTGAAGTAGCAGCCTGTGAAGAGCTTTGCATTCACTCCTGTGAAAAAGCCACAGAAGATCTGTGACTAACAACAACATTTTATCTCTCATTAAAAAAAACCCCAAAAAACCCAACCAAACAACCAAACCAAACCAAAACAACCCCAAAAAACCAAACCAAAACAAAAAAGCCAGGAACTTGGTGTGATGTCCTCAGCACTCAGCCAATTGCTGAAACCTCTTCTCTGCTAGGCCATGTGACCAAATATCATGGTTAAGACATTTATTCTATAAATGCAATTATGGTCTCATTCTCTGCTGACTTAGTTTGCCATGTAAATAATGCAAGGGGAAAAGCAAAGCAAAGGATGAGAGATGGAGTAGCCAGCCTCCTGTATTTAAAGCACAAAGATATGAATGGAGGGGTAACAGAAAGTAAACCAGGCCCAGTACATCTGTCCATGAATGTACTAACTAGTAACTGTACACAGTAGATCACAGTACACAGCTGAGACAAATTCTGCTGCTTGGCTTCAGCATGAGTTTTTCTCTTCAAGGGTGTCAGGATCTGTCTCCCTTTCTTTCACCCCTGCCTTGGAAGTATAAACACTTGAAGAAAAGTCAGCCATGATTTTTTAATTTGATTTTTTTTCCCACAAAACTCATGATCAAAATACAAACTGTTCTTGAAGCCCACATGTCATCTCAACGTTTTCCTCCTCAAGTGCATGTGTTATCTCTGTTCAGAATTTTCTGATGGACAAGAAAGTCCACTTCACTTCCATAATATCACAGAATCCGAGAATGGTTTGGTTTGGAAGCACCCTTTACCTCACAGGACCCTCACCCAAAATGCAGTTTGAATGGCAGACACCGAATGCCACCTAAATTGTGGAAACCAATTCTTCAAAGTGTAAGGAACACTATGGATGTTCTCCATTTAAGTGAGACCTTACCCATTTCTCCCCAGAAGAAAGGGTTGATTCCCCCTGTTGTGCAGTTGTACACCAACAGGTTTTTTGGTCTGGAAAACAGAAAGAAGTATTATTTTGAGATGTGAAGAAGAACTCAATTTCTTAGGGAAGGGATTACAAAATCAATCAATTTCAAGAAGATTCCCGGTTTAATACCAAACAAATCTTGCATTTTTTGGTGTGGAATTAAACACGGATCATACTTCTTTTATTTCTTCCTTCAACGAAAGTCAAAAATTAATCAAACCGTTTTCTTGACCTAAGCCTGCATTGCCAAGTGATGAAATCAATACAGCACTTTTCTTACTGTATACTTGAAAACTGCACAGTTTTAATTTGGTGAATTTCTTAATAATGCCTTGAGGGGAAAGCTGGTGAGCTGCTCTTCAAGGTCCTTTTAGGATCATTATCCTTACAGCTTACTGGATGTAGCTCTACCCTCAGCACAGAGGGCTTACTCTGTCTTTCAAAGTAAAATGCCTCTGCCTTTTATTTGCCTAGGTTTGATTTCTCAGAGTTGCATAAACCTCCAGAATAATTCATGTGGTTTACTCTCTACACTCCTACCTAATGATTAAAGGCCAGGCCTAAGGTTCATAGGAAAAGACCTTAAATCCTTAGTATGACTTCTACATACTCTTCTCAACAACACAAATGAAGGGAGATTTTTTAGATCATATAACCTATAAGCCCACAATATATTTACATTGTGCAGTGTTTCCCAAAGAAAACACACAGAGCTTTTTAATCAAGAAAACTCCAGAATACACTTGAAAAGCAACTCAATGAAAAGGAGGCCCAAAAAACCACTGCTGCAAAACTCTTGGCCTTCAGAAGAGTGACTTCTTAGAGGCAAGAAACAGGTCTCACCCACAGCTGTAGATATTTCCTAACTCCAAACCCTACCTTTATTGTGTCTCCTACGCTCTCATTCCTTGCCCACCCACAGGGAGAAAACACCAACCAGGAAATCAATCAACCAGCCTCTGGCACTGGTTTTTAATCAGCTCCTGGTTCCCTTTAAAGTGCAGGTGCAGGGAGCAAAAGTTCCAGGCATGTGGCCAAAGAGCAATGCTACGAAGAGGGATGCCCTCCCACCTGTGCACAGCCGTGTACCAGCCGGCTGCCAGAGTCAGGTTGATGGCGACGTCGACGGGAATCATGTCTGCCACCGCTTCATTGTTGGCGATGACCGTCCGCAGGATCCCTTTGCCTGCCTGTGGGACACAGCGAGACAGGGAAACAGTCACCCACTTCAGGCTGGGCTGAGATTTAACTGGCAGGACTCCAGCAGTGTGCACTGGGCATGGGCCAGCACCATAGCAAGTTTTTTCTGCTGCAGATTGTTTGGTTTCTGTGACAATGAAGATGGATCTCCCATGGATCCTGCTGTCCTGCATTTTCAGAGGACGCCTGGAAACATGATGATGTCTGTGCTGTGTACAACAAAAAAAACCTGGGACTCTTAATTTAACTCAATATGAAAGAAATACCCAAGGAGAGAAATGTATCTGAATTTGCTGCTGTAAAGTTCCCAGTGATGCCTGAAAATTACATTTTCTTAGATGACACAGGCAGACAGAGGTCTGAGTATACCTCAGAGACTGCAGTCACTCTGGAAATGACACCTGTAGGATTTTTGAAAAGTTGACTACCTTTCCTTTGGATATATTCACACTCTCCTCTTTTCCAAAGCTGTCTGTTAAGCACAAAGACACAAAGGATGGCCCCTGCCTTGAAGAGCACATCACCCACCAAAATTCAGTAAAAGGAATCAGTGCAAATACAAAGTACTGACAACCAAAAAGAAGAAATAGGCAAGAAAAAAAATTTTCCCCTTGCTTGGTAGGAAGTGCGTTTTTCAGGGGATCAGACTCCCCAAAATATGTACGTTTAACCTGAATGCTTATCAAGGGGTTTCCATGTTGACCAATCAGGCTTTGGAGGTTCCACAGGAGAGATATGGCAACAGCATAGCAGACTGGATCAGAGAGGACAAGGCAAAATACAGAAAGGTGGGACGAAATGGGGTGAAGGAACTTTACTTGGTGTGCCACAGATGAGGGTTCACTAAAGCACGTAAGAGAAAAAACCCAACATGGCAGAGTCAAGGAGCCAGGGAAAAAGCTGAGAGGATAAAAGTGCTGGTGAAACAAGGAAGGATAAAAGCTCTTGTAACTTAGATCCATGCAAAAGCAGAAGAAGGACTGTGAAGGAGCAAAAGAACTTCTGCAACAGATCCATTATTATTTAAAAGGTAGGGCAAAGGAAATGTTATAGCTTTTCTTAAATTATTTTCATATAATCTGAAACTCCAATTTCATTATAAAACAGATTAAACTTTTCTACAGCAACTAAACAGGAAGTGCCTAGTTGTGGAAAACCCCCTGGCTGAAGTCTGAGGAGAGAAAAAAAAAGTAATTTAAAAAGCATTTAAAACTTGTTATTAACTTGTAAAGCACATACAATTGTCTAGTGGTCATTGCTACATTTATGGGACAGTATAACCCCTCTTTGGGAGGTGTTTATCTTTTGGGGTCTTTTTGGTGGCTGCTCTCCTCCTCCTTTCCCCGTCTGCAATCAGATGTGTTTGTTGCATTTCATAGCTTGCAAGTAACACTTCTGACTGATTTAATTTTCAGGAACTAGGACTTCTGAGCAGTCCCGTCTCATCCTTGGTGCATCTGGCAGAGGGATCACAGACTCTGACACAGACAACGGTGCAAGATTCCCTACATGGCTCATTCCGTCCTCCTCAAACCTCTGTCATGCACTGAATTCTGCTGCCCCAAGCTGAACTGCGGCTAGCCTCAGACACTAAAACTTCAACTAGCAACATCACTATAATTTTCTTTGTGTTCTTACTACTGGCTTTTTCAAGGGGAAAAAAAGGCAGAAGGAAAACAAAGGAGGCAAGCAAGCTCAGCTCTGAATTTTCCACTTCTACGAACACATGCCCACTAGAGACCACTGTGTGATCAACCATCACATTTTCACACTAAGGACCTTTCTGAGGTCTTCCAAATGAGGATGTTTGATGGATCTGCTGCAATATGTGTTCAGAGCAGCATGTGATGGTCATACACACATGAATGATTTGAGATTTCCTATGTTTTGTATGTAACAAAGGCTTGAGGTTTAATGTTTTTAAGCTACTTTTTACATTGAAAATGGTTCAGTGGTACTTCCATCAGGTATGGCCTCGTTTCTATTTATAGATACTGACATTTTTTTCTTTAGTGAAATAGAAGCTACTGCAAAGTGAAGCCTCCAAAATAATTTCCTGGTCAGAGTCTGATGTTTCTGGACAGCCTCTCAGCTGAGGTGCTTTGGGGCCAGTCACTGTCCAGACCACAAATTAAACCAGTTGTGCCCTACAGCTTCACTGCCTTGCAGGGAGGAAGGTCTTTGCATGTAATAGGGAACATCAAGACAAAATGCCTTAATTACACTCCAGTGGAAATGTAATTAATTTCATTTTGCTCCTCAATCAACAAACACAGCTCCCCACAGCAGCTGGAGCAACTGTAGGCGAAAGAAATATAATTAGATTATCAAGAACAACTTGGACTCCTGTATTTCATGAATATTTAAAAGAAATGTGTCTATTTATGGAATGAAACAATCAGGCTCAAAACATTGCAACTGAGGAAAAAAGTCTCTGCAAGATTTGGAGTCCAGATTCTGCCCAAGTGACATCAAAGATCATCTGAACCAAATCTGAATATGGGGGATGTTCTCCCTATAGGATGAGCTTGGTTAGAAGTTGAAAGTGAGTATTTGGTATGGATGGACACTTCTAATGCACAAAACCAAACCACCAAAACCACCTCCCTTTTGCTTTTTTCAACACTTAAAGCTACTCATCCGATAATCACAGTTTAAAACACATCCAGCCAGGAGAGCTAGTTCTACTGACCCAATTTTCAGGTAATCAAACTGATGCATCACTCAGATATTTAAGGGTTCATTTTCAAACAACTCACCACATTCAAGCACATTAATTCACGTACTTATTAATTCCCCCCTTCAGAAGAAAAGTCTCTTGGGTCCCTAATAATAAACACTTTTCCCTTCCCGAAAACACTCCAAACAACTTTGTCTCTATGCCCTGCATCCTTGTAACTGTTTTTTGTCTTTTTGTTGGCCAACTCTCAATGTAATAACCGGCCACATTTCATGGCTCATGAGCCAAGAGCTCAGTGTAGATGACAAAAATTTCATGGTCTCTTCTACTATACTGAAAAACCTCAGAGCTTCAAACCTGGACACAAAAAATACCACCTCTTTTTCAAATCTCAGTGCAAGTCTAATTTTTTTATATAAAAAAGGAAGCCATTTCCAACAGTGACCCTAGAATCTCATAATCTTTGCTCTCCATGGAGCTAACTTGGATCTAAAGATACTGCTAAGGCAGCATCTGCATACAAAACCTGGCCCAAGATTTCTTGCAAACCAGTTCTGGATAAATGTTGTGACAGACATCATCAAAAGTTATGATTAAAAAAACAAAACAAAACAAACCCAAAAAAAGTAAAAAATAAAATTCCTGTCATTACAAAAGTTAGAACCTGACACATGAAAATGTAAGAAGCGCATTTGCAAAATTAAGGAATTGCAAAACATTCCTTGATCTTGATAACATCATGAAAAAAACACAGAAAACCAGCACAAGATCCTGGAACTAGAGCAGAGAGGCAGTACAAGCTTCTTGAGTTGTCACCAAGGAAGAGAAGGCTTTTTGTAAAGAAACTGTGACATGATTAGAAGTCAGTAATTTGTGAACAAAAACTGCATGCCTCTGAAATGTATAGATGGGGTTCAGATGAAAGCATTATTTGTCCTGTGCATTCCATAACTGTAACAGTTTCTATTTATGCTCTACTTCAGATATAAATGAACTTTTTAAACAAGATTATATTTGGATTTTATTCTGCTCTCCTATGATTGCAGACTACTAATCCTTTTATACACTGCACCAGGCTGATTAGAACATAGTTTTGGCAAAGTAATGAAGTTGAACAACTCATACATGAACATAAATATCTGCCCAGAGCTATACAGCATTCTGGATTGACAGAGAGACCTAAGGCAGTGATTTTATTAAAAAAAAAATAAATATATAAGGCAGGAGAAAAAGTATGCAACTTTAGTCTTTTCATGTATTAATTGTAATGATTATTTTCATCTTAGAGGGAATATTTTATCAAGTTAGAAAAAATACAGTGAATTATCCATGTGACTGGCAGAGTCTGTATCAATCACACACATTGTTTAGGTGTAGTCTGTACACGGAGAAATCCTGTACAAAGCAGTGGCAAGTGGGAGCCAGAATCTTTGGTATTGTGAAAGTATGACAAGTTATAGCAGTAGATTTGGAAACAATACACACAGAGACAAATGGAAGGACAAATACTGCTGTCTTGTATTGACAGTGTGGTAACCTGGCCTGGAAAATAAAGTTGTGTTAAAAAATTCAAGCTGTGACACCTGTGAATTACTCTCATTTCAAGGATACATCTTTTGCCTTTTCTTTGAAAATTTGGCCACATGTGTCCAAACCTTTAGTTTTTTCAGAGTTTTTACAACCTGCAATTCTCGTTTTAGCAAACCAGCAACATGAATACTCTCTCAATGTCCTTTTTTGAGCTCAACACAAAAAGACCATCCTCTGGGTCCTACCGGCTGATAGATGTGTGGCAAGTGTGAGACATCTTTCTCCCAGACTCAGAAAATTCCTGTGGCCCTTTACTGCACACAGTTTCTAAGTGGGGCTGTAGAGTAACATCAGAATTGCTTTTTTAGTAACTCAAACTCTGCTTTAAGGGGAGCTTAAATAGTAACCAGACGTACCGCAATAAATATTCCGCTGGTCCCGTTGAAGTTGTCAATCCAACCCTGTGGAAAAGAAGAAGGATTAGTGTTCCTTTCAATGATGTATTGTTTACAAAGGCTTCTAAATGATGACAGTGGTGTGGTGTAGACAAAGAAAGAAGGAGACACCAGTTTAGATGGATGCCAGCCTATCTGGGACAGCTGCCAGGATGCCAACCAGTACCAGGGGATGCATTGCCTGCAATTTACTCATCAACAACAGAATCTAGTTTTGTTCTTAGAAACCACTTCTTTCCTATTCCCTAGCCTCAGGAATAAAATCTGGTTTCAAACACCACAGTGTCTTGGTGCTGCCACACTTGCTGAAAACAGCTGGACTGATATCTACGCTTGACTGACAACATGCAGCTGTCACCAAGGGTGATTTGGTCACTCCAGCTAATTTCTAAAGCAAGGAAGAATAAAACCCAAAACCATACCAAACAACACCACTCCTTCTGAATCCCATCCTACTTCAGGCCAGGGAAGCTGCCACTTGTGGGAGCTGGAATCCAGAGCAGTGATGAGCTGTTTGACCTGGAACAAGTTGTGACACCAAACAGAGCTCTTTGTCTTTCCAAGATGGGGAGCTTGGCCCAGAGCCTTGGCTGTATCTCAGCCATCTCTGGCACACTTCAGGCTGCATGAAAGCCAAAGGTGACTTTGTACTGCCTTTCCAATTTGGCTGCAATGTTAGGGCACGTTATTCCTACCAGTATATTTAGCTTAATTAATTATCTCATTCCAAAGCACAGCTGCATTTAATTACTTAGTGCCTGACATATGTACCTCAACCACAATGCACCAGGAGTATGACTGACCCTCAGAGCTCGTGTTTTGAGAAACTCTCCTGGTGTGCCTGAATGGACAATCAATTGCAAGCCCAGCATTCTGCACCATAACTATCCCAGCTCTTGCTACTATTGCTTAAAAATGTGGTCTTTTCACAGGAGTTCTTCCTGAAGGTGCTGAAGAAGGCTTGCTGTTCTATTCCAGCACAGGATCTCCACCTCTTCCACACATCTCCCTAAGAACTGGACACCTGTTTCTCAAGACACTGCTACAAGGAGGGACAGATCCCTGACAGTACCACAGCTCAAGCTGCATCCAAAGGCTCTCGGTAGGGAATTGTGTATTCATGCTTACTGGGAAAGGCTCATGCCAGCTGGCTCCCACAATGGATGGCCTGATGATGGCAATGTTCAAGTTTCCTTTCTCTTGCTGAATCAGGTACTCTGACAAGGCTTTGGTGTAGGTGTAAGTGTTGGGCCACTCCCCAAGCAGCTTGGGTGTGATGTCTTGAATGATGGATTCATCCAACCACCTACAGGAAACAAGGAGAATATCATCATCCACTGCGCAGGGAGAGAAAAAGATTCAGGCAAAACAGACCAGTGAGACAGGAATCCTCACCTGAAACAGAGGATAAGCCAGTCAAAGCTATTTAAGGTTTGGATTTAAAACTGCACTGAGAGAGAACATTACTTTTGTCTTCAGGGCACAAAATAAACCCTGGTGAGCTTCATGCTACAATGCCCCGCTTCAATTTAGGTACCTCTACAAACTCACTTCAGAGCAATCTCTTGCATGGGTAATGCTTCACTGCAATCTGTAACATATATATTGCCATGGTCTGCAGCCTGATGGAGCTCTCACAGCTAGGAATCCCACTAGGCAGTTTTCATCCTTTGCCAACACAGTCCCTGTATACTCCCAAACATGTTTCGGGATATTCCGGGTAACACTGAATTAGCAACTCATGTAACAACACAAAGGTCTCAAAAGCTGGAACAATGTCCTATAGGGATATTATTCCAACAGTGGATTTCCGTCATTTGCAGTGTGTCATGGTTTGACGCTGGCACAATGCCAGTGCCCCCATTAAAGTATATTTTCCCTAGGGGTTTCTGTGAGATGTGGCCAGAAACAGAGCAAAGCAGGCTCAAGCTTAAAAATAAAGAAAAAAACTTTATTAACTTGCAACATAATAGGACACACATAGAACTTAGAATGAAAACCTTCCGAAACTTCTCCTCCCCCCAATTTCCACCACAGCACAATGAAATAAAACCTTGAATTCTCAATCCCATTACCACCCCTCAGATAATCAACTCTCAGTCCATCACCACCCCTCAGATAACCAACTCTCAGTTCATCAAGGAGAGAGGAGTCCCTCTTGTACCACAGGCTTCCCAGGAAACACAGCTGAAACCTCTTGTGTTTCCATGTCACACGTGGCACCACCTGGAGGAAATTTGCCCTCGTGACCTCTTCCTTCCATGTCCAGTGCTCTCACCACTTTCATGGACCAGAACTGCTTCTATGGTTTCCCTTTTAAGGGTGCTTTATGCCCAGTTCCAAAACAGCAACAGTCTCTCATACTCAGGACCCCAGTCCCCCCCCAAATTCACCCCTGGGGCCAAAGGGGTCTCTAGAACAGAGATCGTCTTCTTCTCTGAAGACA
>WBNO01026193.1:19842-119683 GCA_013400575.1 Peucedramus taeniatus | reverse complement strand
GTCTATTTAATCTCCATCTCTCTTCTCATTCAGATCCAGGAGGATCAGTGTTTGCAAGGTTTCCATTATCCAAGGAAAAAGGGGTCAAAGTCTCAGCTTCTACCTGCCCAGGACTCCCACTGCTGGGCACTTTCTGACCCCCCCTTCTCCTTCTCGTACTACCAACACACGGCCCTGACGCGCTCGCTCTCTCTCTCTCTCGGGGTGGGTGGGCCTGCCCGATGCACCTCGGTGTTCCTCCAAGAAAGAGAGTTAAAATCTCGGGCTCTGCTACCCGGAGGACAGCTGCAGTCTCACAGCCGCCTGCCCAGGGCTAGGGCACCTCCTCCCACTTCTTCTCCTCTGCCGGCGTGCTGCTCTCTCTCTCTCCCTCTCTTCCCCCCCACTCTCTGGGGCTGCCCGACACATCTCAGTGCCTCTCCGTC
Organism: Peucedramus taeniatus; assembly: GCA_013400575.1. Taxonomy (NCBI): domain Eukaryota; kingdom Metazoa; phylum Chordata; class Aves; order Passeriformes; family Fringillidae; genus Peucedramus; species Peucedramus taeniatus. Next base: position 119,258 of record WBNO01026193.1, on the reverse strand, counting down.
CCTCTGTCCTGCAGGGCCCGACTCCGCTCCTCTCGCCCTCTCTGCCCGGAGCTCCCGGCCCGCCTCAGCCAGGCCCACGGCTTCCCCCTCCTCCACCCAGCTACAAGCTGGGCGGGGGAGGTCCGATCTCTTCTCTGACCAGAACGAAAGACAAAGTTCCCCTGGGAGTGCTCTGCTTTAACCCCTGTGTTCTCAGAGGCGTAGCCATGCCTTCAGTGGACACAGGAGGTGCCAATATTCAAATCTGATCTGATTGGTTTTGGCTACAACTTCCCAAAAACTCACTTCCTGGTCAACCCACCACACAGTGTTAGATGTTCCTTCTAGCAGGCTTACCACAAGTTTGTTCACACAGGAAACTGCTGGTGCTTAAAAAAAACCAACCAAAACCAAACCACCAAAAAAACCCAAAAGAACTCTGCAAAGTTTTTTATTTTTTGAAGGTATTCAAGTACCTAATCCATCAGAAGCAGTTATGCAGATAGCTTTTAAAAATCAGCCCTTACCACCACAGAACTGCAGGAAGGGCCTAATATCCAAAGGCTCTTGGCTGGCACAGCACCAGGACCTCACAGGTCCTGCCAGCATCTGGGTGTAAAGGACAAGAACTGGCTGTGCTTCCAGAGCCCTCACTGCCAGTCCCTGACAGGCTCCCAGCAGCCTGGTGTTACACCACAGAATCAAAGATTAGCTCCTATAATCCAATTTGTAATTAAGTCAACGGACTTACAGTTCAGTCTGAAGGGGTGGACTCTTCCCAGGGGCACTGCAAGGATACTGCTTCCTGCAGATCCTCACTTCACCCCTCCTTGTCTTGAATTTCAGAAAAAGGCAGAGGTCAAGGGGAGAGAAATACAATGCCGATTGTCACACCTGAAAAATTGCTTGATCCTGTCAACCCTTCAAAGATATGGTGGCTCAGGTGGCACAGCACATTTCAGATGGCTCTCACTGGGCACAGATGGGAAACTGTTGTATGAAAAAGCACTGATTCACAGGGGAGGGCTGGATGGAACAAATCTCTCAGTTTGGAGATGAATGGAATTACAGTTTGTAGTATACAGGATTTTTTTTCCCTTAAATAAAAAAGTCCTATGGGGGCACAAACACCTTCCCTTGCAAGTCTGGTCGCATGCTGCAGAAACAAGGCAGAAGAAGGCATTTAAACATAAAATACAAACTACTCAGAGGTTACAAGAAGCATATAATATTGACATAATTTGCAAAGCCACTTAGGCAGCCATTGCACCTCAGGGTCTCAGCTAAACTGCCATTGTTTGAATCTCTGGAGCAGCTAATTACCAGCCTACCAAAAGGAGATGGCTATTTCTGCAGAGCCTGGAGGAAGACTAAGTTCATTTGAGAACTCAGGTTAAGCTGTGTGCAAGTCTTTTTCCTCCATTTTTTCTAATTTTCGTAATAGAGGGTTGCAGGTCTGCATTCTCACAAAGCAAAGACAGGTGTAGAAGTAGAAGCAGAGGCAATTTCCCCTTGCCCTCATCCTTCCAGAGAGGTCTCTGCATTACCTGAGGACCTGTCCCAAGGGCACCAGCCTGCCAGGGGATTTGATTGACCAACATTCCCATCAGGGAGGCTGAGCTGACACTTCAGCAAGGAGCACTGCTCTGTGACCTACTTGGACGTTTCTGGAATGCTAACTCACAATAGCTGCTGCTTCTGCTCACTGCTGCATTTGCCCCTTTCTAGCAAATAATGCAAATTAAACAATTAATAACTTCTCCATTATATGCACCAAATTATTCTGTCACAGGAAAACAAAACTTTCTGTGTTGATGGCTTTGCATTAGTAAGACTCTTTCTTGTAAGGAATGATGGCTCTGTATTTTCTGCAATAACAGCCCACAGCTTCAGCCGAGACTCTGCTGTGTGCTGTGTTCCTTACCTCAGCACAACCTTCAAAGCTGATTTCCTTCAGCTTTAGATTAAGACAAACCATGCTTGATGCAGCAGATTATATGTTTCCCCTATTGGCCTGGCAGCACTTAGAAGTGTGACTTTTGGTTTATACAGCTTAAGCCTCAGGGTTTACTTGCAGGTTAAATATCAGAATACTGAAACAGCAAGATGCAACAGGAGGATAAGAGCAGAAACAGCTGGGAGTCCTCCTTGAGATTTCAAGTGAATAAGTAATCATAAGCATATATCAAATACATGGCCAAAAGCACTGTTAAATGGATCTGTTATTGCATTCAGTTGTTTGATTATCCCTCTTAAAGCACTTGTAGAGCAGCACCTTAAGACAAGGGTTGGATGTGAAGAGAATCATCCACAACTGGCTGATGCAAAACATAATCTATATTTCTCCCCATTTTTGAAGGCAGTTTGCATTTCCTTGTCTGCTTTCCCTCTCTCCACTTTGAAGGTAAAATTCTGATACCTGTCACTCCACTCTCTCTGAAACCTTCTGTACCCTGATATCCACACACTATTTCTTTCACTTACATGGCAAATATTAAAGGTGCCTCTCAAACATCATCCTCTCTGCTGCATTTTCAAGCTATGACACAATTTCTTAGTGTTTTATATGAAGCAGCTCAAGTAACAACCTCTGAGGTAGCCAAGCCCTTCTCCACACTTCGGACTAGCAATCAGACCTGTGCTGCAGTCTTTTTTTTTCATCTGAGTCATCAACACTAATTGTTTTCAGAGCTGCAAGTGATGGTAAGCTTTTTGGGACAGTGAAATGGAGTCTTGACCATGATGAGCACCAAAGGACATAAAACTGAGTCAGTGGGCAAAAGGATGACAGAGCAGCTTCACTTTTAGGGAAAAGCAGTCTATCAGAACTGGTGTTAGAGGTTTCTGATCTCAGAACTGGCAACTGTAGCTCAGCAAAAGCTCTTGAATCACAGCGGACAGCTCTGAAACCTCCATGTCAGTGAGCAGCAGCAGGCAAAAAAAACCCCAAAACAACAAAAACCAATCCAAACCAAACCAAAATCAAAAGCACAAAAAACAACAAAACAAAACAAAACAAACAAAAAAAAACCAACAGAAAAACCCCACCAAAACAAACCAAACCCCAAAAAAACCAAAAAAACCCAACAAACAAACAAACAAACAAACAAACAAACCAAAACAAAACCCCCAAGAAACACAAACAAAAAAAACCACGAAACAAAAAAACAATGAAATACTGGCCATCATTCAGGTACTGAGAATGAGACCAGTGGTGTCATTTTGAAGGTATTTAAATAAAACTTTGAGTGACCGCAACTGGAGTACTGCATAAAGTTCTGTCCTGACTCTCACATCTCAGGGAGGAAGCAGAGTTAAAGAACAGGTAGAGAGGAAGGACAACTAACATCAGCACAAAGACAGATCCATCAGCACATGAGGAGACAGTAAAAAGGCTGAGACTCTTCAGGTTTCTGTGAGGGGAAGAGAAAGGAGTGTCCAGGCTGGGGTAGTTATCCTAAATAGCATCTCTCAGTGACATTCTTGAGGGCAAAATACTGGGCCAGGGAGCCCATTGCTCTAATACACTGAGACATCTCTCAAGTTTTTTATCATCTCCACTTACTGAATAAATGATAAATGATTGAGGATTATTAGCTGGAAGTAAAAATATCCAAGAATATGGGCTACTAGAGGAATTCAAATAGAAAAGCTAGTTTGTACTAACTTTTCTGGACAGTTAAAGTATTTCTTAAGACAAACTTTTTTTTTTTTAATTAAAAAAAAAAATCAGCGGTTCTCTTAGTGGGCATTAATTAAGTTCATCTTCCATTACCCTAAATCAAGAAGAATAAAGACTTTATACCAGCTGTTTGGGTTAATAGATCACAGATCAGTTGCTTATATCATTAACTAGAAAATTAATGAAAACACATTAACAGTTGTGGGAAAATTATTTTAAGGAGAATGTCTAACTTTTCCTTTATCAGCTGATTTTTTTTTTATCAGTTATTCTTTCTAATTTTTCTTTATTTTGGTAAATTCAGTTAACCAAGATTTTTTTGGTGTTTCATCAAAACCCTGTATTCCTGTCCGGGTTGAGAGGACATAGCCTCATGCTGTGCCAGGAGAGGTTCAGGTGGAAATCAGGAAGATTTTCTTCACTGAAAATGTGGCCAGGCATTGGAAGGGGCTGCCCAAGGACATGGTGGAGTCACCAATCCTGTAAGTGTTTAAAACCCAACAGTATGTGGCACTCTCTTTGACAAGGTGGTGATCAGTCAAAGTTTGGACTTGGTAATCTTAGAGGTCTTTTCCAGCCTAAATGATTCACACTGAACTGCCTAAAAAAGCCTGTTTCTTACTCATATCCATGTAACTCCAGTTAAATACCACAGGATTTCTGAAAGAAGTGGAAACAATGTTGGGAAGCTGAAAACATAAAAGAAAAAAGGTGTGTGAAAAAAATCAGTTCTTACTAAGGCAGCAGCAGAATTGAGTGTTAATGAAAGCAGCAACTCCACTCCTGGCAGAAAATACACTCCTGCAGAAATTAATACTGGACTCTCATGAAATCAGAGTCTTTAAACAAACATAAAGAAACAGCAGTAACAGCACCTCTCAACAGAAACCCCACCCGATTCTGTGAACAGCTGCCGTAGGATGAAGGGAAGGCAGCACTGGAAGGGGCAATGTGGTTCCTACTTACTCTACTAAATCAAAGAGCTTCTGGGGCTCGGCTGGGGGTGGGTAGATGATCTCCTCGATGCATTTCCGGACACAGTTTGCATAGGCAGTAGAGATGTGGATGAAGGCCTCGAGGTTCCGCATCTGCCGGGCCAGCTCGAGGAGCCGCTGCGTGCCCATCACATTCAGCTGCAGGGCATGTCTAAGGAAAGCAGGGGGAAAAAGCAAAAGGCATTTCACTGGTAAGAACATATAAAGGCTTAGCCTTATCCAAACTTCATCATGGAAAGGGAAGTCAGGGAGAGCAAGGGGCACGGTGGAGTAGAAAGTGTCACTGAAATGCAAGTGTGAAACCAGCTTTGAAAGCAACGCTGTAGGATTCGCTGTTCTGGACACTGAATGTCTCAAATATTTTTATTCAATTTGAAGGGTCACAAGTAAGACTTCACTCACATCTCTAAATGTGACATGTTGGCCACCCTTCCCTAGAACATGTATTTCTAACCCCTGAGGCACTGTGGTTCCTATGGTACACACTCTGTTCTCTGGAGGGACCACTGCTAAACCAGAAGAACACATGGTTTCAGAAAGCAGAAAAAGGTCCTTGGGCCCAGAAAAACAGATTCATAGTGTCATAGAATGGCCTGGCTTGGAAGGGACCTTAAAGATCATCCAGTTCCCCTCCCTTGCCATGGGCAGGGACACCTTCCACTATCCCAGGTTGCTCAGAGCCCCATCCAACCTGGCCTGGAACACTGCCAGGGATGGGGTAGCCACAGCTTCTCTGGGCAACCTGTGCCAGGGCCTCAGGACCCTTACAGTAAGGAATTCCCCCCAAATATCTAATCTAAACCCACTCTCACTTGGTTTGAAGCTACTCATAATCAAAGAAGACACCATTAGAGATAACAGCTTAAGTTCCCAAGGAATGGAAATGAGACGTGATAAGCATAAGAGGAAGAATGTCCTGGTTAGCAAGGCTGACCTTCAAGCACTCAGCATAGCTAGAAATTGTCCTAGAGACAATCTGCAACAGATCTCAACCCTCAGACTCTGTTGCCTGCTTTGTACTGGAATAGAGACACTTTCCTGCACAGAAGGGAGAAGACTTAGGAATATGCAATCTGCTCAGCTCAGGAGTAGAAGCTTTCAAAGACATGTACAATATTAGGAATTATGCCATCAAGCACAGTGTACACTAAAAAAACTTAATTATGTTGAGAGAAAATGTAAACAGTCGAAAGGAATGAAAACATCAGCTGAAGAGTACAATCAATATTTGGATCACTGTATCTAAAGCCAGAGATACTTTTCTTTTTAAATGCTGCTATCAAAGAAAAGGATTTTCTGTAGATTTCTATTTTCTCCTGCCCTTCTAGCAGGATGAATACTTCTACCTGAGCTACCCTTCTGACAAAACTTACTTTTCCATGCACATTTCTGTTTGACTGCATCCCTTCTGAGAAGTGATGAACTGTGCTCATAATATGGGCCTAGCATGGATTTCTGCTGAGTTGCTCAGAGTTCCTTTAGCCTTCAAAGGGAATATTATCTAACCCTGGTGGTTTGTTGTTTGTTTCATCATTCTTTATTTTTTTCTATTTCTATTAAAACAGCATCTATTAATATTTCAATATAACACAATTTTTGAGATTTCTGCCCTCAAGAGTTCCATCTGGAGAATTCCCTAAATGTACTGCATGTTGATGCCAATAATTCATTTAGTGTCTATGCTGCTGCATCTCCAGTATTTTCACAGCAGTGCTTTTGCCCTTTCCTTATCTACTGCCTTTACATATTCTGTCATAATCTTGGAGCTTCTGCCATGTTGAAAAAATAATTTTATTTCTGTCATCATCAAGTTGCTGCTCAAAGTCTTAACTAAGCAGCAATACTATGCTTCACATTTAACTTGCTAAAACTTTTACCCCTCTGATATATTTTATTATTCAGTCGGGAATAATTTCAGTTGAAGAATTTCTCATATTTTGCCTTCTAATCATCATTTTCCTTGTTCTGTTAGAGATTTTGACAGATCACACACAGTCTTTAGTTTCTCCACTGCCTGCAAGCTGATGACCTTTTAAACTTTTAGCCTCTTTCTAGCTATCCTCCATATTAAAAATGTGGCTTCCCTTTGATGTTTCATGCCACTGAGACTTATTTTTAAAGTGGGTTCATTTGTGCATTGATTTAAGAATATTTGGGGCTACTTACGTATTGGCTCAAGATCACATCAAGAGCTGCTTTCTTTCTGGTGTTTCTCTAATTAGTTGTTCTAAAAAGCAAATACTTATGGTGGACATAGTGGATATCTCTTTAGCCTATGAGCAAATAAAGACTGATATTACGAATTGTGTTTTCTACTATCACAGCTTTAGTGTTTTTTCAAAAGACTACGAGGATCTGGCAATGCAGATCATCCACCTCGGTTTCTTGAATAATCTGCATGGAAGCATTTACACATCTAATCTTGTTTCAGTGGCTTATTTCTGCTGGTTTTTCTTAATGGAAAAGTCTGCCTGGACAGGCACTCCCAAGGGAACTCCTTCAGAAACCGAATGAGTTATGCTATTGTAAACAGTTAATTACAGTGAGAGCTGAGTGTTTTAAAGGTTGTGATGGGCTGTTTTCTCAAACCACAGATCACTTCCCTCTCCAGCTACTGAGTGACAAAAAAGGCCATTAACAACACCAGCTTTAGAGACAAACACAACACAGTTTCAGTTCAAGCAGCTCTGCCAAAATATCTTCCTGATGACCTAAACCACACTTTTCCCCACCCCAGTTTTAGGTCATACTTAACTCCCTTATAGTATTACAACCCATTCCTGCACTCTTCCTTCTGGGATGCTCTGGGCAGTGCCATGGTGCACCCTGGATCATGCTCAGCAAACACAGAAAAGCAGGACGTACTTGAGGGGTTCGTCAAAGCGAACTGTGGCTGCACAGTGGAAGACAACATTGACCCGGGTCAGAAGCTCCTCCTCGTCTTCAGCACTGATGGCCAGCTTGGGTTGAGTGAGTTCAGCATTAATAGGCTTAATCTTCTCATGGAAATTAGGGCAATCTTCTCGGACCCTGTCAAAGACCTTGAAGCACAAACAGAGAGAGATCAGGTACTGAATTAGGCTGCTGAGATTGCTTTGATTAGCAGCCAGTCTGATTACATCAATCAATGCAACTGGCACAAAAGAGAATTCCTGTCTGGGGTGACATAGGTGAGATGATAAAATAGTCCATTCACTTGTTCCCTCCCAAGGGAAACAGAACAAAAATATAGGGTGTAAAGCATTACTCTGAAGAGATTAATGAATCTTTTCTGCCACCACTCATTTCCTCAGATAGCCACCAAAATTCCTGTGTCCACATCTTCTGCAACCACTTGCAAGATGGTGAGGGCTGCTGGTAGGACCAAATCAGGAGCTAAAGAGCAAGATGGCAGAGTATGGAGTGGGAAAGCCTATGCAGCTTTAGACTCAGGCTAGATGGTTCTACAAAGGACTTGCAGAGAGGAGGGGAAACTGGGCACAGTGTTGCTCCTCCTCCTCCTCTTCCTTTGCTGCTCTGTGTCTACTGTCACTCTCTGTTCACGTCAGAGGAGTCCAGTGAGGACCTGCTTTTGGGATGGAAGGATGGGGCACCTCAATAATCCCCACTGCTGAAGCTGCTGAGTGCCACCAGCAGTCTTGCATGACTGAACATGTGTGCAGCTGGTTGGCCTCTCAAGCCATCTTCCAGCCCTTTTCTTCCTACAAGTATGATCCATAGCTCTCTTCAAGACACATTTCTGAATTATTATATTTGAGCCATTTCAACTGAATTAATAGAAACTGTTAAGTACTGTTAAGTACAAAAAGAGCCTTTTTTTTTTTTTTTTTCTTTTGGGGGGGGGGTGGAGCAAAGTGACATCATGAAACATAGAAAGAATCAATAGAACAGAATGGCTGTGGGATCTGAAGAGGTATTATCTAGATTCCAAAGGATAATCACACCTCCGAGGTAACAAGTCTACTGTCAGGAACACCTAATACTGAGAGAGATTACTAAAGGATACAAAGGATGAATCACACCACCTTTGGACACCTTCAAGAGCTGTCTAGGTAAGCAGTGCCAGAAAAGGCAGGGAACAGTTGAACCTGCCTTGGGGAAGGAGGATGAACCAGCTGACTTTTCAGTGGCTCTGTGTTTTTGGGGTGTTTCCCCTCCTCTGTAGCCTACACACCAGTAACACTGAGTTTGGAAATATCTTTACTACCACAGCCTCTTGTTTTCTTAAGAGTTTCTTCTGCCTTTGATGTACCCAGTGCTTATGTACAAGCAGAAATTGTGTGACATAAATTAAACATACTAAGAGACACATGAAATATTACATTTCCCCTAATAGCAGTATTTTTTTGTTTGACTAAGGGATTATCATCTTTCTGATTATCTGACAAGCAAATCTAGATAAACCTTGAGGTTCTTAGGGATAAAGAGGTAATAAAAAATCATTAGCCTTCTCCTTCATGCATCACACTCTATACTTATTTTAAATTGCCACACAGCTGCACATCCTTCATAAACATGAAACTTTAGCCCAAGTTAGGACAAGACAAAGCCATTTCACTGTTCTCAGCTGCACCTGAGTGCACACATCTTTCATCAGTGTGGCTAGGCCAGAAAACAGATCTCTAGAGAGTCATTCATGGGCAAAGGTGTTGGTGAGAGCTGTTTGGACTGTAGGAACTGAATTCCCAGGCAGCAACAGCCCTAATGTCTGAAAAAAGCTTGTTTTCTAACAATGCTGCACTGGCTCTCCAAACATGCATCATCTCCTGAGAGATAGCAGCAAACTCTGATGGGACACAAAATGGAAAGGTTTCTCAGAGAACACACGTGAGACCAAAGCTATGTTGTGGGACTCTCAGAAATATAAGTTTGCATTTGCTCTGTTGCAAAGAGAGTGCAAAACGCCATGAAATGAGAGTTATTTTCTACTTGTGTGGCATAAATAATGCCAAGGCAGAGAAAGAATGAATCAGCCCTTTGTCTATTTCAGTCACTGGCATATAAAGTAAGAGTAGTATTTCTGCAGTGCCAGCCTTGGACAGCTAAATTCTTCCTACATCTCCTCCTGACATTCCCACTGCAGATAATATCCCCTTTGGCTTCTGTGCCTGCTGCTACCACGTGCCACTCAGCTGCTGCAGCTTTTCATCCCCTCCAATGATTCACTGCATTCCTCTGAAAGATGAAGGCTAATTCCAAATGCAAGTGCACAAGTCAGCACACTGCTTTGGAAACCTTCTGCACCACAGGAACATTCAGTACATTGTCACCATTAAATCAGATAACGGGAGCAGCTGTTTAATCAAAAAGTCTGCTGCTTCTTTTATGGAAGCTGAAGGGTTCAGACTTGTCAGTGCTTTACAGGGAAATGAGGGAAGATTTAAAGGCAAAACAAATGCAGCTTATTTTATACTGCTTCCTGCAGTTCAAGGAGTACTTAACATAAAGACGATGCTTAGTCTGAAGGTAAACTGTAATTGTATCTCTAAATTCTGATGAACTCACCAAGAGCATAAATAATAAATCCCCAGTAACTGTGTGAGGCCTAAGGATTGTTCTGTCTTTTCTTTTTAGAAGCCATCTGCCAATATAAAACACAGTCAGTGGACTGGCCTCATGTACTGCTGAAATTACATGTAAAGACTGGTCAGGTCAGCAACACTTCTGAAGGGATACAGGAATTGCCACAAAATCACAGTGAAGAGAAAGGAAAGGCCTTTGACTTCAAGTTGTCCAACATTAATGAAACTGAAGGAAATCAGTAATAACTGATTACTCTGATTTCAGTGTCTTTTTGAGCATCCTAATGCTGCTATTCCCATTTTTAACCTAAAAACAGGATGTAAGTTCAGCACGGGCTGTGCTGCCCCTCAATAGAGCAGAGAATTTCTTATTTCTCATTTTATAATCAGGCAATTCCCATTTATAATACTAATCAAATATCTGTGTTTTCACTATACATTGTCCAAAATGTAAAAACAGGACTTCTGGAATTTCTCCCAATGTTCTTCTTGAATGTGTCTGATGGACACTTTCCCTATTCCTGTCCTCCTAAGCTCTGACCTCCCTTTCCAAAGGACATCTGCAGCTCTTGGTGTTCCCTGCTCTTGCCTTAAAAGCATGTAATAATTCAGAGAGGTTTCTGCCTACCAATCCTTCAATCAGAAATTTTTCCATGTGACAAAGATACAAAAACCTCAAAGAAAGGGCAAATTGCACGTCTGTGGAACAGCACAGCTGAAAAATAAAAGAACCACTGAGCAGTGCAAAATGCCAAAGGCTTTGCATCTTCCTCAGGAGGCATTTTCAGTGAAGCAAATACAAAGTAATGAAAAGTAGAGTGCCTAAGCCATGGTCCACTTTAAAAAAAGAGCTTGCATGAGTTTAGTCTTGTCAAAGCCTTCTCAAAGGGCTGGGTAGTCCTTTCTGGTTTGGACAGCACTCCTGGATCTCCCTCAGGCACTGGTGACTGACACAGAAAGCATCAAGCTTTTAAGTGTGGCCAAGATAGGCAACCTTTTTTCCTCAGGCGTGTTTAATAGGTGCCAGGAAATCAGGCTTCTTTAGGAGGATTGGTAACTTACATTACAACATGAACATTTCAAGGCATTACTGCATGACAACCTTTAAAATGGAGAAAATCCAGAGAATTTCCACAAAATGGGACTCATAAATGACAAAACATTGAGAACAGTAAGGCTGAGAGAACTCAAAAAAAAAACCGAAGAGAAGAGAAGAGAAGAAAAAAGAAAAGAAAAGAAAAGGAGAAAAGAAAAGAGAAAAGATTAAAAAGCTTCCACCTCTCAGATAAAGAAATAGAAGGGATTGCTTAGCATGATTCAGGAGAATATGGGCAAGAATTACTCCTTGTGAAGGAAATACATAATTTATCCTAAGAAAGACACAGGCCAAGAGCTAAAATATCAGTGCAAGAATTTCTTCAAAGAAAAAAATGTTCACTGGCTGTGTGGAACAATTTTAAACCCAGGGTGTTTGAAATCCCTCTTCTGAAAAGAGCATGGGTGTACAAATGCAGGGGAACAGCCTATATATAAATACACAAAATAACACCCCCTAGGGTGTGCATCTATCCTTTGGTGATTTCAATGACAGCATCACAAATATACAAGTGATCATCACAAATTTAAACTGCTGAAGGAACCAAAGTCATGAAAGCAACTCCTAAAAAAACACCTGATGTCTGCAGTTTAGTCCTGCTAAAAAGGGGTTATCAGACTTGTGTTTGTCACTGATAAAATCTTCCAATACATTTAAGGAAGGAAGGAAGGTACAGAACTATTTTAGAATTGCCATTGTAGCAAATTTGAGATGCAACTGGGCAGCTTCAAAGTAATTAGCCAGCAATTAATCTTTAGCCTGGTAGATTTCCAGCAATAAACACCAGGATTATTCAGTCAAGAAATGTGTGAAAATGCAGATCAGGGAGCTTTAATTGGGACAGAGCCTTTTCTTCCCCCCTTATGGATTCTCTGCCTCATTTCCTCTTCAGAAAATTGCTTTTAAGTACAGTTCTTCTCAAGGCAAATAAAGCATAATTCATCTCATCAGTGGGAAAACAGGCAGCAGAGCATTCCTCATTACAGAAAAACAAATGGCTTATGCTTCAATTCAGAGCTATTACTTTCCCCCGAGTAGAGCTAATGTAATGGAAATACAGGACCCACCACCAACACCTAGTAAACAAAACAGCCAATTATTTTAAGATGAAGACTACAGAAACAAAGACAGGGACAGAAAGCTTCAATAAAGGTCAGCTAATACTGGTATGTCTAATATACTAATATGTATATCCAGCTATTTGGGATGTGGTTTTGAATAGCCAGCTTCCTTGAAAATTGGCTGCTGACCAAGCCTGCTGTAGTCTAGCAAGAATACTCAAATTACAGAGCAGAGAATCTGGAACACTTTCCTAGTCAGATGCTGTGGACAGGAGCATGAGGGATCTGAGAGACATGGAAAAGCTTTCCATGGTCTCTAGTGCCATTTTATTGGTGGTGGGACAAGTCATGGATAGAACAAGTTATCACAGATGTTCCTGGTGCCCCTGGGTGGTAGTTTGAGATCAGCATCAGTGTTTGATGGGGAAGAATGTGAGTGCAGGGAAGAAGAATGGCAACACTTGGAGCTTTTCCTACAGGAACCACTAAAAATGTTTCATCCCACACATTTCCTAGGACTGTTGTCCTTCTCACCCTTCTCTGTAACTATGCCCCAATGAGGCCATGGGTCAGCAGGAGTCAATTGCCGAAGGATGTCAGCAGTCACAACTGGAGTCAGATCCCTGTGCTCAGTTCCTGCTTTGCAGAATTGATTACCACTGGCTTTGAGAATCACTGTATGGACTTGGAAATATCAGTAAGTATAAAATTATCCAGACACAGGATCTTTATCTGCTTTGCCATATCCATTACCTTTAATCACAAATCTTCAATGCTTCACTGCCAGATTTTCTTGGACACCAGGGAGAACTTCAGGAGTGTTTGTTGAATTCCTGAGGATAACCAGCCAGGACTAAGGGCTGTGTCAAACACAAATTCCTACATTTTGGAGATGTTGTTAGAAATTACCAAGAAAGACTTGGAAGGACATTTAAAGAAATTACCAAAAACTGCTTTCTCATTTGAGAGCATGTTGGCTGTCACACAGACACAGAGGAGGCAGCACTGTACAAAACAGTGCTGGAATGCAATTCCAAATTTTGCTTGGACAAAACATCTGGGCCATTCAGCTCCTAGGCAAGTCTAGAGATGCAGTCTTCTGAACTTGGGTCCCTCCAAAGGAATGGCAGCCTATGGTGGGTGTCCTGCCCTTCCTCACCCTGTCCTTCTTCTGAGGCAGAAAGCACAGAATGTCATCACCACAAAGAGAATCAGGGGTAATGTGGGCACAAAAGTGCACCTTAAATAAAAGGGTAAAGGGAGGTAAAAATCCTTTGACATCACACACAGCAGAAGCTGAACAAATCAAGATAAATGCATCAAATATTTAAAGCTACTCAAATAAAAGACAGAGATTCTTCAAACATTGCAGTGAGAGGGCACTCAAGTGTAGAGAGCTGAACATCTGGGAAATGAGTACAGTAGAATAATAATTCACTCTTCTAGAACTGTGCTAGAAGATTACCAGAAAAAAGAACAAGTCACAGGTCACAAGTGAGGAGTTAGCCTGGAACCAGGGCTTTTCCCAACAGATATCCTACCTGTGGCCATGATGTCTTGGAAGGTAAAAAAACTTTCTGGCATGAGTGCAAACCATTTCCTGCCAACTGGTCTCAGTGACTGAAATTCATGCTAAGAATTTATGGATGTGTCAAACAGTACAATCAATTAAAGATGGAAGTTTTGCAGGAGGTTCCTGGAATGCACTGATGAGAACTTCCTTCTCCAAGTGACAGAGGAGTCAGTGAGGAGAGGTGCTGTGTTGGACCTTGTTCTCAGCAACCTCTTGTTCTCATCAAGAGGTTCAGATGGGATATTCTTGGAAACTCCTCCCTGCGAGGGTGGGAGGTCCTGGCTCAGGTTGTCCAGAGCAGCTGTGGCTGCCCCGTCCCTGCAAGTGTTCCAGGCCAGGTTGGAAAGAACTGGGAACAAGCTGGTATAGTGAAAGGTGCATGACAGGGAGTGGAACTGGATAATTTTTATGATCTCTTCCAACCTAAACCATTTGATGATTTTGTGATTTACTCAGGACAATTTCTCATTTCAGCATTTTTCTTCTGTGCTCACATCTGACAAAAATATTTTGGCTTTCTTATGTCATCCCACATATATCTTTGTTATCTTCATGACAACATAATTTTTTGAGTGGTGCTTAAAAGAAAAGCCCCAAGTTGGGGTATCCCAGCCTGTTAAATACCTACCTTTTTTCCTTCTTATCTCTTAAGTAGGACCATATTCCCACAGTCAGGCTACAGGCAGCACACACAGTGAGAAAACAAATGGGAAAATCCCTGAGAGATTATCAGAAGCTAATGCAATTTAGAAGACTGATAGGAAGAGCAGGGACACTACTAGAAGTGAGGGCACTTGTGAACAAGAGACCAACCCAGTGAAGAAGAAAACAGTTGATATTCTAAGAAAACATCTAAGAAAGGATGTCTTAATCATTGTAAACCGATTTTCTGTAGTGTCACTATTCCAAGCAAGCAAGGAAGTAAGACAGTTACAAATAATCCTTGATTTCCATCCAAGGAGCCTTCAGCTTAGGGAAATTAAAACTTCTTTAAGAAGATAGAACCATCTGTCCAAACAGAGTCAGCTACGTACAGCACAGTCTGTCTCTGCAAGTACCCCTGCTACTGGAGACAAACTGTAACCAACACCTCTGATTATGGCCAGTTCTCAGAAGAATCCATAGAAACCTTTTGGATAGCAGGATTTGCAGAAGCCCCTCTAGAATCACAGCTCAAAACTTATCTCTGAATCTCTTTGCATGTTATTGAAAATATGGACTTATTTTCAACAATGCTTGGCTCAATTAGTTCTGCCCATAATGAACATTCTTAAAACTCACCATCTCCTGGCCATGGGTAAAAACGAAACAAAAAAAAGTTATTAAAAAAACCAATTCCACGGAACTTTGTCAAATTATCTGGATGTAAGGAAAAGGCAGAGTTGTCCCAGGAAGTCTGTAGCAGCCTTTTGGCATGCAGACTTTCTTTTCCAGTCGCTTGGGTCTCATCAAGCAGGAGGTGTTGTCTTGTTTCACAACAAAGATACCTGTTGTCAGGAGGGCCATTTCCCGTCAGCCTGCGATAGTAACACGTCTGCCAGGAGCAGATGTCGCTCACTTCCCCGTACAAAGATCAGAGCGTTACCACAGATGGCTCAGCTACACCCTCTGAAGTGTTTCTCCCTCTCCTGCCATTGCAGTTGCACCCCACTAGAATGTTCTGACAAGCCTGATGGTAAAAGACAAGTCAGATGATGTTTCACACACCCGGCTAGACTGTTCCTCTTTAAGGCAGGGAAAGACGAGTTTTGTCTGCAGTCAGGTAGGACTTTATCTGTGTTTTGTTCTTTTGCTGTGGTTGGTGGTTTGTTTTTTTTTTTTTTTTTTAACAATAGAGAAATCCAGGTATTTTAGTATGGAAAGAAACACACACACATTTAAAATAGGATCAAGAAAGCCGTATCAAGTGTCCTTAAACCAGGCTCAGGTTTTAGCTTGCTCTGGCACCTCAGAGACTACTGAAGGGTAATCAACAAGCCTAACTTATCATCTCTGGCATTCTACTAATTCTTCCAGCTAAAGCCAGAATATTAAAACTTTCTGAGCACAGGATTTGTGGCTCAAGACACCTTTCACACTTACATGCATTTTACAATACATCCATCAAGAGCAAAGTTACTTTTCTCTGGAAGTACCTTTTCAATTCATACTGCTTCCCAGGGAGACCAAAGAGGATAATCCATGTAAGCTGAACCGGAATTCCTGCTCGCTGCCTTTAGCTTCCAGCTCAAGACGGCACCAATTCATATTATGTTACCCAGTCCATACAAGGCAGAAAAGTGAACACTTCGGCTAATTATGCTTCAGGTGTAACAAATCACTTGATCATGTGTCACCAGAATGAGCAATGTTTCCAGCCAGGTTAAATTGTGCAGGGCCAGGAGCTGGATTTGATGATCCTTGTGGGCCCTTTCCAACTTGGGGTATTCTATGATTCTGTGAACAACAAAAAGCTGTTTGTACACAAAAGCCTCCCCATCTGTCTGAGCAGGGATTACCAGTAATGAGCCTGTGTCCTTGGCTATGGTCCCACGAGGTTATAAATTCTTTTAATGCTTTCATCTACCGGTGAAAAAACCATGGCAGAAGGAGTGAAGGAGAAACAAACAGAACATACCCAACCAACCATCCTGAGGTACTGAAACACACCTCTCAGCCCACACAAGTAAATACACAATGTTTGCAAATGCTACTTGCATGAGGCCATACTATATATCCTAGCTATGTATTTAACTGAGGGAATTACTGGTCATTTCTCCACCTGTCCTGCTACAATTGGTAGAGGCAGCCTATTGGTTTTCTAGATTTCCAGGGAAAAAAAACAACCCAATACTTAAGGATCTGCCCCAAACGATGTGCTTGTAAAGTTAGGATCTCTATGGCATACAGTACAGCTACCACAGTGTAATAAGTCATATGCAGAAGGTCCTGATGGAGCACCAAGAAATGCTTCTCCTGACAATGAAGAAAGCCATTAAAACAAAACAAAAAAAAAGCTGAAGGACAACAAGCTGCAGGAGCACAAAACCAGAGTGGGACAAATGCATTACACTGGTGCTCTGTTATGCAGGCCATGCACAAGAGGAGAAACGGTTTGTGTTTAATTACAACTGGGTAGAAGAGTCAAGACTACAATAAAATTGTATTAGTGAGTGAATATGGTAAACAATATGATGCTAGCATGGACTGGATGCTGGCAGGGGAGTTTTGTGCTGCAAAGTCTTCAAAGTCACCTGTACCCAGGTAACCATGTAAGTAAAACCATACAAATCAAGACTGCCTGAGGAACAGCACTGAAAAAATCCACCAAACTTGAGTATGAATACAGCAGTAATGGGACCAACTAAGAGAAAAAGTAACTGGGGACAGACTGTCTGTTTGAGAGGAGTTTGGATAAAGAAAGTGAAGTGTAAGTGTGGTCTAAAAACCGAACATCCAAAAATAGTAAACACGAAGATATAAAATCAGGTACAAAACAGAAGAGGACAGGGCTTTTTTTTTTTTTTTTCCTGGAGTGTGGACACCTCCAAATGGTGATGAATCCAAGTCCACAATGATGCTGAAAAGACCCCTACTGGACAACCTGCTGGAGCTGCCATCATGTCTTTATCCGAAAAGGCCTGGTCTGAGACAGTGGACAAAGGAGGGGATAGACTTGAAGTGGTTAGGGAGATAGAGTTATAAAACTCAACAGAAGTTGGATGTGATTCACAATAATTATAATGATAATTAGTAGCTTTATAGTTGTGTGTGCTTTTAGATTAGTTATCATTTAATTGCTGTATTGGTCTCTTAGCAGTGTATTGCTTAATTTACTATCATCATAATCTGTTAATTCAGGTTATGTCTCAAGCCTGGACCCTGAAGGGGAGAGCCAGGCTCATAAGGTAACCTATGGGTACCTGCTTTGGCTCACCAGCCTGAAAGACCAGCTCTATCCTTCAATCAACAGGGACAGCCTTCAACCCACCTCCAGATGGATGCTCAGCCTCACACCCAGCCAGTCTCTGTCTCCATCCTCTGACCAAATCACACCTGTAATTCCAAAGCACTTGTGACAGAATGAGAAAACACCGATCTCGGTGTTCTCGGATTTTCCGTGCTCAGCTCATGACATTTCTGCTCCTCACACTTGTACAGAAAAATGACAAGCCCACTGGTGTGTACTGATTGAAGAGAGATTCTGGAATTGTTTTGTGGTGTCATTCCTGTCAGCCTGAGGGAATCACGACAGCACAAACACATCTTCACCACTAAAGTTGCAATTGTGATGGGGGGACTCTCGTACTCCACTGGCCCTCCACCTTCCTTTGTGCTTTTCTGTTGCAGAGCCCATTTTTGGTGTTGTCATACCACTGAATCTCCACCTCTCTGGGACCCTTTGTAACACCCCCAAGGGGACCTCAGGGTCCCCTGAGCAGCTGTATGGCGTGCCTAAGCAGGAAAGGAGAAATACTGCTGTGCTGCAGCTGCAGAAAATGACTCCTGAAGTGGCACGTGCCCCAGTGGTGAATGTATGTTTTGTATTCTCCAGCAGCATCCGAGTTAATGGCCAAACAGATTGCTCTAACTGCAGAGATATGCTGCTTTCAGACTCATTTTCACAGCAAAAAAGTTTTAGGCCACCAGGGCAGCAGAACTACGAGGAAAGGACAAGGAAAATCTTAGTCCATGCCATTTTCCTTATGTGGAACATTTTACGGCAACTCACCCCTTTCAAATGGAAGGCATTAGGTTTTGGCATTTTCTCTCTGGGAATAATAGCACAGCTATTATCTCCCCATCATTTGCCCAATTCATCACTCAGAGCATTTCAATTTTGTCTAATTCAGAGAGAGTAAAAACGTACTAAACCAAGAATACCCTCTTCCCTTTTACACTGGAAGAGATGACTCTCCAAAACACTGTGTTTCCTTCCCTCCCACATGCCTAAAAGCATCTCTTGTAAAGGCTCAATTTATATAATAATATCTGATCATCACTCTCTGAACCAAGAAAAATAACAACTAATATGCAACATTGACAATACTGGAGCCATCTGTGTCCTATAGAGTATGAAGATCAGTGATGTGCCACCATAGAAACAGCAGCTCAGGAGATCACCTCTAAGATTAAAGCCCATTCCAGAAGGATGCTAATCTACATTCAGCATTGCAGCCATGGAAATCTACATTTCCTTGCATGTTGCTCAAAAGACCTTGCCAGTTTAGGTAGGATTTTACCAGGACAGGTTCAATTTCTGAAACATTATTGCTGAATGTTTTATACTTGAGGATAGTTGTTAGCCCTGCAGTTTAGTATCAGTTATTGTAGCTAAGAATGGTTTAGAGCATGTGCAGTCATTTATTTTAAAAATTGACATTTTTACTGTAATGCCAAAGGGAAGGAGAATTTAAGTCTCAGACTGCTTAGCATTGTTTCTATTAAACCAAAGTGAAACTCTGCCTTGTCTGCTACGTTTTTAGTAGCAGCAGTGGAGTATCCTGGACTACTGGTTAACATAAGAGGTTGGGAATTCCCTACTACACTGCAGTCAGACCTAAACTGAAAAGTCTGCCATAGATATGGACTTCTAAATGATCTCCTCTGAGCTGTGCTGGGTCTGTAGGCCTAACAGACCTAAAATTGCATTTCAATCAATGTAGCAAACAAAGAAATCCTGAAAAAATACTCCCATACAAGAAAGGGCCACTCCACTGAACCACTTTAAGATGTCACACTGGTAAAATGGACATGCTAGCTCTCAGCTGACGGGACTGTTAAACACCCTGAAAATGAAACATCAGCGTATCAAATGGCTAACAAGAAGTTCTTAAGAGATTACTCATGATTGAGCAGTAACCCACAGTCCTGGGTACTTCTTTTGTAGAGGAAAGCCTGTTTCATGGGGAGAGACTTTAATCCACACACTCAGAAATTGTTCGGTATTGGTCATGAACGTCATTATCAGTGCCAATAATTAAACCATGACCTTTAATGGATAAGTGTGTTTTTATCAACATTAGTGGACTAAAATGAGCTTAAGTGAAGAATTTGTCCAACTGTACATATTGGTGGGTCTTCCATCCTTAATGGTCTTCACCTTCAAGCAGGCAGACACAAATGTGTGGATGCAAAGTTTCTCCTAGTGCAGAATCACTTTTTTTCATTCTGAGTTTTGAGTGTCTGATTTTCTGCCCTCTTGCACTCAATCATAAATACATTACCATTTGAAAAAAATAGCTTAGAGAATCCCTTCCATAAGAGAGCTATTAAACAGCAATTTCTTTACCAGGGAGAAATGCCGCTGTCAAGGTTACAACGGACACCCTTGCTTCATCATTCATTTTTGTGTTTGTATTATGGTTATTTTTCCTATTTCTGTTCATCAGCAAATCAGCTTGATAGATTAATTCTTTTTTGAGATCGGTCTTAGTCACTGGAGTCTGTTCACCAAGAACCATCTGTTCCCCAAGATCTCCCTCCCACACACCATGGCAGAGTTACGCCTACAACCAGTTTCTTCTATTAGGAAAGAAACGACTGTAACAAGCTGGGCGACATGAGTCCCCAGGGAGACAACACACGAACTCACAACTTTGTTCATTATTATTACAAAGCAATACCCATTGCTCAAGGACTGACTCTGGAGGGTAAGTGAACCTGTCTACCCCTTTCCTCCCACTCTCTTGCTACAACACCAAGAAGTCAAGACCTGTCTAAGTGGGAATGGGGAACAACTGGATGATGTCATGGCAGCCCTTCTAGCCCTGCCCCAGCCTGGGCCCCAATTTCATGGAGTGTGTTTATGCGTGAGTTTGGGGCAATGCTCCGCAAATTCCTTCCTCTGCCTCTAACCTTTTCACAATCATGCAGACCTCTCTTAATCTTTCTGACTCCAACTCATCCCATCTACCTTACCTAAGTAGGTGACTGGGAGAGTTTAATCAGATTAAACTGAACGAGCTAACAGATCTATTATGAAGGTATCACCTCACCTCATCATCAAATCCATGACATCTGCCTAATAACAGCAATGAAGTGGGAGCCTCATCCCAAGTGATGAACACAGGCAGAAATTGGACTGTAGCCTGTGCCAGACATTCCAGGACCAGGATCAAGTGCACCCTGGGTAGCTGTCATCTTCACTTCTGTCACTCAAGCAAGAAGAAGCCAAACTGCAGTGGAGGAGAGAGCAAGTAAATGCATGCCTTGCCTTCCACAGAAAGACTCTCTCCTGGGAAGGACTGAGGAAGTGAACTGCTGGTTTCAGGTTAAAGACAGCACTTCTCTTCCCTCTCACCTATACAACATTTTCCCTCAGTCCCTAAAGTGACCTCCTGAACCAACTCCCCAGAGGTGTGCTGCTGGCCTCAGAGAAAATTTCATCTCTTTTAACAAAACCTTAATCTTTTCAGAACAGAAATGGCATTTTTTGCACTTCCTCTTTTCAGTGCTGCAGCTCAGAAGTTCTGGCACCTTCCCAGTTCATGAGCTCGGCTGTGTCTTTGGAGCTGGAATCCATCTAGCCTTGCTGGCAGAATAAAAACTAATGAAAAGAAGGGAAAAGGGCTGGTGAGTTAATTAAATGCAGCTCCTGTCAGAGGATGGGAGCACAAAAGCAGGTGTAGGCAGAGAAATTATCCAGGGGCACAAGAACTACCACACAGGAGCAAAGCAAAGATGTATTTGATTTGAGCCACCATCTGACAAGAGCTACAAAAAATGTTTCAAAGAAAGATGTAATGGTCTCATGGTGGTTTATAGAAGGAAGGGAATGGTTTAAGTGTTTAATTTACAACATTATCTTCTATATATAGTAAATATATATAGAATATATCTATTTAATAAAATACATATATTAAAACATGTATTTTTAGCCATACAAATGTTTAGCACAGCATAAAGCCTCATTTCATTGACTAAACATCATACATAATTAATATAAAAATCAAGCTATTATTTAATAAAATACTCTTTCCTTCTTCAGCGCTGAATTACTTTCACTGAACGTTGCCTTTCCTGGACACTGAGCTTATCTTACTTTGGGTTTATTTATTTTTAGCACAGATGTCTCTCACCACTCTGGTTTCATGTTCTGCTGATTCCCTGATGCCAGGGATTTGAACATCTATTACTACCTGAACAATCTGCAGACAAGCACAGAAAGCAGACTGCTTTCCTAGAGAGCACCTGCACTCCAAGGAACTCGTTACTTCCAGGGGTGCACACAAAAAGCAAACTGAAAGAGGATGGTCTCAAAGTTGTATCAAGTGACTAGGGAATGACACTGATTAAATGTCCCTCAACCTCCAGATTAGATATTAGGCAGAAGGGAGAGAACGATAACTAAAGGTTTCCAGACATGTATTTTGGATTTCAAATAGTTTATTTTATTAAATATTCCATTACTACCTATTACATAGTCTTCTTCATCAGTAAGTTCTTTATAAAGAAGTGCCATATAATTTTCCACAGGAAGGAAGAGACACAAAGATTTGAAGTGACGTACCTAAGGCCACACAAGTGGAAGGAGAACCCAGCTATTTTAAAGCCCTTTAGAAGTCAATATGCCTCCCTTAACCAACTGCTTCTTTCCTGAGACCTGCCTTTTGAGGGTCAAATTAACATCAAAATTTTGGCACTGACTCAAAGCCTGATCTATGCTTTAAAAAAAATGCAGCACATGTTTATCTCTCTGTAACTGGATAATTTTAAGAAAGGCAAGATTCACTGGGGTGAATAGTAGAAAACTTGAGTAACAGGCTTTTGGAAAAATCTGCTCTTTTTTGAGGGTTCCATGTGCTCTCCTCTGACATTATTCATTGTTTCAGCTGGGAGAGCACAGGCCCCCAGGGAGAAGCAAGGGAGAAGCACACGGGTGAGGCAGAGGAACGCCAGCCCCACAGAGCATCTGCCAGTCCCAGAGAGTATCTACCAGCCCTGGGAAAAGATGACATTAACTGGAGAATGCCTCTTGCCTCCAAGCAGGCTGGAAACATCACTCTTTCCAGCTCCAGGCTTACTAAGAAAGAGGATACAAATAACTGCTTTGCTCTCCATGCCTTTCCTACCCATCAGAAACTGCTTTTGACCTGTTCTAATCAGGAGCTAACATTTATTTGGAGGAAAACTGCCCAGAGGTAGCAATCCTGATGTGTCCGCAGAGTTAACACAGGAAACACAGAAATTGCCATTTGGTGATCCGGGGGTTTCATCCAAACCAAAGAAAGCAGTAAAACCTGTCCTCAGAGGACACATCTGAGAGGGACCAAGGAGTGAGTAATGTGTGACCAAAGCAGACACTGGTAAATGGAAAAAACTGATGGATAGCAACTAAGGTAGAAAATTTTCTCTGCAATGCACAGATGAGCACAGAGGAAGCTGTATCAACTCTCATTTGATGCAGCACAGACCCCAAATCAGCACTGAAATGGTACATGAAAAACACTGACAGAAAGAGTAATAGATCTCAAAAGCACCTATTCCAGAGCTTTTCACAGAGTCCATTTTGTGTAGACAGATGGGTAGCACACAATTGGATGAGGTTAAATGTACACCACTGCTATAAATAGTAACAAGGAGCAATGCCTCGGGATTGCTGGTGCTTGTTTTTCCCCGTCCACTTCAGCAGGAGGTTAATTTTTATTACGGACATAAGCAAGGCTTTGGTTTAGCCACACCTTTGGGCCTCTAGCACAAAAAATGTTTGGTCTTACAATAGTTGCTCAGTCATCCCCTGCTCTTCTTCCAAATGAGGAATCCATCACGTTCTGTAAATATGGACCCTTCCAGGGAAACTAACATTACATTTCATTTTGACAAATTACATACCAGTGCATTTCTTTCACAGCATGTATTTTTGTGTAAAAGTTGGGACTTCTACTTGAATTATTTGCTTTCTCCTACTGTTACTAGAGAAATGTTCAACTTTGAATCAAAACCAATGTACAGATCTACAGGAAACATATCCCATGTGTACCTACTTCAGGTTATGCCCTGTTATTTAAAATACACAATGGCACACATGGTTAATATCACATACAACTGGCTTCTCAGCTAAATGGAAAATTTAACATGAGAGAATTTGGTTTTCAGCCCGGTTTCCTAGGAAACATTTCCAGCTACTATTGGTGGAGGCTACAACTTGACTGTCAAGCCCACAATTTCCTTTGTTTGCAGTCCATCAGTTTGATTTCTTTTATCATCTGGTCTTCCCTACTGAAATACATCTAATACAGGGGGAAAGGTTCCTAAATACATGCAAAATAATTAGTATTTCCCAAACAGCCTCCCTAAAAGAGAGACACAAACTAATTAAAAAAGAATAAATGAAATGAGGTTATTTGAATTAATTTAGAACATGATATCCAGATTTGTACATGTTGAGGCTGCACAATGTTGATAAATATCTGCTAGAGACAATCTACAATTTTACTATTTATCCCTAACAAACAGATGGGCTTCTGCATTGCCATTTACAAGAGTATAAACACATTCTGAAAACAAAAACGAAACAAGGAAGAATTTAGGAATATGTGCACAGGTTTTTAACCAAATGTGCCATTACTTAGGTGAGATTTTATAACTCTTTAGAGCATCTGCATTTTCTAAAATTAAAGCATTACAGACAACAAGGACTGCAGAAAATCCATCCCAAATGGCACTGCTCTTTGAAGATGAGGCAAAACACACTGGAGTATGTACAGGAGAGAAAACAGGTCCCAGCCTCACAGACAGGCACTGACCTGGGCACGGTGCCTTAGTCTGGAACCTTCCTGGCTTTGTTTCTTACCAAAAAAAAAAAAAGTGATTTCCAAAGAAAGAGAAGGCAGCTGGATATTTTCAAGCATGCAGAAATGAAGCCTTGCTTGAGTGCTTAATGAAATTATGCAGACTCAAAGATATATCACCGCTTCTGTTGTCACTCACATTTCTTCTCGCTCTTTCTCTGTGCCTTATCAGGGAAAAATATGGACAACTGTGGTGGTTCCCTTCTTCTTCCCTGGTGGAAAGAGACTGGATCCCTCCCTTCTTCCCAGGACATTCACATGAGCTCAGACTGCAGTATTTTTGCAGCTCCTCTACCTCTTCCAAACCCACTCTAGTGGTAGAAGGTTGGTATGGCTCTTTTTAAGGATGCTATTAATAACATCCTTCAGACACCAGAAAAAATTCCTAGGAGCTATTCCTTTTATGCCCATGGAATGCCCAGTCTCCCTCCTCAGCTGTTTCAGTCATAAAAATGGGCATACAAGTGGGTATTGTTTTTGTGGTTTTTTTTTTTGTTTAACAGACAACATTTCCAGTGCCTTTCCATCATACTTTAAGTGACTCCTTCAGCTCATGAACCCAGTAATGATTAAGGCAATCAGGAACACAGATTAAAGACTGTGCTTTATGTTAATAACTGGGTGAGGATCCAGGCCTAATACCTTCAAAACTGGAGCAAGACCTGCCCTGCTTGTGTAGAAAGCACAAACACCAATGCTGCTACGAGCTGAACCTGCCCTGGTGAAATGGCTTCCTTGATTCCCACAGAGCGACACTTACTTTGTGAATTTTCCCTTTAGACATCCATAATTTTGGATTACAAGGATAAAGGTGAAACTTTTCCAATCATGTAATTGAAACAGGAATGCCAGAACACCACAAGGGCTCACTTTCTCTCCTGAGCTAAACTACCTTGAGATACAACATCATTATGAAAAATCTGTGGGTAGTACAAGAGCAGTATAATTTTTTGGTACTAATCAACACTGAATCTGTTGGAGAAATAAAAAGCTGTCATTTCATTTAATGCCTGCAGCAAAATTTACCTAGTTGATACTGAACATTACAAAGGTTAATTTATTTTATGCACTTCAGTTCTCAGCACGACACACCTTCTATCCAAGGATGTGAATGTATTTGCAGTGTACATCAGGAGATGGAATATGTTCATTAACAAATTCCACTGTTTATTTATGGTTAATATTTTACAGTAATAAACATTTAAAACATTCCTATTTCATAAGGTAACAATCTGAGGCCAACACCTTCTCTTTTGAGGCTCCCAGTAAAATGATAACCTTTGAAACACATCAGCTGCCTGATGTAAAAACTGAGAATTGCCTCCATCAAACAACTCAATAACTGATCTATATCTTTATGACTACAACTTCTCATTATGGAGATAGAGATATCACCTAAGCCACTTCAGTAAGACACAAGCAGATGTGAGGTTAGTTCAGCCTATCAGAACACTGATATGAGGAAGTTCTGTTGGGAAGTCTTCCCAACTGGACAAATTCCAAACCACAGAGCATTTCCCTGGTTGGTATCCATTGGCTGCATAGCTAATATTCCTGCAGTGCACTTCAGCTATGAACTGGAAGAGAGGCACACAGAAAAAACACGAAAAGGAGAATAAATAGTTAATCTCATCTGGGGAAAGGGCAGACACTCAGGAATAAGAGGCTTGTATTTTGCTGAGAGACAGCAAAGATATACAGAGGGGTATGGAACAAAGGACTTTGCTTCCTAATGGGAGACAGCCTTTAAGATCACCTGTTTTAGTGAAGGGTGTCCCAGCATGGCAGAGGGCTGGAGTGAGATGAGCTTGAAGATCCCTTCCAACCAAACCATTCCATGATGTGAAGATGGGACTGAGCAGATCATGGCTGTAAGGATCTGCAGATCATTTAACAGATATGAGCAGTAGAGCTGCACACTGGATTTGGGGCAGAGCTGACTTGGGGCAGCTAGGATTGCTGATGATTGAGTGATGTTCTGACCAAAACCTTCCCTGGAGATTTCTGGGGTTAGTGCAAAGTGGGGAAATGGGTTGCAAGGCCCCAAGGCAGCAGATCCTGTCTGTCAGAAAGAAATGGAAGAAGTGATAGGGGAAGGGCAGAAAGAATGATCATCTTCCAAGTTTCGAAAGGAAGGGCCGAAGGGCATAATTTTGGAGGGATGACAAAATGATTTACTGCTTCCATGCCCTATGAAAGCGCAAGGTCTCCATGCTGCTAAGAATGGTTACTGTCCTCTCACTCAGTGTACTGTGCACATAAAAAAATCTGACAGGAAAGACTCTAATTAGCATTCCCTAAAGGCTCAGAGACTCTCCATTGATAAAACTCCATCAAAATCATACAGGCACTACATAAACAATTCTGAATTGCAACAAACTTGATTTATTCTGTATTCCTTTCCTGTTCAGGCTGCAGTGCGGAGTCCTGATGCCCTTTGGACATGCCAACAGAACCCAGCCTATTGCCTTTGATCAGTTTGTGTTTCTGCTCACCATGAAACAGAAACATGCAAAATCAGTACTCAGGATTTGTGGAAACATTAATCTTTTAAAGGATCAGGTTTAATGGGTTAAAAATATTAGAATGAGACTCACATCTACATGCCACAACATATTTTTAGCACATATTAAGCCTTCACATACAAAAATTTTCCCACCCTCTGAAATTCCATGCCTTGGTCTCTTATGCATCCTTTCTTAGTGTAAATCCTTTAAATAGATTAGATTTAAAGAACTACTTTATTTGATGCTAGGAAGAGATGCTAAAGCAATATTTTGGCAGTTGCTTATGAAGTGATTAAAATCTTCTATTTATTCTGCACAGATATAAAAAAGGATGATCATTTATTTTGCTAATTGATATTAAATGGTAAGGACTAGAACTTTAAAGTGGTGGAAAGACAGAAATCAGAACCTGATTGTCCTTTCTTCATCAGACAAAGCAAGAGCCCCATGCAGAGAAAATCCCATCCTTGAGGAACCTGTATGGTGACAACATGAAGGAGATGGATGAATCAAAAAGGATGGACAAGAAGAAGAGAGTCTTATCTCTCAGTCCTTTGAGCAAGGCTGTATTTTCCCTGTTTATCTTTCTGGATATTCCCAGTGATGTTATACCTCCTGCTTCAAATTCTTATCTACAATACAGATTTTCTCTGCAGGCTATTTCTATGTTTCACCACACTCTTTATGACATTAATAGTTTAATGTAAATTTATTTATTTTTCTCTGCCCTTTCTGGAAAACAAAACAAAATCCCAAATAAACAAACACATACCCCCCAAAACAAACCAACCAACCAAAAGGCCCTGAACAAAACAACAAAACAAAAAACCCAAACCTATCTCAGCTTTTCTACCACCTTGACACCAATAAAATAGCAAACCCTATTTTCACAGGTGTCTCAGAGAAGGCATGCTCTGGGTTTAGGCCTTACCTCACAAAAAGATGCATCACTTTCCTGATACCACATATGTGGAGAGAATGTGACATGGGAAGTAGTCAAGTGACAATGCCATTTTACAAGAAGAAGTTACAAGCCCCACCTCCATGTTCTTAGAAACTTGGATAACTTGGATAGTGTACCTGGAAAGCTGATTTGCACCTTGGGCATGAAGTTTGGCAGAGAAACCAGCTGGCAAGAATGTATTTGAACCAGCAGCCACACGAATGAGCTCTCAAACACATTCTGGGTATCTCTGGCAGTGCAATGTGGAATTCTGTGGCTGTGTTACAACTTCTACCCACAGCATAGGAACAGATTTCACAGCTTAGTACCCTACCTATGGAAGATGAACCCTGCTCTTATAGGTCTTTAGATTAAAAAAAATCAGAATTCATGAGACACAAGCTCCTTGCTTGCTTTCTGCTGATACAGGTCAAATAAACCTTGCTCCAGGAAAATGCCTAAGTAGGTATTTTACTGAAAGCACATTTGTTGAAATAGGAACTCACTGCAAATTTCATATGAGCTTCTGACACACTGCATCTGTAAGCTGCACATCTGGTTTATCCCACATTAAAAGAGGGAAAACAATTTTCATTTATTTGACAGAAGGGGTAACTGATTAATCTAGATATTTAAACAGTTGTCCTGAAGGAAGAATATGAAGTTTTGATGTATTTCATATCTTCTCAAGTCCTTCTTCAGCTTTCTCATGCATCTCCTTTAGGCACTGGAAGGGCTATGTCCTTCCTAACCTGATCCCTGAGTGTTTGAAATCCCTCATGAGGACCAGGGACTGTGAACATGAATATTAAGTGCTGTTAATGCCACTGCCTCTGTTTTAATCCCTTTGCTGTCAGCCACTTACTTGTTTCACTATCACCAAGAGCAGTAATTCCTGCGACTTTAAACACCCCACCAGGACATGATGAAGCAGCTGGAAGAACTTATCTCACTGAGGTTTGTTAAGGGAATGACCTCTGGAATACAGAAATTTCCTTGCAATGAACACTGCCCAGCAGAGGCAGAACAGTAAAAGCCAAAGGATGTATAAAAGGACTAGGAAAGCTACCAGCACCCAGGAGCTCAGTGATCCAGATCCTGTTTCCCTTCTCCAGCTTCCTAAGTTAGATATTACTTCTGACAGCACTGCCACTTACCAGTAGAGCCTGTGGCATGAAGAATGTACTACAACCTGGATGGAGATTGTTTTCCTTTTTTAAGGTACTAAACAGGGTAAGTTCCCAGACAAACCCTTAAGGAATTCTGCTTATAAGTGACCTCCAGGTAAAGCATGAACCATTAAACCCTTGCAGTCTGAATGTCCAGCCAGATTTCTTTTCCCCACCTTGACTGTAACATCCTTATCTGCATGTTGGCAATCTGATGGAGACAATTTTGAAAGCTTTGTCATTGACAAGGTAAGTGATAACCATGGCTTTCCCTTCATCCACAGATTCAGTCATTTTATCCCAGGACCACACTGGTCCAGCTAAGTGTACCAAGGGTAAACCATAAAATCATGGAATGGTTTAGGTTGGAAGTGACTTTTAAGATCAGGGATCCGGAGGCAGCCACAGCTTCTCTGGACTACCTGTGCCGGGGCCTCACCACCCTAAAACGGAAGAATTTCTTTCCAATATCCAACTTAAATCTGTTCTGTTTCAGTTTGAAACCATTACCCCTTGTCCTGTCACTCCAGGCCCTTGTCAGTAGTCTCTCCATATTTCCTGCAGACTCCCTTCAGGTACTGGAAGGCTGCAATTAGGTCACCTCTTTTCCAAGTCCATGCTGACCTTCAAGTCACCTCCTTTTCCTTCACATTCAGAAATGTGTTAAGAAAATTCACACCATGATTTTCTTTTTCAGGGACAGAAGTGAAACTGCCTGGTCTGCAGCTGCCTGAATTGTCCCTCTTGCCCCTTCTGACAAAAGGTGAAGCATTTGCCCTTTTTGTTCAGCCATTAGTGTTCTCTAGAATGTAGAAATCCTGAAGGCTTCTGAAATAAATGGAATACACAGTTCTTCGTGCTCTCTTTACCCTCCCGGCAAAGAAATTTGCTGCGAAACATACTCACACACCAAGTTCTAGTCAAGTCAGCTTCCTGGAGATCAAAGCAAGAGCAGCAGCTTGGGAACTGCCCACATCCAACAGGGAGTCAACCATCAGGGAGACAGCGTGCCTCCAGGCATGGGTACAGCACAGTAAGGAACACATCAGCCTTCTGAACAGGTTATTGCCTTCCTGCAAGCAACCTCCCCAAGCAGAAATCTACCCACAAAAATGTTTTTCCCTCCTCCACCACTGAGAATTTTGTCGCACTTTGTATGGAAGTGCCCTTCCCAGTGCTGAAATTATTCGTGGGCGGATACTTCAGGCGGTTAATTCCTCGGGTGTGGGCACATATACAATGCCAGAAGTGGCACAGTTGTATTCACCTGGTCTTCTGAAAGGTGAGCTTATCACTTGAAGAATGATAAACCCTTTTCTTACCCTCCTGCATCCCTATTGTTGTGTTCTCACAGACTGCTTTATACCTTGAACATCTTGAATAATGAGTGAGGTACTTCTAAAAAAGGTTTAAAGAGGTCAGACTGAGAGCTGTTACAGAAAGTATCATGAAACTTTCGAGTGGAGGTGCAATTACCTATACTTACCACGTGTGTGTCTTAGCAGATTTTGATACATCTTTAATAAATAAAAAATTAATATAAACTTCAGACAAGTACAGAGCCCTCTGGACACCCTAATTTTTCAAGATGCATTCACAAAAAAAAAAAGAGAACCTAAATAACTTATTCTTGCTTCATCCAAAGGGGAAATTTTCAATGTCATGGAAAAAACTGGCAACTGACAAGAAATTTTTGCTGTAATTTACAGCTCTAGTTCTGCAATTATAAAAATAAAAAACTGAAATAGTTGAAAAGGCAAATTGTTACTTTGGAAGAGTATTTTGGGGTTTGGTGATTTTTCCCCCCCTCTTTTTAGGGCCCTGGGGTTGGAGCTCTACCAAAGCAATCAAGGTAATTCAAGAAAAAAGTCCATTTTGCTTGTCCTTACCCATATTTTCTTTACCAAAAAAAACATGTGGGAGGCATTTATTTCCCCTCCCAACTAGGAAGATACTGACTGTTCACTGTAAACATTTTATTATACAGATGAAGTACTCATAGTATTATACACAACTGTAATCCCAGTAATGCCCAGCTTGGAGCCAGATCCAAGCTCTGTTTTGCTGAGCTCAGCAGCAGACTGAAGGCTTGAAAACACATTTTAGTGCTTTGCAGATACAAAACCAAAATAAGAGACCTTTGTTCCTAAACTAAGCTACGAAATCCCACTTTTAGGATGAGATGGCAACACAAAGAGACAACTGGCAGAA
The DNA here is from genome assembly GCA_013400575.1 of Peucedramus taeniatus. Lineage (NCBI taxonomy): Eukaryota > Metazoa > Chordata > Aves > Passeriformes > Fringillidae > Peucedramus > Peucedramus taeniatus. The sequence goes on along the minus strand of WBNO01026193.1, from coordinate 87,748 downwards.
TAGACAAGAAAGATGGGAAGAAGACACAAAATAATGGAGATCAAATACACACACAGATTTAGTATCAATGGTTTGTTTGGTTTTTAGACAAGGCACAAGTCAGTGCTTGTTTCTGTTATTCGTATTTGCTATTTCTACTGCAGCAGTGCCCAGAAGTCCCATCCAGACATCCCATGCTCAATCCCTGCTTATAAATCTTGATGCAATCAGACACTGATGATCCCAAAGCTTCATGTATGAGGAGATCGCTCTAAGTTTTCTCTCTCATGTAAATCATATAAATAATAAGCCACACACTTGGCAAAATACCCAATTCAGACTGCAACAACTCAAGGCAAGTTTCTGTTAACTCTTCAGTGGCACCCACTTCGACAAAATCTCCTTGAATTCAGGATAAAATAGACCCAAACAGCAGCACAAGATGGCACCACTGAAGGCACATCAACCTTCCTCAATGAAAACAAGTGAAAGCTTATAGTAACTGAACATATATAGGGTCAAAAATTAGTCTAGTGATAATTTTCAACAGAGTGAATAAAGCATGTCTTGATTTTAAAAATATTTAGCTAGACTAGCAATCCATTTCCTTTGCCAACTCCGAATCAAACACAAATCAGGCCGGAACAGCAGGCTCTGGACAACCACCTCCACAGTCCAGAGTGCAGCAGTGAATCATCCCTGTTCCCAGAATTAATAGGGTTTCTCTCTGCAGAGTCAGACCAGCTCATTCTGGGAGTCTGGCTGCAGTCAGTTTGTGCTGTTCACAGTCACACCATCGTTCACATTTAACTACAAATGGAAGAGCTGTTTCATTTCAAGAAGCAAAATTAATTTACAACACTAATAATACTCTTGCTCCCAGCTCCCTTAAAAGAAAACAAAAGGCCTAATACAAGTCCCCAGAAAACTACCAAAGCCCAGTTTTCAGGCTTAGATTCCTTGGTACAAGTCAGACATTTTGATTTAAGTATGCAATGATACGATTCAGAACCTCACAGTTTTTTTAAAGCAATCTCCCTAATATATTTGGCAGTTCTTATAGGTCTGGTAAGTGTAATAAAAACAGCAGGTTGGATTTGCCAGAGTAAACTGCAGTCAAAGGTGACCTCCAGACAACTTTTAAGCTGTGTGATCCTCTGGAGGATGGATTTTAGGATCAGTTGTGGGACACCCAGAAGATCAAAAGCTCTGGATTGTGAATATCAAGATGCACCCGTGTCACAAGCAGGAGCTCACTCAGAGGCCAAAAGGATCAGAGTACTCCCCCCACCACTTCTCCCCAGTATTTCAACAACTTTGTTTATCCATGTACTAGCCAGGGATCAGGTTTTGAGAGGGAAGTAAAAACAGAAGTTTAAAGATTCTGCCCCACTATCTTTAGGATTTCTTCTTAAACAGCTGTGATTTGTTGGTAACATTTATTTCTTTGCAGGGTGTCCCACTCAACCCACTACACAGGATCTTCTGACAAAACTGGTTTTAGGCTTCATTCAGTCACACTCTGCTGCCAGAGAAGAAAAATTACTGGTAAGGAAGGCCAGAGTTCAATGTAGGAAAACAGAAAAGCTTTCTTTAAGAAGAAAATGGAAGAAACAGCTGAAGACAGATTGGAATAAAAACAGACACAAAGGATAAAACATGAGTTAATTTTACATTGTGTTGAATGACCAAATAGCCAATTCTGCTCTTCGGGTGCTGACTGATGGCTCCATTGCCAACCCACTGCAGAAAAAGATGAGCTCGTGTTCTTAGCTACGATTTGCAGGCCCTTAGAGGGTGTCTGAGGTCAGCTGTCCTCATTCAGCCCCAATTCCAAGCAGAGAACCCACGCCCACAGATGAGCTGTGGTACATGAGCAGCTCTGCCGGTGTCCACAGTGGTTCTGAAGTGCAACAGTCCAAAAAGGAATTGTGCCAACTCGCACACATCAAGAGCCAAGTCCCGGGCTCCAGCAAAATGACAAACATTGTTTAAAAACATGTTTGCTGAAGGCCTTGTTGGTGAACGGGTCACTTGGCAAAACTGTGAACACAAGGCATGCTGTGCAGCTGCCTAAAAGCTCAGCTCTCCTGTGTGCCTGAGCAAAACCAGGATCCAGGAGAAATCGGCAGCTTACAAAGGATGCCCAACAGGACATCTCTAATGATGTTGCTCCATGGCCTTGCTGCCATCAAAAGCTGCTGGGAAATGGCTCTGATTTCTGCTACTGATGTAAAACTCTCAAGCCTGCATAGGAGAGCTTTTCTCTTCAATGCTCTTTGCTCTTTTCACATCCTCTTTGAAAATGCCATGCTCAAGTCCTTCATTCCTCTCATGCACACTCTCCCACTTCCTTGACTTTTTCCTTTAGGATATGTAGACAGCAATGGTAATGATGCTAGAAGTTTTCTCCTGGCAAGGAGACCTGGCAAGGCGAAACTTTCTGGATGGAGAGATCTGCGATGGGCATAAATTTTGTGCATTAGAGAATCTAAAGCTTCCCTTTAGTCACATGAAAAAAATTCTAACATTAGGATACTATTTCCGTCTCCAACTTGACACACAAGGCTGAGTTCAGACGCAGCCACATGGGAAAAGAGGTGGATGAGAGCAGTACCAATAAAGGTGGATGGTCAGCAGTACCAATAAAACAATTACTTCTTGAGTTTGGTAGCTTGCAAACCCAGAAACTGTCTAGCTTGCATATGCTCCAAGTCTGGAATCAGACAGTACTGGTTTCCCAGATTTAGAAGAGTGATTAACTGCATTTTCATCTCAGCACCAAACACTTTTCCCTGTGTTTAAATTGCTATCATCTGAAGTTGAAATACTGGCATGGAAATCAAACTCATATATGTAACTATTCAGAACAAAAAGAAAATCACCAGAATGCCACAGAATTAAAAGGACGACTGGTAAACTACTTATTTAGGCCCATCACCTCTTTGAAATCTACCTTTCAGGAGATATTCAACCAAAGCTAAACTAAGGTACCAAGAGAAATCCTACTGATTCCAGGAACTGGGCCTTGGCTGCAAACCAGAAAGTATACAGGCAGAAATGCAAATTCAAGCAATGTTATGAAGATCATCTAAAGCTGTGACTCAACTGCAATCTTAGTTTGCTAACTCCCTTATGAGATTCCCTCTTTCTTCCGTATGACACCCTTGCACATTGAAGAAAAAATATTGTGAAGTTACAGGCTGTGTCCCAAAATATCACTGCTTATGGAGGACTAAAAATGCATTTCATTTTACAGATGGCAGCAAACGCAGCTTAAACTGCAACCTTTACGCTGTTACTGGCAAGAGAAAATCTTATTGTTGATATTTTTTTAATTGCATCATTCTCAAGGTACTGCCTGCTCATTTGCTTCAAGGGCTGAACTTCTATTTTGTCATTTATTAGCTGGCTGAATCTTCACTGCAGAATCTTCACTAACACACAAATCCCTTGGGATACCCAGCACTAAATAAAACAAAAATGGCTAGCTCGAAAGAGAGTGCCCTTATGCATATGTGTGCATTTGTGTCTATACAAATGCATATGTGTTAATTGGGCTGCAGAGCACAGTTTTGTGCTGGCTGCATAAAAAGCTTGTCCATAACATTCCTTGGACAAAATGAGGTCTCTGACCATACGAGTTCTCAGACTATAGCATACTATTAACCACAGTATCTTGATAGATTTAGCAGAATAACTGAATATTAATATTTAAACAAGTGAATACTCAGATATCTTATGTGAAACTGAGAAAATTCTCCTTGTTTTCAGCTTTTTTTAAACTCTACTGCACAACCAAAACATGTGTTAGCATACAATTGGCTATAGGGATTTTTCTGGAATGCTTCTATTTGAAGCTCTGTATTCTGTCCTGGAGGTGTTGCTGTTTAGATCATGATCTATTTAACATCATGAAGTGATTTTAAGGGGAAAAAAACCCGGACAATACCGGTGTATTGTATGTCACTCTACACACATACACACGGCTGTACATACCTGGTGGGTATGTGTGTAGAATGACATAAAGACAGAAACCATTAACCTCGCTGCTGCTGCTGCTGCAGCTGAGCAAGCAGGCACAGAGAAAGCTGAGCTGCACAAAAAGATCTTGCTTTACCCTTCATACAAGGCAAATTTTCTGTACACACACCTTGCAAAGATCAAGACTCTGCTGAGCTGGCAGCTGCTGCCAGGCAGGTGGCCCCTGGTTGATGCTGGACTACCCATCAGGGTAATCATGCTAGGTTTCTCTTTCCAGCAGAAGATGAGGAAACTGATGTGTCAGGTTTTGACACCAAAACATTTTTCTTCACAGAATGATGACCACACTTGAAATGAACTGAGAAGCATCTTTGCTTTCAATGACTTACTGATTTCAGAGTAATCCACATTGTTTCTACAGTTTCATATCATACTGTGCTCTTGTTTTTCATTTAGAATCTTATGTAATTTAAAGATTCTTAACTCCTTTGTGATTTACTGTGTACTTTTGTACAACTGGAGGAAACTGAAAACTGCAGTCTATTTTAAAAGAATTGACTTTACTGCTGTGAATACCCGCAGGAGCAGAAGGACTGAAGACAGTTTGCAAAGATCGAGCATTACACTGTGACCTGTCCTTGACAGCAATAAAACTGAGGTTTGAATTCTGTACCATCTGGCAGAGCTTGTGACCTGGAGACAAATGGCATCCCCAAGGCTTGCCTGGGTTTCAGCAGCACTGCTTCTTTTAATAAAAGACAACGTACCACACCATTGGGTCATAATCCTTCTGAGAGCTTCCAGTACTGCAAGTTCTGCTTTTAAGGGGCCAGATAAGCAGGAACCATGCTGATAACACCACAAAACTGCAACTGTAAGTGATCAGAGACTGATGTTTCAGGGAGAGAGTCATGCAGCAGTACAAGGAGAAGCCATGTAAAATAAGGGACACAGCTTCTTGCAGTCAGAGATGCCTTTGGGAAGGGTCTAGAGCACGAGTCTTAAGAGGAGTGGCTTAGAGAGCTGGGGCTGTTTAGCCTGGAGAAAAGAAGGCTCAGGGAGTACCTCATGGCTCTCTACAACTATTTGAAAGGAGGTTTTAACAAAGTAGTGGCCAGTCTCTTCTCCCAGGTAACAAGTGATAGAATGGAAAGGAAACAGTCTTGAGTTGTGTCACGGAAGAGTTAGATTGGATATCAGGAAAATCTTTTTCATTGAAATGGTTATCAAGCATTGAAACAGGCTGGGAGTGGTTGAGTCATCATTCATGGAAGTATTTAAAAGATGTGAAGATGTGATGCTTAAGGACATGGTTTAGTGGTGGACTTGGCAGTGCTGGGTTAACAGCTGAACTCCATAATCATAGGAGTTTTTTTCCCAAGATAACTGATTCTATGACTCTATGAGTCTAAAACTCAGTTTTTCTTCAAACACTCAAAGGTAGAAAAAATATTATTTCAGTCTTGGCCTTGAACACTTTGAGGGATGGGGCATGTACAGAATCAGAGAAATCTGATCACTGATACTGAATCATGTACAGTTAGGTTGGAAAAGATCTCTGAGATTATTGAGTCCAACTTATGACCTAACACCACTGTGCTCCATCAACCTAAAAACCTCATTAACACTGATCAAAGTACAAGCCCCTCTTCAGTGGTCACAGCAGATTACAGGGATGCTGCTCCAGATGGAGTGACACTGCACCAGTTTGACATGGAGACCTTTTATTGCTTATGGTGATGAGTGAGGGGGTGAAGTCATAGGAGATGGGGAAAGATAAATCTGGAATGATTTGCTGAAATTTACAGGGCCTTGCTGGATGTTTACTGATAAATACAGCACACTTCATGAGGAAACACTGAAGAGACAAAGGTGTCTAATAGCATTGCCCATCCCAATGTGCAGCTCCAGACAAAGCTTTGCAGGGAAGAGAAGGTCTGTCTGTAGCATCCATTTTAACTAGAAGGGTTATCTGTGGTTGGATGACAGGAAAAAGCACATTTTACAGTCACACCCAATTCCCCATTTTCAGCAGCCTCATTCACAGCCTCCCCATTTTCTCTCTGAATTATCAGAGACATTAATAAGAGCCTTTTCTACTCCCCACTTGGTCTGATCTTTCTAATTAGGAACACTGAACAAATATATCTGAGATACAGCCTGGCAGCAGCAAGTGGCCTTGGTTCACTGCATGCAGGGCATGGAAAATGTTCTGCTCTCCCAGGGACAACGGGAAACCTACAATCAGTGACTCAGCATTAGCCCTGTAACTGCTCTCCAGGGAATCCAAGACATCCCCTCCAAGCATTCCTGCCTATTTCTGTGCACAGAGGGATCAGACAGCAAAAAATGCTCCTTGAAGCAATTCCCTACCTCTGATACAGACACATCTCCCATCAATTAACGATTATACAGGCCTGTCAAGCTTTGCCTCATGATCCACATCTCTGGACACATCCAGGAAGAAGCCCATACTGAAATCTGGGGTTTTTTGTGGAACAGCTGTGCTCTGTGCAAGGCAGACATGGCATTTCATTAAGCACACGGTAATAGCTTGATTCCCTTAGGGACCTGCTGATGGAAAATAGAACATCTCCTTTCATAAATAGGCAAGGTCACCATGCTTGTTTTGGATTTGATGCTGAGATAATTGAGTATCTGTTCATTATACACTGAATATTAATGCACTAATGCACCTGCATGTAAAACTAATTTTACTAAGGAAAGCAGCCTTATATTAAATTTCAATGGCTACTCAGCTACAGAATGCAGTCAAGGAATCCTGATTTATGCCCAAACTATTTTCTGTATTTTACTTTCCATGTTGGATTCAGAAGTTGAAAAATTCCAAGTAACCAACTGTTGAACAGCACAAACTGTTATTTTGCCCATTCACACTGTAGCACCCTTGTTTAACCAACTATTCTGCTCTTCTAACAGGAGTCATCTTCAGATTCACATGTGCACACTGTGAAGAAGACAGAGCAAAAATGTGACACCTCAGTGTTTAAACCCTTGTAGATATAATGATAAAAGCCACAGAAACTTCACAGAGATATATGAAAAGGGATCAAAATTCTAGGCAAGTTCTTTCAGAATATTTCTAAGTACTACCAAAAATCAGGAGTCTCCAGAGGACCTTACCTGAAGAACCTAAACATTATGCAACTAATTCTAACCAATCTGCTTCACTTTGATCTTACTTCATCCCAAATACTCATTTTACCTCATTGCTTGGAATATTTAGAAGTTGGCAACCTGTATTTCTCTGTTCCTTTGGTTCCTGGAATACTTCCTTTCTGGATGTGTAAACAAGAAAATCCAGATGACAATACTAGGTCAAAGCTAAATGCAAAAGAAGGAGTTACTTGCAAAGTGAATGTGTCATGGGTCAGTAGAGAAGATTACACAGGGTAGGATACGAAAGAAGAAATAAAGTATGTTCTTCTAAACCCAGATACAAATACTACTCTGCATTAAATCAGCAGTTTGTGGAGAAAAGGAATAATTATTCATTAGAGTTTAGAAATTATAAAGGTATACGTAAATAGTACACATAAATAAGAGAAAGCATTTTATTCTCAAGTTTCCTGTGCTTACTCTAGTATATCTCATCAGAGATTATGATCAGAAATTTTAAATTGGAATGTTGTCTGAAGATTTGGAACAAAGTTTTGCTGCATTTTTATTGGTTATATACCTCAGGGATTTCCCAAACTGGAGGATGCAAACCACAACTGTAAATGAAAGGACAGCCTCTAGATTGTGATCAACTAGAAAAGATCTGCAAAAATGTTAAGAATAATGTTTCCTGCCCTACTAATCTGTCAATAAATTAACATCTAGTGGAAATAACAGTTTCATTTTAGAAAAAAAAATCTCCAAGGGTGTCAACATTTGTACATGGCAAACACCTTCTAGGAGTAGGGTTTCTGCCTTAGGCAAGGATTTTTGAGTTATTTTTAAATGATCAGCATCAGAAAGACACTTTCTTCCTTGAGAGCACCTGGATGACTTGTTGAAGTTTTCTTCCCAAGGCTGCATCAGCCTAACTTAGAGCTCTGCCTTCCCCTTTTGTTCATTTGAAACACATTGGAGCAGGCTGCCAAAGGTTCAAGGAGAGGTTATCAGGTCCTGTTTGCTGTTGGCAAGTCTAAAACTGCTGACACAGGCTAGGAAGAAAAATGGGTACATCTAATACAGCTGCAACAATAAAACAGCTACTAGGGAACCACACCTAGAGTTAATAACACCTCCCAGCTGTGCTGGCCAACTGAAGAGATAAGCCAGCAGTACTTATACATAAAATGCAAACAGACCTTACAGAAGTCTTGGTAAATACCTAGGTTTATCATTTCCTCAAGTGTTTTAAAACACAAAAGGCAAAAACACACCACATTTGGGATTTTTTCACACTATCCACTGTGATGAAAGCTGAGGGTGGACTTGGCAGTGTGAGATTAAGGGCTGGGCTCAAAGACCTTCAGGGTCTTTTCCAACCTAAATTATTCTACGACAGACTTGCAAAAAGCAACCAATGTGACTATTTCCTTTTATATTATTCACAAATTTTCCTGAACATGAAAACAATCTACCCTCTGTTAAAAACACACCAAAACCAAACTCTGTTAAGATTTTCCTAGCTTAATGCCTCAAAACACTAAAAGGAAAAAAGCATGTTTTCTGCTAGACCTACTTGTCTCAAAGTCACCTATTTTACCTCTAACTTCTGCAGTAGAAGGATTCTTCCAGTCAAGTTTTGTTCAAACTTTTAGATCAATACTCCATAAAGATATGTTGACATTTCTCAGGTTAATTCCAAGTAATTCCTTGACTGCTAGGGCCAGATCTGTCCCTTCCTCTCATTTCACATCAGCTATGTACAAATTCACACTAGCATTAGGCATGAGCTTGAACTCTGGCATTTATCATAGCTGGAGGAGTCTGAGCAAGTTCACAACCTCACCACTGGCTTAAGATCCAGAGGATCTTGAGAATCTTGAGAGCCTCAGGCCAAGTCAATGTCTCTTTACAAATGTTTACATTAAATACAGCAAAGGGCTTTGACATCCTTCTTGCCACTAGAGATTTTTTCACTGGGATGGCAAACAGGATCAAGACACATGGATGGAGGTGATGCAAAACGGGAAGTAAAAAGATTGCATTGTTACAGTGTAAAATGCTGTGGGCACCCATCAGAATCAGACATGTACAGGTTTGTTCATGTACAATTATTTTGGCTGTTTGTCTTAAGACACATCAAAAATACACAGCTGTTGCAGCAGAAGTCAGCATTTTGTTCTTCATGAATTGAGTAAAACAGAAGCCCTTTGCTTCACCCAGCTAAATGGATTTCAGATTAGATTCCAGAATAAACCATATGAACTTACCTTACACTTCAACATGTTGGCCACTCTCTCTTGCATTGACTGTCCAGCCTTTGGCCTGACAAGAATATAAACTGCTTTCACTTCAGGGCTGGAGCGCAGAAGTTTTTCCACCAGTACTTTGCCCATGAAACCTGTAGCTCCTGTGATAAGTACGGTCTTTCCATTGTAATAAGCTGAGACTGAAGACATGGTGCTTTCTTGTTCTGTCCCTTCCTCCAGCAGGTACCTGAGAAGATGCAGAAATAAAGCTTTAAAGGCTTTTGGGACAACCTTTTTAGTCACTTACGTCAACCCAAATTAGTTCAGTCAATGGCGATTTTAAAAATTATTTTTTAAAAAAGTCTTTATTGCGAAAATAACCCACAAAAATCTGAGAAGGTTAAAAAAATAAAGCTCAGCCTTATCCTCCACATGACACCACAGCTGCACACAGAAGTCAAACACAGCTCCTGCTGTCCAAGGCTCCCAGCAGGGGATGCTCACTGCAGTGCTGAACAGTGTTTATCTGCTACTGTGAAGTGGCAGCCAGGAAGATATTTAGCTATCCCTATAAGACAAAGGAGAAAGAGATTGCCTCACAAACACTGCTGTGTTTTCCACTTCAATTTCACTGTGCCTACGGCATTCCTTGTCAGCCATCACTTATTGACATGCTCATTCTTTTCCTGTTGCCTTGGCTTGAATAACACCATGAAGAAAGCTCTTCTTCATGGAGGACAGCGCAGTGACATTGCTCTGCGCAACTGCAATACCACGTGCAGGTCACCACCCTTCATGAGCTGTTATGGCCAGAATTCATCCCAGTTCACTCTAAGGAGTGCAGACGTGATAGGCTCCCCCTTTGGAGATCCACTGACATGGGCCAGGCTCCCACATGATGTGTCCCAGTTAAATATTTTAATTAGATGCAATGGTTTCAGGCCTGAATGTTCCCAGCCATCCTGATTCAAACTCTTAAGTTGATTAAATGCAAACAAAGCTGGACTGAATCCTCTTAGAAAAGCCCTTCTTCCCCTATTAGCCTAACGGAGGCAAAACAACCATCTTTGAAGTGAGGCAGATACAGCAAGCACAAAACACACACTGCAAGGAAAAGGCCCATGAAAAATACCAGTAAATGCTTTGAAAAAAGCCTGGTGAATTTGAAACAAAAAGAAACAAGAATAGTAGAATGCTGCCAATCACATATTCAAGAACCAGAATGATGATCTTGAAGTATTTCAGAAAAACTCCTCCTCTAGCAGAAATTTCGGAGACACAAACCAGGGAGTCAAGCCTAACAAAAAATTACTTTTCTTTCCCAGTGCTGCCTGGGACCACAGCACTCAGCATCAAACAAATTTAAATCTCCAAATTTCTTTATCCACGACAAATCATCAGGTGTAGAATCCAGTTTAGAAAGTAGGTCAAGAAGAATAACCTCTCAGATACACTGCTTTACAAACTAATAGCTGTGGGCTCAGTGAATTTGGTTATTAGCCTACTTTCAGATGTCGTCAAGATTGTAACTTAGATGAACACAGAAGGCTCATCTAGGCCTATTAAAAACCTCTTTTTATTAAAGAGCTGGCCACTTGGGAAGTTAAACCAACAGGTTAAAACTATTGGATAATTAACTTCTTTATAACAAAATGTCACATTTCGTTCCGGTTCAGAAAAACTGACTCATACTGGAAGACAGCAACTTGCAGAGCCTGGAAGCGTGTGAAAGGTGTGTAGGGCCAGTAGAAGGTTGTACTTTAGCCAGATAAAGGCAAGTGACCTCAGAAACTTGGCATGATACATGCCCTGCAATGTAGAAAAATGAAGTCCTTAGTCACTAGAGGCCATACCAATCCCAGTGAACAACATGAAACAAAAAGATAAAATATATGGACCACTTCCAGCCACTGGATACTTACTTTGAATTTGTATCCAGAAGATCATATCTGCACAAGCAATGGTACATTTATAGAGTACTTTGCACCACAAACTTGGAGATTAACAGAGGAGTTACTCTCCTTTCCACACTTCAGAAGTAGAGAGCATTTCCAACCTGCATCACTAAGCATTGCTGCTTTGCCTTAAGAGTTGTAGCCTACTGCACAAATAACTGTGAAAGGCTTCCACGTGTGGATATCAATTCATTATGTTGTTTCATTTGCTCTCCCTGCTTCAGTTATCAAAAAAAGGGCTTCATTTGCTGTGGCCAGATGTTCAATGTCTGCTAGAAGAGTAAAGTAAGTTACTCACACTACTTTGAAGTGTCCCTATAATTAACCATGCAGCCATGTTTCATTAAGCATTTCTGACAAGGACTACATGCACATAATTGACAGTTCTTCCCCATCTAGTCAGAGTCCATTTTGAATGTCTGATTCCAAAAAAACCCAAAAATTTCATCTCCCAAGCCATTCTGGTATGATGAAAATGGAAGTACCAAACATAGCCACTGAAAAAACAAAACTTTCAAGGCAATCTGCTGTTACTCTTGATTACTGTCTTATCCTCCTAGGGTTAAAAGAAAAGGGAGGAAAAAATCCCATCCTTTCTATTTTCCATAACAAAGCAGTCCAAGTTAGGGAGCATAGAGTTAGTAAGGACAATTTCAGAGATGGATCCAGTTACTCAGCCTCATCCACAATAAAAATCCACAAAGAATGAGATGGTGTTTGCCTGTTATGGGAGGAGATTCATGTCTCTTTGCAGTACATTTATTTTTCTATTCCCTAAGTGAACTTCAGAAGAAATTAAAAAAATCTTGTACCCATCTGATGTCATGTTAATTATCAGGAGAGTAAATATGTGGATTTGTTTAATGCACACAAACAAACTCATGTTTTGAGATCATGACACAAAAACCAGAATGCTGCAATTTGGTGTGTTCAGACAGATCCCTGAATCTCCACTGTTCAAGCAAATTTAAAGAGGCTTTTATTATATTCCAGGTTCAAAGGCAGATTCCAGTTTACATTCAGGATTGCTAAGATAGTTTCCTTTCAACATAATCTTGAATTTTTAACATTTTGTACAACTATTTTTCATTTTTTAATATTTTTAAGAGTGTGATTGCTTTTTCTCTGTTTTTATTGATTTTGCTTGAGTTTTGTAAAGAAAGTATTGAAGAATGTACGGCACATTTAAGGAACCAAAGGATTTCTGAGGTCAAAGGGTGTGACCCAAGTAATGCCTGCTGACCTGACCCTTTGGAGGTCTGCTTCAAACCAGGGAGAACTATATGCATGCCTTTTTGGCTTTTTACATTCAAATTGTTTCTTGCAGAAGGTTATACTTGGTCTTTCATCTTAAGGAATAAAAAGCCAATACTGAGCACTATTTCCAGACAATTAAACCACAAGGGATTAAGCCCCTGGTAGAACTATCTGAACTATGGTCAGAAGTTGCAGTGAGGTGACCCTTAGTGAGGTAAAGAGGATAAAGGCTATTTCATAGGCTGAGGTTCCTGGCTCTTCCAAATCCGATTGGAGATGAGAAAGCCACTAAATTGTGGAGAAAAACCCATGCAAGAGCTTCCTGAAGCCCAGTTCAAGTGAGTATATATAAGCAACTCAGATGCTTTAGGCACTAATTGGAGCCAGAAAGTAATCTCTGATGCCACCTCAACTACTGAGCGCAGCATCTTTGCAGCAGCACAAATCTCTCTGATGCTGACTCATCTCCAGCCAGAGGATGAAAAACCACGAGCCAGGAGTCCCACTGAGCATCTCTGCAGACACAAGTGCACAAGCTGCTCTGAGAGTACTGCTGCCTCTCACAGACTCCTCTGGATCAAACAGAAAGGAAGAGCTACAGTGCAGTGTTACCAACAAAGCCATGATCTTGTGCCAAAGGACAAGCAAAGGGAAGGGTGGGAACCCTAATCATACCAACCTAATACGTCCCTCCTGCAAAAGACAACACTCATATCCTCGGCTGAATAGCACAGGAGAACTTCCCCCACCAAGAGGAGGTACGACTGAGCAGACATTTAAAAGAACAACTACTCCATGTCCTTATCTTTCACATATCTCAGTGATGCCAAATCTGTATCCAGATTGCAATGGTGAGATGCAGAGAGTCAGCTGCTATCAGAGCCAGAATGGTGGGCAGGGAAATGTGGACCTGAACTTCACTGAACGCTGCCACTGTCACTGCCCGTGGCAGCCCCACGACTGCAGGTGGTCAAGGAGGGACAGCAAAAGAGAGGATGAGCAATGGAGGTGGACTGGAAGAGGTGAATATTTCAGTATGGTTTGGATCAGTGCCCTGCTGAAACAGGACAGCAGCCATTTCAGAAACTTATCTGTTGAGATATTTGTCTTTTCAACTCAACTGCACAAAATGAAAAAAAAAATTAGTTTTGTGCAAGAGCAAAAGACCATATGCCTATAAACGCACATCTAGATTCAAAAATGGCCTCTCTGACATCTCCTTGTACTTAAACTGGTTTTGATGAGCTTTTCTCACACAACTTTATGCAGGGATGTAATTTCCATAAACAAGAGGGTCAGCCTCTTCAGTCAAGTCTTTCAGACATCATATTCAATGTGATGAACTGGCTTCAACCAAAATTACACTTAATGACAAACAATAGGTTTTGAAAAAATGCTACAGACAGCAAGAGTACCTCAAGACAAAATAATTCTTGGTCACTTTCTGAAAATAAATTTTTCATCTTGGGTGAAAATATCCAATCATACATAAGACAGTCTTCTTCAGTAAGTATTCTGTAAGAGTTATAATTAACCTGGAACATGCAGAGAAAGAAAAATTCCTGTTGCTTCAGAGAACTTGTGTAGCTGGGTCAGAAAAAGCAATATAAAGTCGTCACAGACTATTTCTGTCTCATCAATTTACTTCAGTCTATTAATTATTTTATGAGTTTTAAATGGACTGAACACTGGGAATGCCTGAACAATACATCTTCATAAAATTATTTTCTCTTTTACATTTTGTCCCAGGATGTATTACAAAGACTCTCCAAAGTAGGCAAGTAATTATAATACATAAAAAGCAATTATTTCCTATAACGTGTTTTTTGTCTGAAAGCATTTATTGCTTGTTTAATCATCAGAAAATAAATACACACTATGCATGCTAGAAATAGCTGAAATAGTGACTCGTTTTACATCATACTGACTTAACTCCTGGCTCCTCAGTAACAGCAAGAGAAGGTCACTCAGCTCCTTTGATTTCATTTTCTGGGCCAAACTCACGACCAGGGAAGTTCCACTGCAATGACCAACGTTTCAACGAGGATTAAAGTGAATTAACTTAGATTCGAGCCTTTGGATTTAAAATATTTCCTGCATTTTCAGTAAGAAGCAAGAGTGAATCAGAGCAGAAAATGGCTGTAGTTCAACACTGCGTGCCATTTGTGACAACAGCACTGCTGACACAAACAAGCAGAAAGTACCAGCAAGGAGCACTGAAGTTACATAATGCATTTCCAAAGGTCTTTAGGCACAGAAAGATTTGTGTAGCCTACAAAGTCAGGGAGATTTTACTGATGACAGAATATGACACAAAGAGGATGATAAAATGGCTGTTCTATGGAAAAATTAAAAGTTCTTTATGGTTTGTTGAACTTCCACAGTTATTTAACATCACCTAACAGTAACAACAAAGATAAAACTCCTCTCATTTAGCAACAGAATTACAAGGAAGGTCATAATCCACCTTTTGTACAGGCACTATAGAAGCTAATGCAGCATAAAGAAATAAAACCCTGCGATTCAAAGATGGGCACATTTACAGCCAGACTGAACTCCTGATGATAATCCTCTTTGCAAAAGAGATTTTGCTCCAAGCAATTTACACCAAATATAAATATTGTTGTTAGAAGCCTGAAGGTTAAATCACTTTTCTCCAGCTAATACATTTCAAAACATTTTTTGTTTGCCAACAGTAGCAATTCAAATCCATAACAGCATCCTCAAGTAGCAACACGCAAGGAGAAACTCATTGCTCCCGGAAACCCTTCATGCCTTGAAAAACCACACCAGTTTTGCAATCTATTTTAATTTATAGCGGTTAAATCTAAAGAGACAGGGAAGTGTGACAGCATAATTAAGAGCTGGAGACAACGAGCAGCGTGCACAGCCGGATCCTGCAAACTGCTGAACACTACATGACAGGCAGACACGGAAACCTCTGGGAATTGTGGCTGCTGGGCCAAAGACCTGCCCCCAGGACAAGCACTAGCAAAAGCTGGAGTTTCCAGATAATATGGTAATGCTTAAGCATTACCTACACAGCTTCACAGGTGTTCTGACCCTCCCAAACAGTACAAACTGTTTGATCACCAGGAAGAAATAGAGAAAAAAGAAGGAAACAGAATGGCCACTGATGCAACACAACCCTGGAGAAGCCTCTTGATTTTTTAGTGAAACCTGTTTAGTCTTGCTCAGTCTCACTGTTTTTTCTCCAAAATTAAGAACAGGCCTGCAAACATTTTAGAGCTGAGACAAGGCAGTGGTATTGAGGACATACCTAGGTGTGTCATGTAGGATTTTAAAGAACAAATATTTCTCAAAAGCTGAAATATCAATTCTGCCTCAACCCGTTTTAGTTATTCACCTGGTAAGAACAGCAGCTACCAGAGACTTCAAAGGGGCAGCTTCTGCAGGCTCCTTTCTGCATCACATAGTTCAGCATATGTATCCACTCTCCCTTTTTTTTTTTTTAAAGCTAATTGATGCAAAACCATTGAACAGGTCACAGGATCAAAGCATAGATCAGAACTAGAAGGGGGTTTTTGCTCTGCCTCAGCATAATTAAATGCAGACATCCTATATCAGAGCTTTTCTGCAGGCAATCCTTCCCCTTATCATTCCCCCAAATCACACTTCACAGCCATTTTCCTCTTGCTATTTCTCCTAGGATCTCTACAACCAGCAGTCCTATCCCAAAACCCTAAATAAAAACCCCTGCCATACCCACTGCACACCAATCACACAGCACCCCAGCACCATAGAAGGGAGGTCTCAGTGAAGTCAGGAGTTAATTCTAACTGGCTTGTCTGGCAAATTTATTTTATTTTAGACATCTCAGTTGATAACTTCTTATTAGCATCCAGCAGCTAATGTATTAACAAAGATTTTCTGTCCTTTTCCACTACTTGTCCTTGTCCCCCATCAAAAATAGTGGCATCAGCATTTATGATATTTGTGATTTTTTTTTTCCCTGAAATGATTATCAAGCATTGGAATAGGCTTCCCAGGGAAGTGGTGGAATCACCAACCCTGGAGGTATTTAAAGATGCACAGATGTGGCACTTGGGGACATAGTTAAGTGGTGGACATGGCAGTGTTAGAAGCACAGAACCATAGAATTGCTTGGGCTGGAAGGGATCTTACAGATCATCTCAATCCAACCCTCTGCCATGGGCAGGCACACTTTCCACTAGCCCAGCTTGCTCAGAGCCCCATCCAACCTGGCCTTGGACACTCCCAGGGATCCAGGGGCAGCCACAACTTCTCTGGGCAACCTGTGCCAGGACCTCAGCACCCTCACAGGGAAGAATTTCTTCCTAATATCCCATCTAAACCTACTCTCTGTCAGCCTAAGGCCATTTCCTTGTCACTATCTACCCATGTGAAAAGTCTCCCTTCAGGCTTCTTTTAGGCCCCCTTCATGTACTGAAAAGCAGCTTTAAGGTCACCCCAGAGCCTTCTCTTCTCTAGGCTGAACCATTCCAATTCTCTCAGCCTTTCCTCACAGCAGAGCTGCTCCATCCATCTGAACATCTTGGTGCCTGTTCTGGACTGGCTCCAGCAGCTCCCTGTCCTTCCTGTGCTGGGATCCCAGCACTGCAGGCAGCTCTGCAGGTGGGGTCTCACCTGAGCAGGGGCAGAAATCCTCCCTCTCCTGCCCTGCTGCCAATGCTGGGGGATCAGCCCAGCACAGGGGTGGGGTCACTGCCCACTCGCACAATGCAGAGACACATTGAGCTCTGCAGCCACCAACGTCCTCCAGTCTCTCTCTCCAGTGATTTTTAAGGTCTTTTTCAACATAAATGATTCTGTGGCTGAGCCAGTTTAAGAATACTCACAATTTGAGGATAACCAGTGGCTGAGGTGTTTCAGTGGGTTTTTTTTTTCCAGGCCCCACTCTTGGGAAAGTCCAACTAGCACAGCTGCTCTGAAGGACAGCAACTGCAGGACTGCTACCTCCTCAGTAATTTCCACATTCCAACACTCATGGAAAACTATCCCATAATGGCCCCAAAAAGGAGTGGGTGCCTGAAAACTGCATACATTTCTGTAACAAATGGAAATGAAGTGGCGACTGACAGCAGCAGTGCAAATACTTACGTGCTTACAGCAACCACATTCTTCACAAAGGCACTGTCATGACATAAAGAAGAATGGTCTTCACTCAAGATTTAGAGTCAACAGCAATATTGATCCAAGTAAACCAGTATCACTGATCATTATCTAGTAAGTAAATTTATGCCATGGAATGATGGAGAGACTGCCTTCCTGAGACTTTTTCTACTGTCACTCCATCCAGCACTCCTGTCAGGTAAATATCTAAGCACAATGCTACAAAGCCTTAATGAAATCAACTGAAACTGAATTTCTATGCTTTCAAAAGAAAAACCTAAAAAAAAAAACCCTGCAGAAAACAACAAAAGAAGAAACTGAGGACAACACATAGGAACATGGTCAAAATGATGACCCTCCTAATGGCCATGCTTTTAAAAGCAAACAATTATCTAAGCCATAATCTTTTTATTTTTACAATTTTTTTCCCACAGCTATGTCCAGTGGAAGATGTAAATAGAAAATGCAAGTAGCTTTGTACTCCTGCGCAGATTTATCACTCTAAATGTGTATTTTTGTTTGTATTAAGCTTCAAAACAAATGCAAAATAATTAATAATTGGAAGAAAAACACAAGCTGAAAGAAAGTAAGACAGCTGTAGGGATTCAAACATACATATGTGTATTTATCATTCCCAATTTCTGATGGCCACAGAGTCCCCCCATTCAGTCTGTCTGGATTCTGCAAAGCATAAAGGCTTTCACTGGAGCCTTTTCTTTAGGAATATGTGTGTACTTGTGCAGTACATGCATAGAAAACCATTTTTAGGTTGTAGACAAAAATATGCCAACTGCTTTTTTCCTTGAGCTTCATCCATTTTTGGGTCATCAAGACCTCAATGGCAGTGGCAACGGAACACCCCACACTGTGAACTTTTATAAGCCATAACAGGGCAAATATTCCTTTTTCCTCTACCCCTCCATAACATCTGAATTGTTCATATCTTCCTTATAAGATGGAGGAAACCACTTATCAGCTGAGAAGCTCTTGACACGTTGTGAGGGAAATGTCTTGATGAGTTCAGATAATACAGTAGCTGTGGTGACTGCACAAAGAAGTTTACCAGCCCTGTAACAGCAAGCTAAAATGACATTTCACACCTTAGATCTCAGATCTAACAGAGTGGAAAAAATTACCTGCTGTGTTCAGACACAGATTTAAGCTTAACTAAGTAACTGTAATTATTTTTCTTTCCAATAGGATGCCAAGCTCAGCAGTCTGAATAGTTTTATATTGGGGTTTCATTAAGAAGTGCAGTCTAGAACCCTACTCTTGTCTTAGGCGTGAAGGACAAAAATGCTTGAAATATTTCCCACCACAAACAGTCTTAAAAGGATGACCAGATAAATGTGAGAATCTGTACTATTAATTTCATAGCAAAGTATATATATAGACATATATATTCAAACCCAAAGATTTAAGATACCTGCAGATTGGGGTTTTTTTAATTGACCTGAAAGAGAACATTATCAATGAAAAGACCACAGCTTTGCCTTTTCCCTCATCATTGACTCAAACCTCAGGCTAAATACAAACAAAAAGCATTTATTTTTTTTGTTTTCCCCACATTTCTCTATCTTTCAGGTTTGGAGCATTTGATGGCACCTGGCAAAGTTGTTCTGTCCAGAGCAGGATTGAACCCTTCAGGAGCAGGGAAGAAGCATGACCATAGCCTATTTAGTTCCAGGAAGTCCACAGGGCAATTTACACTGGTTATTGCACACTGCTAGCTGGCTTATTCTGCAGCAAGCTGGGAAATCAGCACCTGTGACCAGCTTTCCAGTAATTCCCGGCATCCCCTGTTTTGTTGAAGACAATTCTGGCACTACTGGGATCAGAACCACAACACACTGACAGATTTGCTGTTGGAGTCCTTGGCACTGGAATAAGAGGCAGCACAAGGTGCAGATACTACGGCAGCTCCAGCAGCAGACCTGAGGCAGGTCCAGCCTGGTTGTTGCCTTGTCGTGACTCTCACTGTGCAGATGTGATGGACTGACAAACACCTCGTTCCCCCTTTGGAAAAACAAGACATCACAGTGAGGAGAATCTAGGAGGCTGCATCCTCCTACAAGGATCCAGAACGGAAGCATTGGGAAGGGGCAATGCAGACACCGGTATGGGGCTTGTGGGCTTCTGGAGAGAGGGTGAGGAAAAGGCAGTAGTAAAAAAATTAGACTTTATATGTATAATATAGAAAAATTATAAAGTGTACAAGTTCTTAAGATATGAGCCACTGAGACACAAGGCACATCCCAGATTCTGCTTATTTCTGCCTCCCACTACACCTCACCACTCTAGGTAGACTTCTCCCACTGCTTTGTCTGACTGTCCCTGTCTGGATGTGCTCCCAACATCTTTAATCCTTGATCTAGTGCTTCTAGCAAGAGAACCATGGAGTTACACACAGAGATGATCCCTGCTGCTCCTCCTGAGGATGTGAGATAGCTCAGGGCCAGGGAATGAAAGCTTAAGAGACAATGTGCCCAGAGAGACTACTGATTCCACCTCGGGACCTTTCAACAGCAAACATAATCCTAAGAGTTTGCAAGTTTTGTTTTTCATTGGGATCTCAAGCACAGCTTGCAGGCCTTCTTCTCTGGAAACTCTGACAGGGAATACAGAAGCATCCCAACTAAGCCAGAACCTTCACTGGCTATATAAAAGCAAGCCAGGTATTAATGGAAAGCTCCAAGGTAGCTGCTAGGGTTTCCAAAGTCAAGACAGAGTAAAGCACTGTTTGATCAAAGTGGAAAACTGAAGGAAACACACTGAGCACAGACAGGGTGAATGTGTCTTGGACACTGCAACTGAGAAACGTACTTTTTAAAAAAAGTAGAAAAAGTAAGAGACCAACAAAGAGGAGAGTTTGTAGGACTCTGTGATTAGTATCTGAGTCAGCGTGTTTGGAGACAACTTTCCATTCAGCTTCTACCAGGAAGCACCTCACAGTGAACTGGGAGTGCCAATCCAAGAGATCTCCTCACTGTGCTAACACCCAGAATTGCTCACAGCAGCTTCAAACTTCAAGTAGTCTTGAGATCTCTAAACAGACAAAGCCAAACTGGTCCAGGGAGATATCCTGGCAATCTGCAACATGGATGAAGCGGAAAAGGAGCTCTTCCAGAAAACAGTTTCCTCAACAGTGAGACCAATGAAAGAAATGAAAAACCACCTATAAGGGTCTCTTCACATGCTTTGGAAAATTCATCCTTCTCATGGAATTTGCCAACTGGTCTGCTGTGGATAGTTGGCAACAGTCTGATAGCATGAGTGCTGATTAAAGCAGGCTTTGGTCAAGCAGGACATAATTCACTAGGAAACACGAAATGGACCCAGAGCCTCTAATTTATTGGCATCTGACAGCCACTGCCATAATATTTTATGACAGATTTTTAAGGTGCAGTTTGCAAGAAGGTATAACAAAACACAGAAACCATGGTGTTATTTGCACTTATAAATGTATTAACACTTCTTTTTCTAACCCCATCAGCTCCTCCCTTATTTGAAACTCAGCTGAGTATGCAGAAATCATTCCTATGAGAACATTTTCACAAAATCTTTCATCAGTAACACACCAATGTTTATCCCTCCCTCCTCCAGTTAAAAATCCTTTTTTCAATGCAGTACTGTATTTGTGCAACCCTTGTTTTATACATCTTAATTAATGATCTCTGAAATACCCCAGAGAAACAATATAAACACGTATTTTATTATTTCCATTATCAGAAACACAGTCATTTAAGGGGCTGGTAATGAATTAATGATGCAGTGCCAACCAAACACCATCTTGGTGCTTTGGAGAGTTGTGTTTAATTCCTTGAGATTGTTTAGGTCACACTACGACGGGGATCAGAAGCAACATCCATTTCAAAAGCCAAAGAGCACAACAGCTAGAAAGACCATATATGCTGTAAGGTCCACTGATTTCATCAAAGTTGTTACAATATTACAATCAATCATTATCAACCACATGTGTTAATTCTAAGATGTATCTTCTTCTTGTTTTGGTTCGTGGTGGGTTCTGGTTTGCTGCTAGATTTTTTGGTTTTTTTTGCCTTGCAGTTACTCCTCTCACTCAAGGGCAAAAAGACAAAACTGTGGATTCAGGAGGGAAATGATAATTATAGGTAGAAGAAGCCAAACTAGAAGACCAAAATTATAACCTTCCAAATTAGATTTCCTAATAAACTGCAAGGAAAATATACCCCTAGAATCTCCTTGGTTTCTGTGGAAGACAGGCATCACAGCCTGCAGATTTTTCTGCCCTAAGTTCTCCAAGAAACACAAACATTTACTCTTCAGATAAAGGGAAAAGAGAAGGAAGAGGAAACTAAATAGAATTCCCTGGAGTTAGTGAAAGCTGCATTAAGGAACTTTTCCTCTTCACATCAGCAGTGCTGAATAATGAGGCAGCAGAGAGCTCTGCAGCACTGGGAGCCTTTGAAATATACTTCTCCAGAAAGAAGAAACAATAAAATGTCAATACAAAATGCCTCTTGGCTGGCACACACTGGCACAGTGAAAACTCTTCCTCCTTTTGCACATAAAGGGACCAATTCTTTTCTACCCCTCTTCTCAAATATTTAGAAGACAAGCTGATGAGAGATGACAAGGCACATTTACAGAAGTTCAAAGAAATACCAGCACTGAATAAAACATAAGTGCAGCATCAGAAAAGGATGGTCAGACTGTACCAATGTCATCTAATACATTCCGTGTGCACTGACATTCAAACACGGAATGGAAAGAAGAAATTCAATGGTGATTTGGTTCTAAACATCTGAGAAAAGTCTGAATTAAGTTTAAAGTACTTGAATAATCCTGTTGTAATCAGTGCCAGATTCAAGTTAGTGTACATGTTTGCCTTAATCACAAACTTCGTTCTCACCTTTAAGAAGCTCTGCATTAAAAATTTCTATGTTCTTATAGAGAACAAAGGTTTTAAATTATTTTTTAATATATTCAGCAATATCTTAATTATCTGATAAAGAAAAATATCCACAAAGTTTGCAAAGTGGCTCCCCCACCCCTCAATCTCATCTTAGCCTGATCTATAAAATAAAGAATTAATAAAATCAAGAAATCCTTCTTATTTCAAGGGAATCCCACACAGGCCTAATGAAGTCAACTCAGTTTAAATTTTGATATAATTTTAAACCTGAAAATGAGGTATGTGTGCTGACTTCAGAGGTCTCAGGAAGCCCAATTCCATGGAACAATCCAATGTCAATCCCTGCAGCCTATCTGGTGGTAGTGCCTCTGGAGGGATTAGTATGTGCATGCCCTGAAAACTCACAGGACCACACAAAGTTGGTGTATTAGCATAGCTTCATGGACCACAGAGAGGTACCTAAATAAATATGCCTCCTGACTGTTCTCCTTCTGAAGCCTTTTCCATTCTTGAAGGGACAGGAAATTGCTATGTGCCAAAGTGAAGGTATTTATGACCCATCTAAAAGGAAGGATTTATCCATGTCATTTGAGAAAAAACTAACTTATTACTCAATTTTTCTAAGTAATTTTTTATTTTTCCAAGAAATTATGCTCTCTTTAACTTTTGTATGACCTCATGATCTTGGAGACAAAGACCACAATCTGAAGATAGAAATATCAAGCAAGCGTTATTAGTTCTGAAGCACTACCAAGCTGCTTTGGTGCTTTTAGTTCCATCACATAAGACATGCAAAGCAGGCACAAAATGCTCGTGCTGGTGTCACCAACTGAATTATTGTCTACATTCTCCAAGCCTTGTGACATTTGTTGGCTATCCCTCATCTTGGATTTCTTCCTGCTAATCTTAGGTCCATATAAGAGTCCTACTAGGAAGGGCTGACATGAGGTACACACAGATTGCCAGGCTGGAAAGTAGCTGCCAAAATACACAGCTCAGTTGGGCAAGGATGGAAAAAGTAGCATGTAATCCCACCACTAGGCCTGCCACAAGAAAGAAAAAAGTTTTGTTATTAACAGCCAAAAAAAAACAATGACCTTGACAGAGTAGTCTTTGAGGCAGGATACTTGGTGCAATACAGAGACATTTACTAAAATTTGCACACAGATTGGGGCTCCCACTCAACTACACCTCTTAGGAAAGTAGTAGATGTTAGTATATGGTAGCAGCAACAATATTTTTTCTAGAGTTTAACAGCATAAAAGAACTTCGCTGTCATCATGAGAGCAAAGAAAAAACAATGCAGGAGTGGTGTTTCACTCTGCTCAAAATTTTATTTCTTGAAATCTCTGTAGCACAAAATGCTATTTTAGGAGCAACATAATTCCCTCCCTCAGCAGTAAAAAACAGCCTGAAACTCAGCATATTTGGCTTCCTGGAAATTTTTCCTGGCTGAGAACTCACAGCCTACAGAGATTCTCTGTTAAAATTGTTGCCAATTCTTTTTCTTGATCCCTTTCCAACAGGATGAGAAGAGAAAAAAGGTGTCAGTCAGAGAAAAAGTAGAACCCAAGGATGCCTATTTTATCTGAAAGGTGTTTGAAACCACAGTAAACAGTGCACCAAGGTGGCCTTAATTTGCACTGGAAGCCAGTGAAGGTTTTGGGAGATTGCCACCACATCCATCATAGCTTTTGCCACCACATCCTTCCTCTTTGATCTTATACTGAACGCACGCCAAGAAACCTGGATTTTAACAACTGAATGGCAGAGATGTCCAGCAAGAGAGACAGTCCTTAATGACCAGAAGGGAAAGAAATAATGTCTGGGAATGCAGTGTGAGCCTTTTGACAGAAAGAAGTTTAAGCATAGATGCAGTAAGGAGATGGTAGGTGATTTGTGCTGGGAGAAAAAAAATCTTGTTTAGATGATACTTACTCAGGAATTATTTGATCTAGCTGCAATCTCCTAGAAACACAGGATAAAATGGTTGCTGTCAAGACATACAAACTGAGGGGCTGAAGAAAAAATGCAATAGAATGATCCTGTGTATCTCAACTTCAAAGAATATAAAGAGATCCAGTCTAAGGAGACTGGATGATCTGTCTCTTACAAATTAAAGTCAGGCATTTTTGTGGATTTTCAAGCCCTTCAGTAAACTTCAGCATTGAAATTCAGTTTAGAAAGTCACAGTGTTTAGCAGGACAGAAAGAACTTAAGTATTTCATAGAACAAATAGATCGTCTTAAGAACAGTGACAGAAGATGAAAACTATTATCTGTGACCTAGAAGTCAAATGATGAACTCAAGGAAGAGTAGAAGAAAGACACCTTTGCACTGCCAGGCTTCTCAGCTGGCTGTGGGATGTCAGGCTTGCCAGGTGCCAAACACTCCATAAAAGCTATTAGCAGCTCTCATCACCATACCAAGAAGGCATGTCCACAAGTGATACTGAAATTCTTAGATCATCTTTAGACTACAGAAAAGTTTTCTTATAGCAGATTGATTCTCCCAGATTTAGACTACCTGTAGTTTAACTCTGAGACAGAGACTGGGCCAATTAATTTACTAAATGTGTACATTCATAAGCCTTAATTTCAATACTCTTCAGGTCTGACAGCAAGCCTAAGATAATCAATGCAGTGTATTCACAGGGGAAACTCATCCCAATCCTCTGCTACTCTCTTTTATGAAACCCAAAATGCACTATGCTTAAACACAGAGGGTTTGGCGGTAGCTTTAAGGTTTTCTAGAAATTCTTACCTTTAGCAACTCAAGCCATATTTTTCTTGCCCCTTTACATGTGCAAGAAGAAATCTTGTGGGATCATGTTGGGAATTAAACAAATACACTGGACTGGTTTATGATGTGGCTTGAGAAAGAGCTGTGTCAGCACTGCTGAGGGTGTTGTGAAGCAGGAGTGGGATGAGAGGTTGGGACAGGAAAGTGCAAGAATTTGTTGGTCCTGTATCACTGCTGAAGTTTTCCCACAGTGAAACACTGGCCTCCCAGCAGGAACACTTCATCCACCTTTTTTCAGCAAGTACTCCAGTTTTACTGGAGTAACAGTCCAGTTACTGGAATTACAATCTTAACAATTACAGCAACTTTCCCCAGGATTTGCATGATGCCTCAAATAATTTCAGACTACCTCTCCATCTCCTTGAGGATGTTTTGCCAACACTCTGCTAATTCTCCTTCAAACACTTCCTTTTCTTTCCCCTTATTTATGGTATTGTAACTTTGTTTAGAATGGAAAAGACCTTTAAGTCCAACCTGTAGTTTTGTCTTCTGAACTGGAAAACTTATGGTAGGAACAGACCCTCTATGGCCACAAAGCAAGAAGGAATAAAATAAACCCCTGATAGCTACCATCAGCCTTAATCAATCTCTTCTATGAGAGGGTCACAGCTGGTGAGAAGTGAGGACCAAGGATCACTTAAAAGGGAAAATCCCAGCCCAACACTGAAGAGGAAGTCTAATATCACTTACAGGCAAGGATTTAGAAACATGACTCACCTGAAAAAATCCGCTGTCACCAAAGTTTATCTACAAGCAGTTACTTTAGTCCAGAATATCAGCCAAACTCTCAGGTAACACGGGAATGGGTAACATGGGTTTATTGCATAGTGTGGGCATCAGCTAGCCCCTCCTTTCTGTTTGACGTGAGGGAGGTACTGTGAGGTTTGCAGTAGAAGCCATTAGTTATTAGGAAATAAAACTACTCTAAGGACACACGCAATCATGGCACACCATGTAATCATGATGCACCACAAAACACAGAAGAAGAATTACAACATCCACAGACAAGTTGACACTATAGGTCAGGTGAGCTTTTTGTTTCACAGCTATTTCTAGAAGACATACCCTGCTCTTTCCACAATGGGTTTAGCATTTTTCATTTTCAGCTGAATTGAAAGGTAAGTCACTTTATCACAGAGCAACTGCAGCATAGCTCAGGCTTCAGCCTGCAAGAGCAGAACTGCGAGAGCAGAACTACTGTGCACACAATGTAGTCTATTAAGACAATTTGACACGCCTTTCCTAATGCCTAGGAAAAACTGCCCCTTTACTCGAGAGTTTATTTTATCTTTGTTTTCACTGAAATAGCCTAATATGATGCTTTCATGTTCTTCTCCACATATGAGAGCAAACAGATGTCAGGCTGTAAGTCTTCCCTGTGCCCTATCTTAGAGCAGAATCATTCCGTTCAGCAAGAAAGCAGAAGAAACCCAGGATAAAAATAAAAATTACTTTCTCTCCCCATAGAGAATATACTTATCTCAGCTGTATCCAACATATTCTCTTGAAAAGCATTGTAAAGACCAAGTGAAAAGATGTATGTTTTACTCATGCAACTTGCCCTCCCACTAACAAAGGACAATATTGACACAGTCAAGATATACAAGAAGAGCTTGCTGCTGTTACTGCAAGGACCTTAAACCAAAATCCTAAGCAAATAGACTGAGCAGCTTTTAACCTCCTACTGAAACCAGCCTCCCTTGACTCCCAGGGTGTTGTTGTAGGCAGGAAGGTAGAAGAGAAGGGCATGAAACACCTTGAAAATAAAGATCAGTGATCTCTATCCTGTGTCTCTTGTCTGTTGACATCAGTGCAGGGAACCTCCTTGCTCTGAGACCCAGGAAAGGGCCCTTGCTTCCAAGAAGGCTTCCAAGATCTGCTGGAATGCTGGACCACCCAAACACAGCTGTGGATTGAGGGACCAGCCCCGAGCTGCCTGCATTGCATTATTCCCTACCCACTGAAACTTCCATTTCCCTTGCAGGAGTCACTTTAGCTCACAGGCTACAAACCAATCAAGTAACAGTTTGATTATCTTTGTAGCATGACACCTCAAATGAGCTAATTGGGTTTTTTTTCCCCCTGTTATTGTGACTACTAGGGCAGGTGTTTTAGAGACTCTCAATGAAGAGATAAATTTGTGTGAGCTCCTATGGAGGCTTTTTCTCCCTGAAAAATTATGTAAAGAGCATCCCAATTAAATCCTATTTCACATAAATACATACCCCTTTCACAGAAGTATGTGTTGCAGAATAAGAGCTGATGGCTGTTGTACAGCCAATGGATGAAGCACACCTGCTGATCTGGAGATCTTCACGGCAAAGCTGAATTAAACATGAACGTTATAAAGGGTTGCATAAATGTCCTGCTTTTTTGTCTCATTATAGAACCTACCTGTCATCTCAATAAGCTTCCAGAAACAATGCATTTTACTCTCCCTTTTCTACCTAGAACACCACATGTGTCAGTTTCCCTTTGAGACCACACACCACCTTCCTCCATTTCTTACACAGGACATGACAATGTTTCCCCTTTGTCACAACCTACAATCCATTATCACTATTAGCTGTGCCTCTTGACAGGCTGTATCTCCCAACAGAGACATCCTCATGCAAAATCCTGGCATTTGCGGTACCTCCACTCTGCCAGAGCTCTCTGGATGCAGAGCAGGAGGTGCACCAATATCACTCACGAGGGCAAAATGCTTGGCCAGTGACCCCAGCTCAACAGTGATCAATGGAGAGACCTCTGAATTGCCATTCCCAGGACTCATTCAAAGTGGTGGGGGAAGACAAAATGTCAAAATTGGTCCTTAAATAAACCCCACACCATCCTTCTGAAAACCTACTATTTTTCATAACCCTCCCTTCCACCAAAGAAATTAGAATTTTTTTTTATTCCTATCCAACATAAAGATAAATGCTGAAGTTAGGAGAATTCCCTGAGGGAAGGAAACACCAAGTTTTAAATCTGCTCTAGTTATTCCTCCTCCTCATTTCTTCTCAATCAGTGCTTGCTATGTCTTCTACTATTAAACTGTTTCTCATTTATCTTTCCCAGTCAAATCTTTTTGTTTAAGCTGTTCTTTAAAAACTCTCTCTGATTTGCTGACTTTATCAGAGCAAGATGAGGCACAGAATTACAGTCCTCCCTAACAGGGAAGCATCACAATGCCTTTGCCTAAACACATGAAACTATATTGGGTTCATCTCCATTTCATATTTTGGCAGCCTGGGGGCTTTTCCTGCCTGTTCACCACAGAGCACCACCTGCCTTTTTCTCAGCCCTCCCCCCTCCTCACCATCATGCCACAAAGGTGGACTTCATTTTATTACCTTCTGTGAACCCTTAATTTCTTTGGACTGCCTGTGTAGAAAGTAAAAATTGTCTTAGGTTGCTAAAAAACTCCATTCTGTCAGGGTGGGACATCACCAGTTACAGAGGCTGGAGAATCTTAGGGCAGGACATGCTCCAGACACTGCGTTCTCATGGCACTGCACAATCACAGAAAGAAAAGTAGTCAGAACTGCAAAGAAGGTAGAAGTCTGCACCTTGGAAGCAAAAAAAAAGCCCAACCAACCAAACCTTCAAAAGCTTTTTAAAACCACTTCAGGTTTCCTGCAACTTGAAGGCCAAATGAAACTCTATTTTTCAAGCTGCTTTAGATCAACTCCACATGGAAATCTCTATATTTAAAATACATTTTAAATTGTGTATTTTTATACAGTACATGAAAGTACTTGAAATAGTTCTTCTTTTTCCAATTATTACTCTTTTGTTCTCCATTTTGCTTTCTCCTTCCCTTTCTTTATGCACTGTGGCAAATCACACCCCATACTCCAGTATAAAACCTTTGAAAAAAATCTGATGAAGTAACAGCTGGTTTTGCCCACTTAGAGGGGAATAAGTCATTATTTGCAAAAATGCCAAACACTGATGCATGTGAGAAAACCAGGGCTCCATTAGTTAGCTCGTTTTTTTACTGCTAAAATACCTAAGTACTGATCTCCATTCACAGGTATGTGGATAGAAACTGTAACTTCAGTAGAGGAAATTCTCTTAATTTCTGCTACATCTGTGTAGAAAATATAAATTTGCAAGTCTGCACTCTAGACTTCTCAGGTGTCTGTGTCTCATAGAGGAATCTGATGAAGAAAAGTATTACCCCGGTACAGGAAGATGGAGGACTTCCCACTGGTTGGGAAGCATCCAAGGGGCCTGAAGGGATTTGTTGATGTCACAGGAAGTAAACAATCTGGTACTTTGGGAATGCCATGGAGACTGAGAACAGACCCATAGACAATAAAAGGCATATGTGGAGACCATCTTCAGGATGGGCAAGGAGAAAGAAACTTCCAGAGGTAGAAGATGAACCATTATGTATTTCTGTAATTCTATGTTTCGTATTATCTGACTGTAAACACATTTCATAGCATTTTTTCTTCAAAAAAGACAAGGAAGAAGAAAATAAACACATGAAAGCAGAAAGGGGAGCTGAAATTTAGTCTCTTTTCTGGGCTGGCATTCAGTTTTGCTTGCTGTAAATGGCATGCTGGCCTCTGGAAAATATCTCCAAATACAGGCCTTAAAAATAACCTTCATTAGCACTAATGAAGATGATTAAAAAACAAAACAAAACTCAATACAAATAATCCTGTAGCTTAGGCAAAAACAACTGAGACATTATAGACAGACATAAATACAGATAATTTTTCCATGTAGCTAATTTTTTCAAGCTAAATAAAGAACTCTATCCAGAAAGAAATAAAAATATGTACAAAACCACCGAGTTTCACAGAGTTATGCAACTTCTCTTGAGTTGGGGTTTTTTTACTGTACTAATCAAACACCTAGATTCTGAGTATGACAATTTCTGGTTCTGAACAATAGATTACCATGGAGCCCAGTAATTATTTTGGCCAGAAAGGCTTTCCTGAGATTTCTCAACTCTCCTGCCTCAACCTGCTCCCCAAAAAACAATTCCTTTTCATCGAGGGAATAATGCCTGCTTAATGACAACCAAAATCAAATATTTTTATCTTTCCCTCATTGGGAAAGCCTTCAAATAGCTACTGAATGACTAAAACCAGGGAGTGTCCAAGCAGGGAGACTGATTCAGAAAAGAAGGCTTTGTCTCTGCTCTCTGGAAGCCACAGCCTGTGAGCTGGCTTATTCTACTCCTTATACCCTGGGAGCAGATTTTTACACCTTTTTGAAGTGTTGTTTTATCAGAATGAAAACCCCAAATGTAATCTTACTACTCCAGTGATATCTCCTTGAAGGTTTCTGTGGGAAGCTGGGATGAGCAGTGGCTCTGTTCCATGCACAGCCAAGTGCTCTTCCTGCTGGCTGCTGCTGTCACTCAAGGTCAGTAATGTGGACAGCCCAAAATACAAAATAAAAAGAAAAAAAAGACAGCAAAAAAACAATGGAAAGAGACTCTGACTCTCCTTGTTGGACACTTCTCTTTCTGCCCACTGAAAATATGAGCAGCAAGAAGTATTTGGCCCTTAACTTTGAGGTCACAGATGCAATCAGTCACTCAGAGCAGAGTGACTACATAATACTACTTTACTATTACTGACACTAGTCCCAAAAAGGGCCAAAAACTGAAAAGAGTACAAAAAGTAAGAAATAAATCAGAACCTAGGGTAGAGAAATGATTAGAGATGAACGAGTGTTTCAGATATCACATAAATAAAAGAAAATGTTTAATTGAAGATGTTCTGGTGAGTCAACAAAACAAAAGCAAAAAGGTGTTGGTCTGGAAGTTGTTTTTTGAGAGGGTGTCTTGAGAAGTTCTTTAAGGGAAAATATTTTCCTGACCACCAAAAGACAAATAAATTTTGTTTTTGTTTTGTGAAATATTTATTACTTGTCTTCATCACTCTCTTTCCATGATGCTTGTGCTGCTCTTTTTCTCCATTTCTGCAGATCTCTTTCCTTCTCCCCTGAGTGCTTTTTCCCTTAGCTCTGAAATATTTCACTTTTTAAAGAAATATAGAGGATCTGCTGCTTTCCTAGAGCATTCCCAGAGGCAGCTGTAAAAGACTTTCATTGTAATGCTGCTTCCTGGGTCATCCACCTGACATGGCCTTTCCTACTTTTCTTCATTAAGTCAAACCAGAAAAGACTCAACAATTAAAAGCCCTGTAAAGTGGGAAACCTGCATGGCTAAAAGTTAGAATTCTTGGATTCTCTGTAGAAGAGTGCAGAGAAATGGTACTATAATACAGCTGCCTGAACAGCTATGATGGATTTCAATTCATTTACCTTAAAATGTATGAAATGCATCTTTACTGCTAAGGGAGTTATTTCATATCACCCTGCAGCTTTTGATTTTCATTCTCTGACTTTCCCACATAAAAGCACAGTTAAGGAATAAGGGAAGGTATGTCCATCTACTTTCAGAACTGTTCAAGGTGCAGGGCAGCTTGTAGTATTTATTCCAATATGCACCGTAATAATTAATTTAACTTCATGATAGGGCTTTTGGTTCAAGAATGGCCTGTGGTAGACTAGACAACAACAACAACAACTACTAGACTACATTTCTAGTCATTGCACCCCTTCTGGACAACCTTTCACAAAGTCAAATCCAAAAAAGCTTTATGATTTTTACTAACCTCACCTACATATTATTCTTTTCTAATCTAAGCCATACATAGCAGTTTCCAGTTCATTGCATCATTTTAAGGTAGAGAAATAGTGCTGTATTTAATTTAGATTTCTTAATCTAATAAAAGAATAAGGAATCTGATCAAAGGAGACAGAAATCACATGGGGGAAAAAGGAGCAGAAAAGATGAACTCTGGTGGATTTCATTCTTCTCTAGTCTTCATTCAGTGCCTAGTAATTCAGGGTGGAATGTGGATGCATCTGGGTTTGGGTGCATTCCCTCTGATGTAATAGGAACACTGTAAAGCAAGAAACTTCTAACAAACCGTATGCAAAACAATTTTAGTTGCTGCCCAGCTATGAGAAAAACCTCATTCTTAGCTGCTCAAATAGAGAAACTGAAAACAGCTGTTGGAGTTGCTGAAGATGCTGAGCAATTGATGAGTGAAGTTGTTATGGCAATTGACAAAATCAGACTGCATGCTGCAGGCTGGAGCTGGGACAGGGAGGTTTAGGCTGGATATCAGAAAAAGTTCTTCCCTCAGAGGGTGCTGGGCACTGCCCAGGCTCCCCAGGGAATGGTCAAAGCCCCAAGCCTGCCAGAGCTCCAGGAGCATTTAGACAACGCACTCAGGCACAGGGTGGGATTATTGGGGTGTCCTGTGCAAGGCCAGGAGCTGTACTGGATGGTCCTTGTGGGTCCCTTCCAACTCCAGATATTCTACAATTCTATGGTTCTAAGGAGGGATTCCAGAGAAAACTGAAGGAGGAACAACTCTGGAGTGAGAAGCAGAGGGAGGACAAGGCATTGTTGACCGAGCAGTTTAACACACCAGCTGTGTCGTGCAGGGAGCTGTGAACAGTGTGCAGAAGGTCACGTGGCAAGAGGAGAGGAAAGGAGAGGGTGACTAAGAGTGCAGCCAGAGCTTGCTGAAGACTAAAAGCAGCTTGTGGGTTAAGGGAGGACAAGTAAAGGCACTGACCTCTGAGGAGTCTTCAGAAAAGAAAAGTGATTTTCTGTGCACTTGAAATACTGATTTTCTAATTGTACCACAATGACCAGTTAAAGACCCTGTCCTGCAATGTTAATAACCTCAAAGGATATCATTGAGCACCCAGCTTCTAAGCATGTTGGATCACTTTGGAGGCAGGAAAATGGAACAGGGTGATAACATGACTCATGACTCTCCACTATTAGGTATGGCAATTCTGTAGCTGTAGAGGCTGAGATTCATGTAACCTCCTTCTTCCAACTCCAAAACTGAAAGAGCCAAAATTGCCAGTGCAGCTGCACACAGTTTGAACTGGTTTGTCCATTCTTTCCCCAAAACCACAGTTAGTTTAGACAGGTAACAACAAAAATCACTGTTAAAGTTCAACACGCACTTCATCATCGTCTGAAACAGGATTTCCTCACCTGTTCTGGTTAACGTGCCACAGACAGAATTACACTTCAAGCCATCTTTAAAAAAGCCTTTATCTGCAGCTCTTCCTACCCAAGGAGGTTCTTGGTACTCCCAGAGAGCCAGTACACAAACAGATTTCATCTAACTTAAGAGTGGCAAAATACAAATC
Source organism: Peucedramus taeniatus (assembly GCA_013400575.1). Classification (NCBI taxonomy): domain Eukaryota; kingdom Metazoa; phylum Chordata; class Aves; order Passeriformes; family Fringillidae; genus Peucedramus; species Peucedramus taeniatus. Next base: position 54,200 of record WBNO01026193.1, on the reverse strand, counting down.
TGTATGTCTTAAAAATAATATTAAATCACACTGACATCAGAGTGACATTTCCTTCAATTCACTTACACAGCATCAAATCTGTTGTTAGGCTGCCTCTCCAGTGAGGGATGATGGGATGAATCTGGCTGAGTGTTGGGAAGGGAAGCTTGCTGTGCAGAATTAAGCACTGATACTGCATTAAGACCAGAGAGGGGACAGGAAGCATGGAAGGGTGAGGAACACAAGATACATGCTGGGGAGACACGTAACAGAAAGACAGTAAATGGTTAACAACATTCACCTAGAAACTCAATTAGATTTAAAAGCCTGACATTTACTGCCAGTGAAGCTGCTCTGGAAGCACCAAACTCCTCCCAGAGCTAAGCTACAGGCAGGTCTAGGAACACTTCTGATTCAATCAGTTCAACTAATCCAAGCCTAGACTTACAGTTCTTCTAATTCACAAGCCAGAAAGGCATGTAGTTAGAAACAGAATTTGCTGGATAACCACTGGCAGAACCTGTACAAGCCTCAGACTGTCTTCACATGCACTGAGGAACCAGGCTTTTTCTCTGTCACCAAGTATATACTAAAAATACTGGTTTTAATCTTTTGGCACTGTTAAGGGAACATTTTTCTTTAAGGCCAGGTTTATGGTTTTATATGGGAACAGTTAAGTGGGAAGCTCTTTGCAAAGCCTGATGCAATATAAATATTTAATCCTTAAGTAAATCCATTGGACCTTGCTCCTCTGTTCTCAAGCTTAGAATCGACCAAAGGCAGCAAGAGGAATTACAAAGTTCTATTCTAATTCCTAAGAAAACAAAGGAGCTCCTCCACAGGCCAGGTGTTTAGGAAGCACATTCGAAGACAGCAATATACACTGACATGAACAGAGGTTACACCCACAGACAGACACCCGTGGGACTCAGGGGATGAGAGCTGGAGTCAAAATTCACTGCAAAGGTTTGGGTGGCAGCAGCGTGTTTAAGTCAGTGAGGTACTGCTTTTACAACTACGTTCAGACACACAAAAAAGTCAGCTTTTAAAGAAATACTTCAAATGTTGGAAAGCTTAAGAATTGACTTATTTCATAACAGTGCAATATTTACCATTTCAATGCCATCTGAGCATATATTCTCAATCTTCCATTGAACTTTTCTACTCCAAACATCATTACAAAGTAAAATACTCATTACTTCATTAAAATAATCTTCTTGCTGTGTCTAGAAAGGGATAGAATTAGGATAAAATCCTATTACATGCCTATCACTTTTAATTATTTCATAACTGGGTGCTTTTTGTATTTCTCATCAATTAAATTAGGACAGTAAAAGTAACTATGAAGTGTTCCAGTCTCAAAATTATTGATTTCTCTGTCATGAAAGTCAGAGCTATTAAACATGGTGATCTGATGTACTCTCCATTCAGAGGAGCTTTCCAAACTTGTTTGTGCAAAGGAACATCTGTTCAGGCAGGGCAGCTTTCCAAATTTGCTCATCTATCTGGCTGCCCTAACAGCTACGCTGCCATCCGCCACCTGCCACCAAAGCTGCATTTGCAGGAAGTTCATGAGGGAGAAAAGCTCTTGTCTTACAGCCACTCATGGACAATTCTCAACTGTAACTGAAGCTATTAGCAATGCTTTCTTTCCCAGTTCCAGATGGTAAAAGACACAAAATCCAAAAAATCCTGGCTCCAATGCAGACATTGGCAAAGGACTGCTTCTTCCAACGGGACCGAGGACTCAGGCCCTAACTCCAAACCTGACCATCCTGTCACTATCAGAGACGCCTCCTCATTTTTTCACAACAGCCTGGAAAAAAAAGGCGTGGATTTGTCTATTTTCAATTGCAACAGTCATCTAATCGGGAGACTACTTGAAATTTTGTTGCCCAAGACATCTTGGCACAGAAGGTGTTACCTCCTTCTCTACATCAAGAGAAGGAAGTAACACCTTCATCTCCCCCCTTGGTCCAGGGGCCTTCCCTCCAAGCACATCTTTGAGTGTTCCTGTCAGAGGATGCACTTGTTTTGCTGACTACCAGCTGCGTTCTTCAGAAATCTGATGTCACCAAAAGTGACTGAATTACTGCCATTCTCTGCCATGAATCTCTGCGATCCTTCCCAGAGCAGGGTAAGGCATGTCCCATGTCACTGCATGGGAGTGACCATCGGGTCACTGGCCAGTTTTAAAATCTTTCCCACAAATACAAATGAATCTAATCTGTCCCTTTGCTGCTGGCAGCCCTGCCTCCTCTGACTGGATACCTGTAACCTTCCTCCTTCTCTCTCAACTATTAGGCCTTTTTTACCTGCTTCAGTTCAAAATGTGCTGGGGTGAGGAGCAGAATTAGCAGGAAGCACCCAGGAGTCCTGGGTGACTGCAGAGCTAAGAAGGAAAGCACAAAGCTCTCTGGTAGTGAACAATTACTATTCTGAAATATTTCTAGATTACAGGAAGAAAGGAAAAAAGAGATGAAAGCTGACCTTTCTTCTTCAACTGAATCAGCAGATTGCAGCTAGAGAGGAGGGCCACGTTTGTTTTCAAAACAATAAAACACAACAAGCACACATCATTCTGCAGCTACCGTTCTTAATAGCACTCTTCACACAATGCTCTTCTGTCACACACTAAACTAGATCCTTTGTTTTTACTAATAAAAAACCAAATACCAGTGTAAGAAAACAACAAACCAACCTGAAAAAACAATCCCTTATTCCACAACAAAACAAAAATGCCCAAAGGCAATCCCAATATTGTCAGTGCGCTAAAGAAATTATACACTCACCTAAGTAAAACAGATAGAGATGTGTTTACCAAACCCTTTTACTTGTAGCATCCAAACGACCAGCCATGGGGAGAACATCCTGAAATGTCCCTGAAGCAGCAGAGGACTACAGGGATAACCTGGTTTACCAGGTTATTCTGTGATCAAGCTGCTTCCATCACCAGGAGTGCTAAAATCCCCTCCAGACAGCACTGCTCCTCAATGAACACTACTCGTTTAACCCACTTGCCAGTTGACACTTTGGATGTCCCTTTGAAGCTGTCAGCTTGCACCATGCCCCTGTGCTGCCAGACTAAGGTGCCTGACAGACATGCCCTGAGCTGACACAACCTCTTAGCCCTCTTTTTCTTAACATCTCCATCTAAGAGCAATCTCCTCGCACAAGGGAAAGACAGCACCTGCAAAAGTAACAGGCTTGGAGCAAACTCATCCTGCTGCTTGCCCCAAGCCAAGCAGAGCAGTGGATTTGAATGCTGGGGCAGTCATTTTGGATCTGCATGAAGAAGGAAGCCCAGGTGGCAAGCAAACAGATGTGATTTGAAAGAGACAACACAAATATGAATGTGTGCAATATTTAGGGCTGCAGAAGATGTAGAACTGTGGGCAGTACCTTCCTATTTTTGACCATTTTACATTCAGGGAAATGAGTCTTTGCAACATGGAGACAATTCCTCTTCCTCACCAGGAAGACTCTTAATTTTTAATTAGTCAACCATATTTTGACTAGATGAAGCTGTTATAGGATGAAGGGTTCAAATCAGAATTCATGCCTTGGCCATTTCCTGTGCCTACCTGTTGATTGTCAGCTTGCCCTATTTACCAGCAACACCAAAGAGCAGAGTTCTGTAAAGACAACTTAAAACCACCCCAAAACATGTCAGATTCTGCCAAGAACTTGTCAAGCCAATAAGGAAGGGGGGGGGGGGGGGGGGGGGTCGGTGGATGTTTCCTCCTCTTTGCATCGTCAGAACATATTTTGTTAGCAATTCAGAGAAAATTTAAATAACAAAACTTCTTTTTGCTTTCTCACAACTCAGCTTGAATCAATGTTCTGATGAGGAAGAGTATGTGACTACAGGAGTAAATTTTGCTTACTAGAAGTCCTTCCACATGGGTACCATGGCAATGAGACAGCAACCTAAGATTCTCCCAAGGAGAACAAATGCATCTTGGCTAGGAGAAATGCAACCAGGAGAAAAGATCAAATCCATGGCATTAATATTATTAGAAATTGCCAAACAACTGAGTTTTACTCAGTGCTGGTACATACAGGGTTTTGAAAAACCTGTCATTTCCTTTCTCGAAGCCTATGATATTTTTAGATAAATCTATTAGAATATTGGTGTTTTTCTCATAACAAAACACAAGGTGGAAGGCTTTTTTCATTTCGGGACTATATAATTAGGAGGAGTTTTCCTATGCTAAAGGCTGCATTCCAGTTGGCAAGAGTGTGAGCAGTTAGTGTGTTAAGCTTAAGATAATGTCTACTGTCTTATCAAGGGCACGGTGACAAGAGGCAGTGAAGCTTGTCATTACAGGTCAGCCCTCATCCTGAGCTGTCCCCAGCTTGATCCACCTGGAATCAGGTATCTCAGCTATTGTGTCTAATCTAGATGGATACGATCTGATTCTGGCTACAGAGACTAAAGTGCTTTGTACCCACTCCAAAGTGATACTTCACCAAAACTGATCTAGGACCTTCTTCCTAGTTTGATTCCTTTAACAGGAACCAGTGCTCTCCTGACAGGACAGCAGGAGGAATCCCAAGCAGAAGTGAGAGGGAGATGAAGTTTTGCAAGAAAAAAGGGTGTAGGAGCAGGAAGGTATCTGTAACGCACTCTGTAATGAAACATCACTGAGGTGCAGGAAGTGAGACATATGCTCCAATTCCCAGCTGGCTGACAAACGTGTTTCCAGCCCTGAGGCTTAGGACTGTTCCAAAAGCAGCTGGCTGGCAATATAAGAAGTTCTCCTAAGGTGAGGAGAATTTTTCCAGGACTGACCAAAGACTAGAATTGATGCTCTTCCTGCTGGGAAGAGTCAGGTTTACAGTCTTGATTTAATGCAAAACCTGGGTGTTTACTGGAGCAGCCACAGCATTGTCCTGGTGTGGAAGGAAGACAGCCCAACACATAATGCTCTCAACAAGACTTGGTATCCGTTCCTTGAGCAGAAATTGAGAGGCAAACCAGAGAAAATCTAAGTCACACTCTCACTTGAAAAGCCAAAACAGACAAGCAACTGAATTGTCACTGCTGTCTCTGTAAAATGAACAGACATTCTCAAAACTATGTTAATTTTATGTCATAGGTTTAGTACTTCAGGGTGATGAGCAGACTTTCAAAAGGCTAGAGAATCATAACTGTTTTATTTCAAAATTTAGAAAGCGAAACAGCTTTGCTTTAAATATTACCACTCTGGTTTATCACTTGTCGAAAGGTGGGCTGACAACCTGGACAGTTTAACCAAAACAGTTTTCTTCCTCAAATTCACAGGCCAGTAATTTTTCCTCTCTGATTTTTTAGATGAATTATAATGGCAAACAATCCCTATCCAACAACTGCATCTTCACCTGTGTTATCTGCCCAAAGACAGTTTTCTTTCATGTTTCAAAATACTGTAGAAAACCAACCAGTCCTTGCTTAGGAAAGAAAAAGAGAACTTTTAGAAGGAGTTTTTTTTTTGTTTTACCCAGCTCCCACCAGCACCACAGACAAAATTCAGGGGCAGAACTGGGGAAGCTGGCCCAGAATGAGGGATAGAAATGTTTCCAGCCATCCGTATTTGAGTTGCAATGTGCTCCCCTCCTCCTCCCCAGATGTGTGTGAAAAATCAAAACATGGACTAACTGCTTGGGTTCTAGCTTCTCTCTCCCAGTCCACAAAGGAATGCAGCCCCCTCATTTATCTCCAGGCTTTTCTTACCTGCCAGTGCATGTGTTGTGGTGTAGAAAGGTGGAGGACACGAGCAGGCCTTTCTGTATCTCCTGTGTTAATTAAACATTTTGCTAACCAATGGAAAATTTAGAAACTATACAACTGCTTCTGCTATTTTAGCTTCTTGGAATAACAAGCTTATATTACATATGTGCCTTCAACCCTAGTTTGAGACTCCAAAGATGCAACAATTTTAATAATAATTTTTAAAACCCTCTTGACTCCAAGAATATTTTTCTTAAGTAGCATTAGTGCAGCCTCAGTGACATTTCCTGTTGGACATAAACAACCAGAGAAAAGAAGGCCAAGACTTCCCTCCACTGGAACATGATGAAGTGTTACAGGTACCTATCTACAGAAACTCATTTTGCCTTTTACACTGCAGCCCGTGACTGCGCACGCCACAGAAGAAACTAATTTTTCATGTATCTTTCACTGACAGGGCTGTTGAAAGATTAACTATCTGCTCCCAACTGCTATATTATTCAGTTTCTCTTTGCCTCCTATGAGAAAAGGCTAGGAGAATTGGGATTGTTCAGCCTGGAAAAGAGGTGACCTCATTGGAGCCTTCTGGTAACTGAAGAAGCCAACAGGAAAGATGGAGAGAGACTACTGACAAGGGCCTGGAGTGACAGGACAAGGGGGACTGGCTTCAAAAGGACAGAGAATAGGTTTAGGTTAGACAGCAAGAGAAAATTCTTCCCTGTGAGGGTGGTGAGGCCCTGGAACAGTTTATTAAGAGAAGCTGAGGCTGCTCTATCCCTGGAAACGTTCACAACAGTCAGGTTGTGGGGCTTGGAGAACCTGGTCTAGTGAACGGTGTCCCTGCCCATAGCAGGGGATTGGGACAAGATGATCTTTAAGGTCTCCTCCAACCAAAACCATTCTGATTCTGTGAGTCCATATCCAGTATCTGGGATGCATCTGCTGAGCAAAGCAGATGGCTGGCTAGAGACCCTCAGAATAATACAACAGTTCTCCCAACAGCGTTCTCCTGACTTGGCACACAGGACTCCACAACCTAGATTTGGTAACAAGAGCAGCATTTCCCCAGGGGGCTGCAGGAAGAAGGGGCTGCTGGAAGCAGGTTCCCTGCTTGCATTGCTTCTCCATGCCATCACACCTTCGACACAACCTGGCTGAACCCTTCACATTACATGAGCAAGGGAATGATTGTGAAACTGCCCTCAAAAGCCCTAGAGAGGCACAGAGAGCTTACCTGCAGTTCATGTAACTTGTTTGGTCTGCACATATCTTGCAGTCTTTGTTACATCCTCCAGTGTTTCACAGGCACCCCAAATTATGTTAGGAACTTTGCCTTATCATGGGTGTGTGCTGCTGCACCCACAGGATGTGGATAGACAGAAAGGCAATTTTTTTTTCCAAGCAATCCCAAGGCGGGCTGAATCCGTGCATCAGCATCTTTGTAATGTAGTTTATAGTGCACTGCCCAGTGAAGACATCCTTGTCTCGCTGGTGTGCAAGGATGAACAGTTTATTTCTGACAGCTACATCTAGATCACTCTCTCTCTTCATAGAAAAACATGATAACAAACCCCTGCGTCACACAAGGATTGTAGCTCCTATTCAAGAGCTGCCTTGGGGCTCTTGCCTCAAGGAACAGCTGTTACCCTCACCTACTCTAGCAAGCCCCTGTACTGCAGAATTCACTTGCCAAAAGGAAGGCACTGTGCCATGGAAAACGTAAGCAAGCAGTACAACATCAAAGCTGCAGATCACCATTTTGAGGCCACTACAAGGGCTGTGACAATAGCAGCTAATAAAGCAAGAGTGGTAAGACCATGCGTAGCAACCAGTGATTCTTATGGAAGGGTGGAGGATGATGAGATGAAGTGTTTATCACTCTGTTATTGCTGTTGCCTGACATCAGGAGGGAAAAAAGGGTGGAAGAATATATTACAGGTATCTGATACAAGATACATAGCCCTTCCCACTTTACATCCCAAACAAACTTAGTTTTTAATTACAGTCTTACTACTAGATTGATCAGATTGGAGAGGAAGAAGAAAAAGAGTCGGCAGGCAGAAGTTTTTATATTAACACATATCTACTGATATTTTAAGAAAAAAGGACAGAGAAAACAACAGGAAAAATGTCAACTAAGTGCACACAGTGTTTGTTAAACATAAATGTGCTTTTACTAAGTGAGGATCTTTAACTTGTAGCCCTTTCTTGGAAGAAAGAGAAACAACATACAGCTCCAACCTTGGTGCTACTAACTTTTTCAGTGTTTAAGAAGTTCCCCTTGGTATTCCTACAGTTTGGTATTTTGTAGGCATTTGGGCTTCAGTGCCTAACAAATGGAGATAACTGTGAATCAGGTAATTTCCTTTGTGTGATTTAAGACCACAATTTCTCCATGGGTACATTTATAGAAGTGAAACTATCTCTTCCAGGGGTGAAAAGGTGGAATTCTCAGTCTAAGAATCCACACAAATCTAAAAAAACAAGGAGGTCATATCATGGCTCGCAGAAAACAACAACCTGCTTTTTATCAAAGAAACAGTGTTTTTCATTCTGTAAATCCATTTCATAAAGTTTAACTGCTTGGTTGAGAAAGCTACAGAAAACCCTGTTTTCCAATTCACCATTAATTTGCAGCCATGGGCCCATAACTCATTATTTAAGTCTGCATCAACAGATGCAACATAAAGCAACGAAACAGTTCTTCACCAGAAAAAGCCGAATGTTTAAAGCAGTACCTGGAAGGAAGGAAGTTTTGACAGTGAAAGTATGCATATATGCATATCTGGAAGAAAATATATTCCAATTAGTTCTACTTAACACATTATGGCGGGAACAATAATTTATGTATGGCAGTTTTGTAATTAATTATATCTACCTATCTGACACACCCAGTGTGACACAGTATCACATGAGCTTTTATGATAAGCTACCTGGGGAAAAAAAAAGCATACCTCTAAATATCATGCATGTATTTCTAATCTTCTTTTGCTGATAGGAAAACATCCATGGAAATGAAAAATCTCTTCCAATATTTGCTATTAAAATATTCAAAAAGAGGCACAAGCTAGCAATCTATAATATAACATCTTCTGCTTATTTTAGGATATTGGAGTGGAGCGGGAAGGAAAGGAAAACTTTGTGTAGATCTCATTTTTAGAAAATGTGGCATTACATAAAAATCCAATCACAGCAGAATTTCTTCTATTTCGCAGATACCTTGAAATACTTCTAGGAAGCCACATTATGAGTTATTTTTAAGGAAGATTTATGACTTGTTAAAAACTTCTAATTAAGCTTCCCACTCTTCCATGATATTTCTATGAAACATCTTGAAACAGCATTGAGCAAATGCCTCCAGCTATCCCTGTCTGGCTGCTTTTTAGCTTTTATCTTTCCAACTACTGTGGAAAAGGAACTTAAGTTTATCTCCCAAGTTTAAAAAGCCCTCACTCCTTTTCCATTCCTGCAGGTGGACAGGTGATTGAAACAGTTAAATTCTTACCATCTCCAGCTCCTGGATTTGTTAGGTGCACATACTGCACATGAATGATAATAAAACCCAAGGTAGTAGAATCTGACCTGTAAAATCAGTGGCTTTGAAGCAAGGAGAGCCAGGAAAGGAGCAGCTGCTCACTTTTCTCTGCTGGAAATCACTCTTTGCATAGTTTACAATAAAGTTATTCTCAGTCTGACACTATCAAATTAGCAGGCAACAAACACTATTCTTTCCTGACATCTCTCTTCTGGTTTCCTGCCACTGATCCAGGCCCCTAATTGTGGCCACACACACAGAGACTCCTGTGGGGGTCTATGAATCCCTACCAAAATCTGCAGGTTGAAGGGACAGAGAGATATACATTGTAATATAGGTAATATATTGGAATGTCCACAAAGATAAAGTAATTTCCACAAATCAAAAAAGGTTCAGAAACACTGCTTATGCCAATTCCACCAATTTACTGCTTGGGAAAGGAAGGCGTTCATACTGTGCACCACGCCAAGGGCTGAGACTGGAATGCAGGGAGAATAACATCAGGTCCCAAGCTGAAGATTTTACAGATGCTGGTACCTTCTGCTGTTTTTCATGTCACCCTAGCTTGGGGCAGTATGAAACACATAAAACAGTCAGTAAATTGAGTAGATGACAAGTCTTGGTACTTAGCTGAATTTTCCATGTCTTTGCCCTTAGGTTTGATGCTGTAAATCAAGATTGCTCTCATGTTATCACTCCTACATACTCTTATCTAAACCTAGCCTCACCCCTTGAAGCTTTCATGCCAGCATTTATTAATAAATAAGAAACAAAATACCCTAACTTTTCCTATATTGACAGATACACAGCTTAAAGAAAAATATAAAATCAAACAGAGTTCAAGATGAAAGAAAAACTCCCAGAAAGCCAAGCAAATAGCTACCATTAAATGTAAACACAGTCATCTTTTTAGGCTCTCAGAGAGAGAGGTCGCCACAACCTTGATGTATTAGCACCACTGAGACACAAGATGAAGTCCCTGTGGTGTTCCTGTTGTCACAAAGGGTCTACTTCTCTTTGAGCCTATCATGCTGGGATGCTGCTGCATACACATGAAGAACTACTGCTTTCCACCAGAAAGGTAAAATACCATGCCTGCTAGAAGCCAAGGCAGTTTTTAGCGTATAATGCTTGATTAAAAAAAAAAAAAAATCCTTCTCCTCTCTCCTTCTCTTTTCTGCAGTGCACATTTTTCAAAAGATGGTAAAAGAAGGCATTCTTGCTCATCTTGCCTTATGCTTCTCAGTCAAAACAAGATAATCCCTTAGTAAATAAATAAAATGTTTCAGGAAACATATGACATACAAAAAGTATGGAACAAACCCAAATGAAAAAATGTGTATACACCTTTTCCAGTTATTCACCTTTGACTTTGCAGCAAGTACATTTCCATCCCTGAGATCTGTTAGAGGACAGAACATGTAGGAGGATAATGGGACAATTAAAGTTTTATCAGGGTTTTAAAAAAAGAGAGACAAAGCAGTATTCACAAAAGAAGACAAAAGTAGTAAGTCAGCCTGTACACAGAGTCATGACTGTACTGTGGTTAAGAAGTACATTTATCACTAATTCCAAAGATCACCAATTTTAACAACTGTTCAACTGAGTCAAAACCCTTTCGAGTTAAAAAAAGGGTTCCTGCCCCGGCAGGGACGTAAAAAAATCCCACCTTCCATCTCTTACAGGTGTTAGACGAATGAGGAAAGAGGTGTTTATCTTATATGCAGGGCACAAACACATTGTATGGTCATAAACTCACTGAATGGTTTGGGTTGGAAGGGATCTCAAAGCCCATCTCATTCCCATCCCCTGCCATGGGCAGGCACACCTTCCACTAGCCCAGCTTGCTCAGAGCCCCATCCAGCCTGGCCTGGAACACTGCCAGGGATGGGGCAGCCACAGCTGCTCTGGGCAACCTGTGCCAGGGCCTCAGCACCCTCACAGGGAAGAATTCCTTCCTGATATCCAGTCTAAACCTGCTCTCTGTCAGTGTGAAGCCATTCCCCCTGATCCTGTCACTCCAGGACCTTGTCAAGAGTCTCTCTCCATCTTTCCTGTGGGCTCCCTTCAGGCACTGCAAGGCCATAATGAGGTCACCTCAGAGCCTTCCCTTCCCCAGCCTGAACAAACCCAATTGCCTCAGCCTTTCCTCCCAGCAGAGCTGCTCCATCCCTCTGGTCACTGTGGTCCCTCCTCTGGACTTGCACCAACATGTCCATGTTCTTCCTGTGTTGGGCATCCCAGATTCTCTATTCAAGTTTGCAGCACTACTGTGGTCCTGTAGGTGGGTAGTCAGTAATTCCTAAAGACTTCCTTAACTACTTGTAATTACTGGTTTTATCAGTATTGGTTTTCAAAGATGCATAATTACAGCAAGATGTAAGAAACACCCAGCAGCTCTTGGCTGCAGTGTCCTTCCAGGAAGACCAACACAGCTCCAGGAGTAAAACAACCCCCACAACCCTTTTAAATATTTGAAAAAGCACAACAACAACAAAAAAAATTCTTAAATAATGCCAAAACCTATAATTTCAGCTTTTGACACCATGCCCTTCCCATTAAAAAAACACAAATATCTTAAATGCACAAATCAAAGATCATCAGGAATGACCCTCACAGCTTTCTGCTCCAGAGAGCCTTGAGAGCTGAGGTCACAGTCTCCCACAAGCTGAAGCTCCCAGAGTTTCATCCCTTCCCCTCTCCATGACCTTACTGTCCTGGGCCAGGCGCTGCCCACAGTGCAGCAGTGTTCGGGCGCTGCAGATCCTTCACATGCAGGCAGAAATGTGCCAGAGCGCAACATTTGCAGAAGTTATTTTCTTGGAATTTTTCCAACTAGATCTGATTATCAGATCCCCTTCTGCCATATATGTAAATGGATTGGCTGAAGCTGTAAAATACAGCGCCTGGGTGCCTGGACAAGTGTCAAAACAGTTTGAAAGCCACAATTTTCAATAACAGTGATAAGGTGGTTGTTTTGATTCTCCCTGGCACTTACTGGGAGCAGGTCTTGGGCAAATGAAATGCATGACAAAAAAAACTGTCTAATGTTCATAAATTCAGAAACAGTTCAGAGCTAAAAATCAGAAAGACAGTGTGACCAAGTTAATATATTCTCAAGCCAGCCTGAAAACTGACTTTCCTAAGAAATTTTTCCTTCTGCACAGTTCCACACAGAATTAGCAAAACACAAATTCCTAACTTTTCCATCTCTATTCTAAGCCTGACTTGTGAAATGAATTTTGAACAGTAGCTTTAAAAAACTTTTGAGTTGTCTGAAAGGAAGCCTCTTAGAGAGATGACTATGCTCCATAATGTTATTAGGTTTTAGCTGTTCTCATGAATCAAAAAAAAGATACCTGGAGTGTTTGGCTCCAAAGCCAGTTAGGAATTATGGAGATGGTGCTGCCCTTTCCAATTTTCAAATGCACATTTATCGGGTCTTGTGGGCCTTTTACAGTCTAGTGAAGCTTTAATTCTAAAAGATACAGACATACAGCTTAGTGGAAGTGGCATCTTCAGTCTCTGTTCCCTTATCTTCTCAAAAACAGCTTTGAGAGTTAAGCACATGGATTTTGCAGGGTGCTGCACTCATCCCCCATTTTTATCAGCTGTTCAGCTTTGAATAGCAGTTCGGTATTCGTCATGTCAGCAATACTGCCCTCCAGGAGCTGCATCCCCAGCCAAACCTCAAAAGAAAGAATCACTTTTTGGCATAGGCAGCTCCTCACAAGCTGCTCTGCTTCCTGCCAGCCACTCTGGGTTGATGCTTAGCTTCCAGCACCCAGCCACAGAAGATGCTACCAACAGGAGCACAACTGATGCTCTCAACCCACCCAGTTCCTCTCATCTCAGAGCAGTATCCACAAATAGCTGCAAAGATCTGCAGTGGCTTAGGAGAAGAGCCACTTGTGCTCTGGCAGGATTCTTAGGGCACAACTGGAAGGAATCTTCTCAAAGTGAGAGCTTTTGCCTTGGAGGGAAATGCTCCGTGGAAGCTGGTTTCTTTCAACACCATTCCACAATGTGGCCTGTGGCAGCTGAAATTTAGTAGCTCCACAAGCATGAAGCAGAAATTCCTCTTGGCTGTCAAATATTTGTTTGACTTAGATCACACTGAAGCACATTTAGCATGACTGGGATAAAAGAGGTTGTACTTTAATGTACTGCTTAGCAAGGGGAAAAAAACCCTATAAACAACCAAAAAGTCAACCACATCCAAAACTAGATTGAATTGCAAATTAGCAAGGAAAATTGAGTAGCACTTAATGCAGGCACAAATCAAGAGAGGAGGCTCAGTGGTTCACTAGAGACTCCCCAAGATACATAATTTTGTAATGAATGACACTGTTTTCTGTACTTTAGGGTACAATGTGTATCACCCCTATTGGAGTGAAATACAGGTTTTGTTGTGTGGTTTTATTCAAGCACACTGTTGACTACAATTAGAGGAAAAGAAATTATGCATTTATAGGTCATCTAAATTAATGGTTTTTTTGAGAAGTCTTTCAAATCTCCCAACTACCAAATCAAGTCCCATAAAGTAATTCAAGCATGCTGTAGGCCACACCTACATAACAACATGCCATTTCTTAGAGTAAAACCAAACTAAACCAGAAAAATCTCATCATCTGGTTGAATAACTGTTTCCACTGGAAGATCCCCTCAGAAGCAAAAGGGTGAGCAGCAGCAGCAAGCCTCTATCAGGAAGGCTGGCGAAGGCTTTGGGGCATGAAGTGCAAGGAGTCTTTCAAGTGCATCATGAATTGGGAAGCTCAGCACTAATAAAAGCTCACACAACTAGAAGATGAAGAAATAAGGCAATTCATATGGGGATAGAGCCCATCGTGGTCTATGTTTTGAGTAGTACTAAATTCCCACAGCTGCTGTACCAAAACTGCAGTGTCCATCAACCAGCTTGGCCATACCTTCTTTCTCCTAGGAGTGCATGTCCTTTAATTATTTCTGGGCCGACTGCAATAATCTGTAAAACAGGTGATGTTATACACAGCTGCTGTAAATGCTCCTTAACTGTCAGGATGGCTTTTCACTTCAAGTACCATTTTCTGAACTCATTTATTTTAAAAGAAACAGTGAATCTGACATCTAGAATTCATGCTAGAGCATTTTTTTTAAGCTTTCTATGAGCATAAAGAGTTTTCTTAAAAAAACATTACAGAAATGAATCTGTTGTTAGGAAAATTCTTCAAAACAATCAGAGAAATTTCGTAACACTCATTTTTGGAACATACTCTGCTTGCTTGACTACATTTCATAAATTAAAAATGGGGTTTATTTGCCTCATCTGAAAAATCATTGTTAAGAATTTCATAATGAATGAGCTTGTAAGAGAATTACAAGGACATAATGCATGCCATAACATAGTAAAGAATAAGACAGGCTGACCTCATTAAAGCCATGAATTTGGAAAATTTTCCTGTTCAGGACAGCATCTGAAGCACTTCTTTCAACTGGACACAAATTATAATGTTCTAAAAGGTTACCACTTCAAAGAAATTTAGGACTGTCTCTACCTGTTTAGATAACAGGACTTAAGCTGAATATAAATCACAGAAGACACAAAATATTCAAAAGCCCAAGATGCTTAAATGCAAAATATTAAGAAATGAAATACAACACTGTCTTTAACTCTTAGGATAATTCACACCTTAAGTGAACTTCAGATCTTTGCACTTCACTATCAGATGCAGACTATAAGTACCTGCACAAGTCTGCATGAAAAGAACAGACACTCATTGGGTTGCTGTTGTTGTTATGCATGCCACACTTCCCTTCCTGCTGATGAACACCCATCTGCTTTCACTTAGAGGAAACTTGTCAGACAGCAAAATTAAGATGTTCCAAAATATTTAATTTCACTTGGCCTGTGGCAAATAGTCAAAAGAAAGATTACAGCACTACATGCCCATCCAAATTTGCAACTAAAAACAATTACACTCTATGATACTTATAATGAAAATTAAAATGCAAGTGAATTGTTTTGTAAATCAAAATGCTACATATTAGATGTGGAAGTCCTTGGAACAGAGACAATAAACATTCCCTACTCAAGAGAACAAAAATTAACAAAACAAACCCCTTAGGAGATGCTTATGTATAGGACTGCTAGATGTTAATTTAAAGTTCACCATGACTGCACTGAAACATAATTCCAGGAGCTGTAACATTAATTAAGATAAAATCACAGCAGCTAAATAGTGTTTATTAGATAATAAAACTGCACAATGCCCACAATCCCACACATAAAGCAACATAATGCTAATCTGGTTTGAAATGGTAACTACCCAGACCAAATTTGCTAAAAGGTGTTTGGAGATCTACTACTAAAATTTGAAGTTTACAGATTATTACCATACGAGACTGGGGAAAAACTTGTTTTATTTCCCTTTCCATCTTCAGCAATATCAAAAGACAAGCTCAAAATGAAAACTGAGGAAAACAAGGGCTTGCAAGATGACTGACAAATTAATATTCTTGCTCATGCATGAACCAGCTGGTTCTCTTTGTCACCCCTTTCTACTGCTAAAATACAAGCACCTGAAGCCTAGGGAACAAAAGACTGCACTTGATTGCGTATCACCAGAATTTGGTATTGTGGTAAAAGCTCTGAGCAGACAACCATGGATGCAAAGCACACTGTGCCCAAATGAAACAAGGTGCTTAAATGTCCCTAAACCAAACAAACCAGGAAGACCAAGATGAAAACTAGAGAGTTCAGCCAGACCTTGTCACAATCTTTTTGGATGACCTGTGATTGTATTTCGCATCAAGAACAGAGAAGATTAAAACAGTTACATTTTCTGGCAAGTTCTGTACTTGTAGCACAACAATTTTTGCAATAAGTAAACCCCTACGTGATTTTAGTGGCTTCTTCCTTCAGTTAAGTAAAAGAAAGAAACAATGCCCTGCTTGTAAGCAAACTGAATTGACAGCTTATGTATGGAAAAAGTTGAATCTAGAAGAATCAGCAGACATCATCCAACACACCTGTAGCTAAAATCTGTTACAGATTATGCCCATATTACAGTATTCCCATCCTTAGCAATATCAGAACAATACTTGCAGTAATATTTTTGTTGAACAGCCAGCTCCTGGACTCTCTGATTACATGTGAATTTTGCTCTTCTAGCCTCAATTACTGCAGTGAGAAGACTAAAGCTCAGGAATTCTAACAGATTTGCTCATTTGTCCAATTAGTTTCTCATTCAGTGCTTTCTCATGGTTTTTGAGGACATGATTTATGTTTCCTGAATAGCCAAGCTTGGCAAAACTAGTGCCATTTGAAGATAACAGAATCTAAGGAGAATCATCCCTGAAGCTAAATCAAAATGTCTATGAGTCAAGCACAGAGGAAGGGTTCCAAGGTTACGCACTCCCAACTCATCTGCTCAGTTTATAGGCTTCATTAAACAAAACTAAATTTACAGCAGGCAAGTTTAAAAAGAAAAGTGACAGTTCACTGCGCAGTTGTATTTACAAAGCATTTCGTAACACTTTTTAGCAAGAAAATGAAGCATTTTCAACAACGTAAAAAAAAACTAAACTAATACAGTTGACAAGTCTAATACCTGAATGAAAACCATTTATTTGAGTCATTTAATAAATTTACATTCAGCATGATAATGCATTTATTTTTCAGTCTGCAGCAGACAGGAACTAATACCCTCTGGCATTTGGATGATACACAAGGCAGTTTTGAGGCATTAGATCTACCCAAGTTGATCTACTACCATGTAGGACAGTACACTCCCTTTACTGAGCCTTTGACTTATTCTGGTTCATAAAAGCACTCTGATTGCCTTCACAATTAGGAGATTTAGTAAGACGATGTAACACAGAAAACCAAAGAAAGCTTTGCCTTCAAACTTGGCCAAACTGTGTTCTTGCAGTTTGTAGCACTTGCAGCATGCAGACTGACTCTATCCCACGGCAGGAGGCCACAGAAATGCAGACTGCGCTCTGGTAATGCCTTGTGGTTTGGGTTTTTGCTGTTGCTTAGCAGTTATGAAAACAATCCACTTGACAGGTCAGAATTCATGACAAAGAAGCGTGGCGAGTGGAGCAAAACTTACATATAGAGCCCTGTCTTTTGAAGTACCAGCTAAGGCCTTAAAAATAAAGTTGCTGTAGTCATGATATTAAGTTTACAAATAATATATTGCCTAAATCTGTACAAAATCAGAATAAACCTTGACACTTTTTTGTTCCCCTAAGTTATCCCACACTGACGCACAAAAAAAGATTTCTGCTGGTTACCAAGTTCTCTGCAATTCCACTTTACTTATACATCTTTTTTAACCATGAAAAAAGTAAACCAAGAATCTTCAGTGACCATAAACCAATGCACATCACTCATTCTGCTTAAATTCCATTGCAGACCAAATCTATAATTATAATAACAATAATAATCTGAAAACAACACAAAAATATTAAATTACACCATCCAAGTTATTCCAGCACCAACAGGAAAGACAGACTCTGCACTAGCATAGTGGAAAGAAGTAATAGGTCAGGGTTTTAAGGGCACATGTTAAGCTTTCAGGTCATGAAGAAAGTGAGCATTCCATACCCAACATCTCACAGGTAGGCTTGGCTGGGAGGCAAAACCTGGCTTGCAGCACAGTCCCATATAACACTGCCTCTGCAACTCTACCAATTCACCATCAGCAGTAGCCTGGAGCCAGAGAGAAATCATCCACAAAGACAGAATTTTAGAGAAGAGATGCCACTTAACTGAATCTTGCATGCAAAGCATGAGACTCAACAGGCCTGGGTCAGAAGTGGCTCAGAGCCTTTGGGGCCCACATTTACAAATAAAAAGCTTTGCCTACAAACGCCATGTTATACCTTGTAATCGCATGCTGGTGTTCATATAAAATTTCCATTAGGAACAGCATTCCCAAATCAGAACAGACTGTATGCTTGTCATATGTATAAAGTTCATGCTGACTTCTGGGTTAAGTAGCTTGTAACCAGCTTAACTACAAGATTTACAGGCACTGGTAAGTTTCCAATAACTCTCGGGTGGCCACATAGTGATTACACTAGTCACACATCAACCACCTTTGTTTTAAACATGTTTGGATTAAAAAAATCTTTTGTGCAACGTGATGCTCCTTGATGATAAATCTTTAGCCACATGCTTCACTCCTTCTCTCCAGCAACACAAGTGATTTTACCTCTACCCCCCATGTTTCTATGGCGTAACAACAATCTCTTCATTCCTTTTGGTTGAGGGCACCAAGCACCCAAAGAGAGCTAGTAGCAGGGCTCTTTTGCAGGGCAATTTCAGGAGAAGGGCAACAGTTACAGCCTGAGGTAGTGATGCATCAGTTCTCAGAACTCACTTAAAAAGAAAGAGAAGGGGTGAGCTAATGTTAACACCATGACTTTGGTACAAGGGGCCAAAACCACTTCTCACCTATTCTATGGAAACAAAGGCCATTCAGTAAATTGTATTTATATCACACCTCAAGAACCTTGAATCTCTGAAATAAAATCCAGTCTAAAGTCTAAGCACAAAGTGGAATTTAAAATGAACAAGCCACTCACTACATGACAAGCATAACCAAGAAATCCAGGTAATGCTACAATTTATTTCAAAGCTATGTGACTGCAAATTCAGCTCGGAATTCCCAGCAGGACTGCTCAGAGAAGAGCAGATCATATCCAAGAAACTAAAACTGATTTACGCTTTGGTTTTCATAACAATGACCCCTCAGCTTCTTGAGCAAAATGTGATTGCACATGATTGACTGCACTCTTACCTTAGGTGCTGTCAATCTGTAGTTCTTAAGTTCATTTCATAAATGCTCTTGCATAATCTATGGGGTTTAACCAGAATCAGGTTTGTATATTCTAATTCCTATGTGTTTGTGTGTTTATGCATGTAGTCTAACAATGACATTTGCTGAGTGCAGTCACACAGTTCACATTCAGGCGGGATACCCAAGAAGACAGGTACTGACCTTCACATCCTGGCTTCTTAGGTACCCCTTGAGCATACCCTTACTTCTGACTGCTGCTCCTACTTCTGGACTCAAAACAAAAATGAACATGCGCATATTCCTAATACATGAATAATGTGATTTACACAAGAAATGTTTACCAGAAACATTTTCTCTTTGAAATATATTTTCAAGATGTTCCACGTGTAAATTTCCTTTTTTTTATACCTCCTCTGAGACCTATATTAGGTCATAATTAATCCCCCAATATACCGAGCAGAGGCAGAGACATTCCTAACAAGAACCTTTCCAGTAAAACTGCCACAGTGAACACTGAAGCTTAAATTAAGCTACAATAAACATATTAAATCCAGAAACTGAAAAACTGCGTTCACATCCAAAACCAACTTATTGAAAAACTGAATTCCTAAAAATAAAATTATTTTGTTGAAATGAAAATTGAGGTTTGGTGGGGGGTGAATGGGAAAAGCAGGTATTTATTTCATTTGACATTAGTAGTTCATTGCTAAATACAGATATAATTCACTACATATAAGATCAATGGCAACTTTTGTAATTACAGTCATGGCTTGGAGGGATAGAGGGAAATGTTGGTATTGCTATAGCAACCATAAGAAGGAAATCCACATCTACTCAGAGCAGCATTTCTACATTGCATTGTTTTTGTAGCAAAGCCCTTTAGCACAGAAGAATACAGTAAATCAAGAGTAACACTGATTTTCATCACATAGACATAGTCTGGGCAAGTATTTCACAGAAATATCCTGAATGAGGAAATGATGACCACACATCAAGTAAGATTTTTGTTCCGATTAGTACTTCCATTCAGTATATGTCAATTAAAGTCAAGAGTTTAAATACAGGCTTTCCTAAGCCAACTTCTCAGAAGTTGATTCGGAAAACAAAATATTTAGGGGTTGGCTGGGTGTTTTTCCCACATTCTCCACATAATCCCAAGCAACCTAAATGAGATCTGATCCTCCTTAAACTGGCTTGACTTAGCTCTGCAGGGTTTCTTGGCTCAGGCAGTAAGTAAAAGAAAGAAAACTGGTTTGGAACTGGAATCAGCCCTGAAGTGAATATAGGCACATTTGCATGTTCCTACCCCTGATGCAGCTGGAATCAGTATTTATCTGAGAGTCAGATAAAACATGAATTCAACATACCATTGCAACACCTTTTCCTGGCCAGCCTCAAGGGAGGGAATTCCCACCTACAGGTTTCTGGCAAACCAGGACTTTGGGTGTTTCTTTCTAGCTTGTCAAAGGTTGACCCCATTCTGTCTGTCTCCGCTCCTACTCTGGATTACTGATAAAATCATGCTCCCAATTATCTTGGCTTTTAGCTGACTACTTTTTCACCTTTCCATGAGTTGGCCTCTTCAATTAAATCTTGCAGCACTCACAATCAATCACAGTCAGATTTAAAACAAGGATCAACTAAATTGAAAACAATCATCAACACCGATCTGTGAAAACAGATCTATTATGATTCTGACAGCTGATTTTCTCATGTCTCTTTCTCTCTTACTTTTGACAAATTAAGTTTCAAAAACTGATTTCTCTACATTTCTACAGTTCCTAGAACACCTACAAAGAGAGAAGCAATGACTACAGTACATGTAATGCTCAATAAATAATTCAAATGAAATAATTCTGATTAAATACAAATTACCTGGCCTCCTATGGTCATGTGAGCATTGTGATGTTTATTCCCAAGGCGTGTCAAAAGAGCAGAAATTTTGAAAGTGGCTAGGCAATATAAACCCACATCTCGTACAGAGTTACGGACTTTAGTACATGGATACATTTCAAGCTGACAGTAAGGAGCAAATGTTCATAGAAGGACTTCCATTGTCCACCACTTCAGATTCACCCTTGTGGACACAGGAACGTCACAGCTATACAAAATTCTTCCTCTGCATTGCTCAGCCCCGATGCCCTGGACAGAACCACAGAAAAACGCAGAAAAACCTGCTACAATTCTTTGCAGATCAGCAGTTTGATTCTCTGCTTGGAGAAGGACTAGATGAGGTCTGCCACAGCTTGGTCCAGCTGAGTCTCAAAAACACCCAAAGAAAGACTCTACCACCTCTCTGGGTGGCACGTTAAAAGTCTTGTGCTACTCAGTGGTGAGAAACATGTTCCTAATGACCAGTCTGAACTTCTAATGGCCAGTCTAAGCTGCAATTTGTGACAGTTGCTCCTTCTGTTAATGATCTGCCACAAACAAGAGTTCATCTCCATAGTCATCAAAACTTCCCTTCAAGAAGCTACAGGATTCTATAAGATGGCCCCTTTGGCTCTTCTGTAGACCAAAACAGCCCAAGGACCCTAATCTCTCCTCATTACTTATGGTTCCCATGGCTCAGAATTACTTGGGTAGTCCTCTCTCCATTTTCTGAACATCATGCTTTTCATTTGAGGAACCTCAGGACTGGCTGAAGAATCAGAGTACTCAGCAATGCTGAGAAGGACAATTACTTCTCCTGATCTGCTGGCCATGGAGGCCACTACGCTGTCTGTCTTATTTGCAATGAAAATGCATTACTAACTCATTTCCGACTTGGCAGCAATCATCACATCCCATAGCTTTCCCACAAATGTTCTGTTCAGCCAGCTGCTTCCCAGACTATGTTGCTGCAAGGAGTTGATCTGCACGGGCACAGAACTTCACGTTTATTCTCACTGAACCTCAAGAGCTTTCTGTCAGCCAAGTCTCAGGCTTCCCACGACCCAGCTGAATTGAATTTCTACCACTTCATGCACTGAACTCTCTCTCATGCCAATTTAATGTGATCTGTAACGTTTTCCAGGTGGATTCCATCTCACCATCTAAGTAATTAACAGAGAGGTGACATAACTGGCCCAATCCCTCACAGGCCACTTGTTATTTGTCTCCAGTGAGATACTGAGCCATGGAAGACTACAATTTGAACTCCAATACCCACGCAACTTTCAATTAATCTAACAATCCATATACTTCCTCAATGAGAGATGATAACAAAAACTGGAGTCAGAGTGTCACAGGATGGTTTGGGTTGGAAGGCCCTTAAAGATTAGCCAGTTCCAAGCCCCCTGCCATGAGCAGGGACACCTCCCACTAGACCAGGCTGCTTAAAGTTCCATCCCTGGACTGGGCATCCACAACTTCTCCGGCCAACCTGTGCCAGTGCCTCACCACCCTTACAGCAAAGAATTTATCCACCAATATGTCCACATCTACATATTTGGTCATTTAATTACAAAAGGCATTCAGGTTCATCAAATACTTCTTGCCCCGGCACATTTGGGTCAACTATTCTTGATTATTTTCTCATTCTTCTCACATTTGAAAACAAATTCCCTGGAGACATGATACATAACATTTCTAGGGATTGCAGAAGCCTGACTAGCCCTGAACTACCCTTCTTTCTCTTTTTAAAAAGATGGGTGTAATAAATAAAACCTTTCCCTAGTTTTCAGGAATCTCTCGGATATATTTTCATGGAGAATTTCAACTGCAGAATTGCAACTGCAATCACCTATGTCTTTCAGCATCCTAGCATCAATCCCATCCAGCCTGATGGATTTGAACACAGACAGCTTTTAAAAATTCTTCTGAGTAGTAAAATATTCTGTCTCCTGTGCTGCACTGGTTATTTAAGATCTCCTAGGCAATCTTTGCTTTTGTACAAAACTGTATTGGGAAAAAGAACACATCATGCCTCCTGCTTGGTGGGACAAATTGCAAGACAGGCCACCTCTTGCCTGTGCACTCAATCCCATACCGCTTGGGCTCTGAGGACACAGCATTTATCCCCACCCCACCCTTACAAAACAGGAGAGGGCTCTGCCCTCAAGCTCCATGATCAGCTATCTACCAAAAAGTGCTTCTCACAACTAGCCTGTGAAATTAAAGACAAGAGAACCCAAATATTCAGAACACTAGCCTCAAAATACTGATTAAGGGAAAAGAACAGAGAGACAAGAAATACCCACAGCACAAAGAAAAATTTCAACCCCTCCCTTAAGAGTATCTCCAAAGTAACTGAAGGAATGAAGAAAAAGAGAAACTCACCTTTCTGACATGACGTTAACCTTACTTAACAGGACTAAAATTACTAGATTCTACACGGATTCTGCTAGGATGTGGTTCCTCCAGGGGAACAGCAGAGACCCAGTGAGACCCCCCTTCACTGACATTAAAGAATCTCACTGCTGTCTTGACAGATCTGCCAGGTAACCTTCCTGAATGCCCAGTGCAAGATTGCTACCTGCCCTTTCCTCTGCCTTTACCACGGACTTGCAATGTGCTGCAGACTTGTCACTACTTGTTTCTGAGTTGAGAAACAGGAGGACCCAAATGCTGTCTAATGGCAGTGTTTCCAGAGGTCTTCAGACAAAGCCCATTGTGCAGTTGCCAATTCTCAAGTGTTCAGAACAAAAGAAGGGAAGCTGTTTCCACCATATGCAGTTTTTGAACACTGCTCCCTACTCCATGTGTTTAGACAACACATACACTCTGCTACAGAATCCCAGGATGGGTCAGGTTGGAAGGGACCACAGGGGGCTAGCTGGTACCCAACTCCCTTCTGCAGCAGGGCCACCCCAAAGCACAGGATTCCCGCTGGTTCTGGAATATCCCCAGTGAGGAGACTCCACACCCTCTCTGGACAATCTGTTCATGCTCGGTCACTGCCCAGGGAAGAAGTTCTGCCTCCTGTCCAGGTGGAACCTCCTGGGATCAGTCCCTGCCCATTCCTCTGGTGCCATTGCTGGGCCCCCGGAGCAGAGCCTGGGCCCTGCTCGGAGCCCTCCCTGCAGACAGGGACACCCAGGGCTGAGGGCCCCTCTCAGCTGGGGCTCCTCTTGAGGCTGAACAGTCCCAGCTCCCTCAGCCTTTCCCTGCCAGAGATGCTCCAAGCCCCAAATCATCTCCGCAGCCTCTGCTGGCCCTGCTCCAGGAGCTCCATGTCCCTCCTGTCCTGAGGAGCCCCGAGCTGGACACAGCTCTCCAGATGTGCCACACAGGGCTGGAATCTCATGTTCTTCGTTAACAGTGAAGTGGGAAACACGTGCAAAGCACCGCCTTTTGCCTCTTCATTCAGCCTGTGTCACCTGGCAGACCTCTGTATCTGATTTCTGATTCCAAATCTACCACGTTTACCTGATTTTCACATACTTTACACCACTTATTATCACTCGTGGACTTTGCTATGTTCCCTTTGCTTTCCAGTACTAAAGCTACACTCTTACAAAGAAAATGCATCTCCAATGAGTGTGAGAGTAAACATGAAGTGCTAACTTAACAGGACCACTAAAATCAATGTTTTCTGGCAGAAAACATGCTCAAGAGAATAGAGATCAAACTACCTGTGGCCCAGCATATCTTCTTCTTGTAGTATACAGTCCTGGTGGAGAAATATTAGTAGAACTTTCATGCTTATGCTAAAACATCAGAACATATATTCCCCTGCTAACACTACACCAGATATTTATTTGCATTAAAGAAATTATTTAATCAATGAAGAAACACTCAAAAAAAAACGAAACAAACAAACAAAAATTAAAAGCCAAACAAAAAAAGAGTTCTACAGTTGCAGGCTTACAACTTATGAATAGGAGGACAATGAAAACAGAAAATTTATATATTTTACCCTAACAGTACATTCAAATCAGAATTTGCTCTTTAAAGAATGAAGGTAAATTTCCATAAAGTATGAAAAACATGGCATTTTAAAAAGCTAAGGCAATGAAATATGACCTTTTCATCGTGGAATTAGTTATCCTTAGTGTATTCTCCTAGCCTTAATCTTCCTGAACTTTCCAAACAATTATCAAATAGATGCAATATCTCTATTAGTGCAAGTGGAACTTTCTTGTTTGCTGAGATTTTTGCACAGCACTGTACAGAATAAAACCCAATCTACCTACAGGACACTCCAGTGAAAGGTCTGTGAATGATTTAAAAGAAGCTGCTGCTAGCAATTACGAGCACTTTAGCTAAAAAGCATCTCACAGGATATTTTGAGCACTATACTTTGCATGGAAAGGACATAAGGTTGCACATAGCAGGTAGGATTTTTGAAGTCTAAAAGACAGAAAAAAAAATAAGAGCAAGGAAGTGCCCATTTTATTTTATAAATGAGTCAGCAGTACTGGGTGATATTTTTACAAAACTGCATGGACCAAAGCACCAAACGCTGCCAATGCTACTCTAGACTGATAATATAGGCAACACACTGAAAATTATATGTTTAGAGTAAAAATCATATGAGGACTTGCATGCATTTCACAAAACCAAATCCTACTGTCTTAATTAATTCCAACAAGCAGATGTAATAAATTCAGCTTACTCTTCTTACCCAGGAGGCAAAGTACAAGTTTCCTGTTGTGTATCTAGGAATGCTATGAGACCTACTTCTAGAATTCCACTTTTTATTTAAGGGCTCACAGTCACAATCACATTAGTCACGCTCAGTGTAGGCGTATGTAGAAACTAAGAGAACTACTCTCTTTGAAAGCACCCTGTCATTTAATGAAAGACTTACAGTATTGTGACTGTTTTAACATTTTGAACACATGAACCTCAGATCAGAAACAAGTTCCTATGAAGGGCTCCAGATCACCTTACTTCATCTCCCAGAACAAGACTTACCTAGGCTGGCAGGGAAATTAAATGTTAGTGACAAGCAGAGGAGCTGGGTTTTGATAAATGCAGATTATGTCACTTCAGAAGGCAAGAACTTCCCCATCTTTAAGGATGTAATCTATGGCCAGCAATGGGCTCTCTGGCACTGCATATTATTTTTTTCATTTTTTTCAACATGCTTATCTAATTTTTAAGGTTAAATATCAACAGCTAGATGTGCCTACCTATAACATTTAAGACTGGAAGTTTAAAGTCATATTGAATGTCAAGAGCAAAGCAACCTCTCCTCTTGTGTACATTAGCATCCTGGGCTGGGGGAATTCTGGCCTTCCAGAAAAGGTGACAAATGTGCTCAGTATTAATGCAACTTCAGCCTGTTTATGATTCACCAGAAGAGGGGTGACTATTGAAACACAAATATTTATTACTCGAAAACCAATGCTGCAGTAAATGTAGCATTGACAAGCAAAAGTTTCCAAGAGGAACCTGAGAATTAAGACATACACCCCCTATCCAAGCGGAATAGTATGAGCAGCTAATGCATCTGTAGGCTGTGACTGACTAGCTGTCAGATCTCAGTTTAGTTTTGCATATGTGGTTGGTTCAACAGCATTACTGTCTTGGCAGAGTCCAGAGATTTCATCTTTAAAGTATGGGTGGGTTGTCATCACATCATCTTGGAAGAACACAGTTCTACCCTCTCCTCAATCTGCTTGCTGGGAGCTCTTTGTGGACAAGTTTATCAGCTGTAAGCAATGCCTTATCAGTTCTTGAAAAATCCTGAGCCAGCCAAAGCAATAGGCTTTCCCCTCGGTGGAAAATTCAGTGTTCCCAATGGCAGAAACACAATCTCAGCTGTATATGGGCCAATACAAACACCCAGCAGAAAAAAATGCTGGGCCAAAACACCTGAGGCCCCATGTATGGAGCATTCTGGTACCAGGAACTGATACTTCTCCACAAATCAGCTGATTTGGAGCCTGTAGCAAACAGCAGAATGCAAACAGCAGATTTGAGACAGGTGCCTGTAAATCACTGATTTTAGTGCAAAAACAGACAGCTTCAGAACATGGTGGAGATGGATTCAATTCTACTGAGCCAAAGAGATTAATACACAGCTAGCAGTCTGACTGACACTACAGAGGAATGAGGGGTCAGGAACAGGTCACAACAAAGGTGAAGGGATACACCTCCAGCAGGAAATTAGTCTTTGTGGACACAGCCTGAGCTCTCTCAGCTTACTGAAGTGACAGCATAACTAGGCAAAGGAACAAACCAAAATGCCTGGGAAAGGACACAGAGATTAGGAAATAGGGAAAATGAAAAAATATTAACTGAGAAATTAATCAAGGATCCAAAATTTCCAATCAAATCACTATGTTGTTTAGGCTACCCTGAAACCTTAAATTCAAATATAGCAGAAACCCACAGCTGCTTTGAGGATGCACAGGACAAGGCAGTAGCCATTGAAAACAAATGTAAGAATAAAGAAAAATTAAAACCATAGCTAGACAGTATTATGGCAAATTTTACTGGTTATCTGCAGAAGCACAAAGCTTTTCCACTGAGCTGGCAGGTTTTAGTACTGCATTTAGGTGCCAGGTTTGATGGTTATTTTGCTACACACAACAGAGCATGGCATAACCACCCTGGGCTCTTTGCCCTCTCTTCTCAGCAAGTGTCATCAACCTTATTCAGACGCAAAGAAAGGCATGAAGAAATGCAGAGGGGACCAGTGACATTTTGTTCCATACTAGGAATGTATTGCTCTGGAGTATCTAAGGAAAACAGCAGCAATAAGGACTCAAAGGAGGTCACTGGTAGAAACCACTGTCATTCAATGTCTGTAACATCTTGACTTGGGATTTCACTTCTTCCTACAGCAGGGCTCCACAGGGAAGCAGAAGCAGAACCACATCAAAGCAATAATGTACGTTATTGGAGAAAGGATCACAGGGCATGTAAAGAGCTAGGCTGAGAAGTTCCAGCTGCAGTCACAGGAATAAAGAAGAATCTACTGCACACACTGCATGAGAGCTCCGAGGCTGCATAAACACATCTTTTATCACAAAAGCAAGCAGGTTGTTTCTTTGCAGTCTGCAGGGTCATAAACAGAGCAGCAAGGATGCAGTTATATGAGCTGAGGGTTAACTAAGGGTGTAATTCTGTCTGTCACATTCAATTTAGGAATGTGAATACATTCCATATGAGTTTGGGTGTCTTACTAATGGCCTGGGGACCAATAGCCTCAGCCTCTTCAAAAATTTTTAGTCCAACAAAGGAGTTGAGTCCTTTATAGCAATGACATTTAATTCAATAGCCAAAGGCCATCTAGAAGCAGTCCTAGACTGTGATGTTCTCCTTGACTTAAAGCTAGAAGCAATGAATAAGCTGATGTCGGTATATGCAATAGTTTTGCTAAGGGCTCCTTCCATAACAAAATTTCACCCTCAAAATTGTCCTTAAAATTAGGTTTAAACAGAATCCTGCCATGCATTTTGGAACAAGAAATAACAAAAATAAAAGAGCTCTGTGAGCATGTACCACATCAGAAAGTGCTTTAGGTCAGGGAGATAAGTCCTTTTATCTCTCTCTACCCCCACTCTCCCTCACAACAGCACTTCTGAAACTCCTCCATTATATAGCCACAGCTCAAACATGGGACTGGAGAAGAAACCTATTCACTTCTGTCCTTACAGAGAAAGATTTTTAATACTAGTGCCCAACAAGACCACACGTTAATGAATAAGCAGTGACAGGTGGTAAAAGCAGATGGTTTTGAGAAGATTTCCGGCAGTCCCTGGCTCCACCATCCTGGAAGCTCCACAGGGTACTGGCAGAAGAAGTGGTTCCTCTCCTTTTCTCTGCTTTCCTTATTCCAGAAAACCAGCATCTGATCTCACTGGTTGCCACAAAGGCAGGAAAGGACAGACAAAACACACTCATGTTCTTCATCCCACCTCCAAACTGCTTTTGCCTCTCAGCAGAAGCACAGCTGAATGCAAGCCACTGCTGTAGGCTGAGCAGCCAGGTGCCCACCTGACACGAGACACAAACGCACCCCCGTGTTTGCTGGTCCCAGCCAGGACCAGAGTGGGCAAAGCTCCTGGGTTTGGCAGTCAGTCACCACAGACCACAACCACTTTGCTTCTGACCACATCAGAGGATGGTACCTAAGAGAGTATCATGGCATGCTCCAGTGCTGAATCCCAGCACACACATCTGGCACAGATACCCATCCACAGGCCAGAGCTCTGCTCAAAACACCAGCATCTGTTTCTGAAGGCCCTAGTGATGAGGGAGGCATCTCAGATGCTGCAACCCCGCACAGCCAGACTTTGACAAATGAAGAGTAACTTCATGTCAATTAATCACAGAGCAATACAGCAATGAGAACAAAGCTCACGGAAGCACAGCTATTCCCATTACATCTCAAAACAGAGAAAGTGAGCTAAAACCCATTATTTCATGTGTAAACGACAGCAGTGACAGAAAAATATATTTCCAATGAGTGTCGTGTGTTTGGCCAAAGCAATGTTGATTGCTACAGGTGCAGCCTTCTCCAAGTTACTGCTATTTCTGCTCAGGGAACAAGGGCCCACTAATGATGAAGAGACAGCGCGAGCGTCACGCTGTCATTTTGGGCACGCTGCCTCATCTGGAGCACAGCACCAGCTCCAGTCAGCTGTAACTCTCCTCTGAGCTATCACTGCTAAACACCTTATCACACCTAAAACGATGACTCAGACCATTTCTTATTCTGCCAATGAATCATTACATGGTGCCACCTCTGGCTACTATCAAAACCACCTGTAACCATCTCGGCCATTAACTCCGCAGTACACCCATTCCAAAAAACCTTTTAGAACACTGCTCTGCTCTGTTAATACCCACATATTTTGTGAGTAAATTAAGAATCTCTCTTTCAGCATTTACTGAAGTGTAGGGTAGGAACTACACTCCTGAAAGGCCTGGTACTTTTATTACACAGCATCTCCATTTTTCAGATTTTCCTCAGAAACAGGAGTGATTGGCTCAATATCAACATAACACTTATTCTTGCTTTACATTTCTTAAAACAATATAACTGCATAGCTTTGTAAGAACCTTTTTCTTGTTATCTATTGCACTGTTTACAAAATTGAAGTCAATTAATGTTTACATAATTTCATCTGCAATATAAAGGTACTTTCTGATGGAATATTCTAGAGAGGGTTGTAACACTACCGTGTAATTATATTCAGCAGCCCCCAAGTAAGAAAAGCCCTTTTTGAACTATCTACAGCAAAATAAATCCCCCTTCTTTACATTAAATCAGGGAACCTTTCTTTCCTTCAAACAACTAGGTTTATGGCTTCTTTCAGGAAGGTAAAACAGAAAACAAACAAGTAAACAAACCAAAAAAAGAAGCTATCATTCCAGCCAGTCTCAATTTTATACAGCATTGCAGAACAGTATTGAAAACTGAGTCTGCTACAAAGGTAAGCCATTCAAAACTGGAATCAAAACCTCATATTTGTTTACAGAGAACACCCCATGGTAAAATTGCCTCTTACTTTTCGACACAATAAAACATGGATCTGGGCTTGGACAAAGGCACGGACGAAAGATGGCTTTAGAAATTAGATTGTAAGCACCCAGGTTTGTGACCAGTCCTGCCATTCTTGAACACATTAATCAGTCATCAAGTTCTGTATTTTTTCTGTTAACCACACAAGACAACCATCTGCTACTCAAAGCAGATACGGAAGATGGATACTGGTATAGAGGGTTAAAAATTAATTGAAGTATGAGGAAAACCTATTATAACCATATTTTATGGGCACAGCTGCACCACAATTACATTGGGGAAGGACAAAAATTAATTGGTAGGGAGAAAACTTTGGAGTCAAACACAACAGCATATTTTTGAGGCACAAGATACCTTTTTCTGTGAGCATGGGTGGAAGAACAGAGCCCCATGCGATTTCCAGCCACTTGAAACTGCCTAAGCAGAGGTACACACAAAGAGAAACAGATTCAATCAACTCTTGCAAAACACAGCTAATATAAGATTAGAACACAATTATAACTGAATTACAGGTATTTTTGCCAAACCTTCTATATGATTCATGCTTTAACAACAAATGTAGCCACAGATTTGAGAGAGAAAGGGTTTCCAGTTTCCAGTAATTAACAACAGAACATTAATTACATACCTACTATTATTATTTCACTATGTAAAAACCTAGTTGGCTGTAATTTTAATGCTGCGTGTCACTCAAAGACAGCTAAAGAAAGCCTTAAAGTACTATGAAAATAAGAATTTAAAAAAAATAAATTAAAAAAATGCCACAGACAAAATGTGTCTGCCTCAGATGGCATTAAAAATTGGATACACAGGCTTACCATTCAAAAACTGAATGGAAAATAACTGTAATAAAAGAAAAAGCATCTGCTGTAGTTTTATCTTAAACTTTCCTCTTTGACTCAGTTCATCAGACCCTTGAAGGGTATGTCTTCACAAGTGACTGGAGACATGCAGGCATCTCTCCTCCCTCTCCAAACTGGCCAGACAGGAGCCAGATTAACTATGGAGGCCGTGCAGAAGCACCAGCACAGCACCAAGCGAGCTCATGGTGCTGAACGTCCCCTGCTGCGAGGAGGAGCAGCGCGCTCTTCCCCCAAGCGCGCCATCTCCGCCGATTCCTCGCCGTGTTTCAGTCAGGCATTGAGTCACCCCCAGGAATTCATCCAACTCAAAACCAGGCCAAGAGCAACAAGAAGAGCAGATCTGCATTTCGCCAGGAGTAACAGTCCCATCCCCAAGCGGCACGTCAGGAACGCGTAGCCACAGGTGAGGCAGGCTGACCCCCTGGCCAGGCAGGAGCCCAGTTAGCAAGAGCCAGCACAGCTCCACACCAGCATCAGTGAAGAGCTCCCAAACGAGCACTGCCCTTGTAAAATAGCTGCCTGAGGCAGAGAAGCAAACGTCCTTCAGATTATCCTTACTTCCAGAGACATCTGGTGATGCCTGACTCTTTCCACGACCCACTCCTAATAACTTAGGTAATTTTAATCTCGCTGGACAATATTCAAACTTCCATTTCTTAAGCCTTCTTTGTGGACTCAGGACCCTTAGGGAAACAGAATGCTATAATTTTTCACAGTGATAATGCGAAATAATGCATTATTATAGGACAATGCTAACATTATGCCCTGCAGCTGTTATTCCCAATATTTTCTTCCAAACATAGCAAAACCAGAAAACAGTAAGATAAGCAACAGTCTCCAGATGAGTCAGGTACTCATCAGTACAGTCTTCTCCACCCCACTGAGTTGCTCACATGATCTGTCCCTTGTATAGGTCAAAATAACTTGCTATTGGGGAAAAACCTGGCAAACTCTTCAGAGCTAGGAGCTTTCTATGTGAAATGTATGGAAAAAATAAAGTTTTTTGTCCAATGACAGTCTAGTTCTGCAGGCTTGCTCCTCTGGCAAGGATCTACACTCTGCCATGGGACTTGAAATCATCAGTATCCAGAAGATTTCTGAAGACAATGACCACTTCTTTGTGTTCTCTACTGCACCATGCAGACAAATGACAGTTTCTGTGCCTTTGGTCAAATTGCCAACAGTCCCAGTCACAATCCTTCTGCCCTGTCATCATCCATATTCTTCTCCCTGCCAGCACTCCCACACCTCCCCAAGATTCAGGTTTGTCAGATCTGAGCTGACTTTGGGGAAGGTACAAGAAGCTTATCAGTCAAAGCTGCTTCCTGTAGCAGAGCCACAAACTTTGTGCCTCTGTTAACACGCCATTTCCTATTACTTTTCTAGCAGCTGATCTCCAGATACTTTTTCCCAACTGACATGCTATGGGTTCTATTTACTCAGCCTTTTCTCACATCGTGTTCAAGATGTTATAAAACTGCATTTACCCACCACTAACTTAAAACTAGCCTTGACAGGGATTAAACTTGAATCCTGAATTGAAGAACTGAAGAATTTGCAGCTTTGTTACAATATCAGATGCATCTTCAAACATACTCTAAATATAGTAGAAGGCTGACCTAAATCTGCTATTGCTTCATGTTTAATTCAGATACCTTTGAGTGAACGCACCCCCACCACCCTCAATTTTCTCATCCCCAGTTCTCATCACCCATGTACTGAAATTTATGGTGACTTTAACTTAGACAAACACCCCAAAACATAGAGGAAATGTTTTAAAACACTACAGTTATGCAGAAACAAGTTGTCAGAACACCACAGTAGATCTAGAGGTTAAAGCACTACATTGCAACAGGGATTTTACAACTTCACTAAAGCAACTATCAATTTTTAAATGATGTAGCTCCTTCAAACAGAAGATGAGTACCTAACTCAGTAATGAACAGCACTTGGACTTTTCTAGTCAAGAACATTACAGCTAAGCAGGAAACGATGATGCTTTTGATACCGCAGTGCAAATCAAAATAAACTCTAGTAGCAAATTTCTGGGCCACCAGCTTCTTAGCAAGTGGGGATGAAGGTTCCCAGAATGCCAGCATGCACAGAGTTACACTCTAAACTGACAAGCAAAAACAATGTGAGCTTTGATACTGAAAGTTTCTGAAAGGCCTTGCATTTTGTTTCTGGGATCATCTAACAGCTCAACCATACACTTGTTTTAATACAAATTCAAGTGAACCAGGATTAAAGCTGATATGGATTTTGGAACACATTTTTCTAGCCTAATAATGTCCTTCAGAGATAGCAAACTCTCAGTCTAAATAAAGATGCAAAACTACCCTTTCGACTGAATTTATAGTGCGATATTTCTGGGTGAGCTCCCATTTAGTTTTACTGCTTCCCCCCCAAAAGATAATGGTCTGTCATTAGTTATTTGTTTCTCGAGCTATGCCCTTAAAAGGCTCCAAGGCAAACACGAATAAACAAATTGTTCTGAGTAACCTTACTGTAAAGGACTGTATAAGACAAGACAAGGTCACATATCTCTAGTTTCCAGAGAACCGAGGATATCCTCGCACGATCCTGTACCAAAATTTGCGTCTGTGGTGCCCTGCGGGTGGGGGGTAGCAGGGATATACAGTCATTTCCCAATCAAGAGAAGAAAACATCACCAAGACTCTGAGTAAGGCTCTTTGCTCATAGGATTAAAACTCTATCGCTATCTAACACCACACTTCTATTAAAAAAAAAAGCAAAAATTACTTATAGGCCTAACAGCAGGAAAACAAATGGGCAACCCTCCCCCAAAATTACATTAAATCTTCCTTTATTTTGAACAGCATCACACTGACGATTTACCCACACCCGGGGCCAACCCTGCGGCGAGGCAGGGCGGGAGCCGCTCGCCACATCCTCTCCTCATTCACAGGGTCGCACCCGGGCGTCAACTCACCCAAGGAAGAGCCGAAGCACCGGCGGGGCCGGGGCCGCCGCTGCCCCTGGGGCACCGCCCATTGCCAGGGGCCCGAGGCGGCCGCTCCCGGCTCCCCGGCCGCGGTACCTGCCCGGCACGGCC
>WBNO01026193.1:184-19254 GCA_013400575.1 Peucedramus taeniatus | reverse complement strand
CGGGGCTCCTCTGCCGCCTCCGGGCTCGCTGGGGCCGAAGCGAGTGGCGGCGGCAGCGGCTCCTCCTCAGCGCCTCCCCGAGCCCCTTCCCCACCCTCGTCCTCCTCCGCTCCGCCTGCGCCGGCGTGAGCCGGCGGCCGGGAATGCGGGAAGCGCGGCCGGGCTGCGCTGGAGCCCCGCAGGCATGCAGGGGAGGGCGGGGGAGCCCCGAAAGCTCCTAAATCCATGGTGAATGGGCAGGGCGAGTGGTCCCTCGGGTGTCCTCCAAGGTTATTACACCTCCTCACTCTCTTCAGCTTGCAGCAGAATTTACGGCTGCGATTTAAATGATCAGGAAGAATGTTGTGCACAGAAACAGAGTTATAAAATAGGCATGTTAAGTTAATTACGCAATTTGTCTTATAAGCGTTAGGGAAAAACCGAGCTATGCAGCATACCTACTCAGCCCAGAATAACTGCTTTTGCCACCAATACTCATTTTCTCGCTTCAGCAATAGAAGATACACCCTCAGATCTTTTCAGCTCAGCATCAGAATCAGCAAGATGTGACGTTTTTATAGCTTCTTAATACACTTGCAGCATGTACGAGCATTAATTAATTTTACGAGGTTATGTTTATTTCATTATTTCCTTCCATTTATTAATGCTGGGAAAAATCCAGCCCGGGAGAGGTTGGGTAAGCTGCTCACTGATGACTGAATCAGTATGAGAGCTATCAGCAGAGCACCCCACACAAAGGGATTAAGTACTGCACGCACAGCTGCAGCTCCCCCACCTCTAGCTCCTTGCTTGTGGAACTTAGAGGCTACAGGTGCCTGCCACTTCCACATGAGACCTACCAGTGCCTGTTGGCACATCTGGGCATGATCTGAGGTGGACTCTCCAAAGTCTCACTCCAAATCATTCTGCTAGGTGTCTCATATACGTATGAAGGGGACGTGCCAGTCCCCTTCATGTGACACAGGACGTAGCGCTCTAAGACCCAGGCGGACCATAAAAATACAACCAGGACACAAGGTCTGTGTCACCTGCTCCCTACATTACACCTATGGATTGGAGTAGGGTCATACAGAGCTGTGCAGGCAATTCATCCCACAGAAATGGGCAGGATATAGAGAATCTTGCCTTCATAATTCATACAGATGGAAGAAAAACTTCTGCCTTCTCCAATACACAGGTGCTGTCACAAAGGTTTGGAGCACTCAACAGGAGAGTGGAAACTGCTTCAGTTTCATTTTTGCATTTACAGGGAAAAACAACCTACAGCTTCTTTTACGGACTTGGTGATCTTAAGGGTCTTTTCCAACCTCAGTGATTCTGTGATTCCAGCAAAGGAGTTTCAGATTTCATTCACTGGAAATGTAGCAGGAGGAAACTTGCAAGGAAAGAAACCACAGGAAATAGTTCTACCAGAGGAGGCCCAAGCTGTCTGCAGAAAGTGACTGATGGTTTCTGGGATGGTTCTGAGTAAACAGAGTTTTGGTTGCCTGCATCACAGGCATATTCTTTAACATAAATATCTGCATTGACAGGCTGGCCAGGCCTCTGTCGAGACTGAACCATACCTGAACTGATGGTGACTGTTTGACACCAAAATGAGGAACAAGTAGATAAAGACGTGAATTAAAAGAATAGTCAGTGAGGGGTAGCTTTGTTCAAAGACCGTGATCTTTCAGTTTGAAAACTAACCAGAAGGAAAGTTTTTGAAAAACCCAGAATGAGAGAGAACTACTGAAAGTATTATCTTTCAGGACACTGAATAGAGAGCTTGATAAGCATCAGTTCCTTCAGAAACTCTTCCAAGAGACATTGTACAGGAGACATACAAATCTGCAAACTTAGCAAAATTCCTTTGGGAAATTTCCAAAAAGCAGGCTAGAGGAACAGTTCCCAACTAAGAACCAATTAGGACATTAAATTGCTTGCGTGTCAGTCGGCTCATGACAGCTTCCCAGAAATCTCTAGGAAAAAAAAGTGCTGAGAGCACAACCACAGAAACAACAGAAAATTGCTCCAACCTGAGGAGGTTGCCCTTTGAACCCAGGAAATGAAGGTAGCAGTGAAGCTCTCAAATGTCTCAAAGGCTGGGGAGAATGAGGAGACTTCAGCTCAAGAATAAAAATCTGTCTGAAGTCTTGTGGGATTTTGTAGGAATAAAGTGTTACATGTGTTTTTGGAATGAGATGGACAAGGATGAACTGCATGAGAAGAGCATGGAGTCGAAACATCTGCAGTTTCCTCTGAAGAGGACCGCAAGTAGTTTCATACACTGGGAAATATGCTACAGGTCCTCAAAACTCACTCTGGAGCATCTATTTTTTTGTTGCCTTTTATTTCATTTAATTAAAAGATAAGATTTCCTTGGCTCCTTCCCAGATGTCAGTTTTTCTCTGAATTCTTGCCAATGCAAGCAATTCAATCTTGGTGAGGTACTCACTCTGAGCAAAGCAATCATTTATCCATTAAGCATCCAGAGGGGAAAAGAAATATAACAGAAAGCATGCAAAAGTAATTAACCTTGGCTTTTCCCCCAGAAATCTCTACCTGTACCTTTACAAAGTAGCTGCTTGACCCATGAGATTTCTGTTTCCTTGAGGCTGACCAAAAAAAAAAAAAAAAAAAAAAAAAAAAAAAAAAAAAGTCAAATGCAATAATTATTTTTACCTACCACTCACTCCTACTTATGGCTTCCCAGCATCAGTGATCTGAGGAGTTCAATTGAAATCTTTTTTACATAATGTTTATTTAGCAACAAAATCTTAAAGGGACCCCTGTTATCTCTATGGCTCCTAGTACTTCTTATATTTCTGATTTAGCAAGTCAGCTTGCCCTCTAACCTTTCCTCCAATGTGGTTGTTCCTCTGGATTTGGAAAGGGTATATCTTCTGCAGTTTTTAGATGCCCCAGATGAAATGATTTCATGATTCTATAATACAGACCAAGTGAAGGAAACTGAAACATAATGGAAAATGCTGATGATTTTTGAATATCTATTAAACAAATACTAAAATTCTGATTAATGTAGTAACATATATTAAAGAATCATAAAGGAGTCAAACTCTAAATAGAATATTAATTGCTACATATTGCAAACATGTTTTAAAAATAATTTTGGTACTTGGAAATATTTATTTCTTTTTCCTTGTGAGAGGGAGGGAATTAAGTAATGCTGCTTTTATTTTCTTAATACAAGGAATTCATATTTCACATTTTCACTTTTTTTCCAATGATGTATTAGCCTTCAGGCCAAGGTACAGGTGAAGATTAGGGACTCTGAGAAGAAAATTTAAAAATTAGACCTACAATTAATGCAATTAATATTTAAAAGTAAGAAGATGCTATTAACAGATCTTGTCATCTGTCAGCCTGATCAACTTGTATCAACCGGGTGTTTATGATGAAGGAAAATCATAGCTATGCATGGAAAGCTGCCAAAGAGACTTTGGACAGGTTGATTTCTTAAATAACAGTAACTTAACCTACTTACAGTTTCCTCATGTGGACATAACACCTGAGAAGAAAGAGAAGGTGGCAAGTTTTTGAGTGCAAATAAAAGACAAATGTTGATTTTTTAAGAAAGGATCCTACTAGTGCAAGTGTGCACAGAAGGGGTCGGGCTCTGCTCCCAGGGATCAAGGGACAGGCAAGAGGAAGCGGCCTCAAGTTGCACCAGGGGAGGTTTAGATTGGATAATAGGAAAAATTTCCTCGCTGATATGGTTATCAAGCATTGGCACAGGCTGCCCAGGGCTGTGGTGGAGTCACCATCCCTGGAAGTATTAAAAAAAATATAGATGTGGCACTTGAGGACGTGCATTAGTGGTTGGCTTGGCAGTGCTGGGTTCAGGGTTGGACTTGATGATCTTTACAGGTCCTTTCCAACCAAAACGATTCCATAATTCTGTGATTTGAAATATGTTGCTGCTTTTCACCAATTTAGTGGCAGCACTGAGTACTGAGTAACCAGCAGTGAAATGTCATAGTGCTGCAAATAATTAAATATCGTATGTTTTCAGGTCAAATTATGCCTAAACAAATAACAGTCTGTGCATGTCTGAAATGCCGCATATCACAAAATGCCAAGCCACTTTGCATTAAGTGATTGATGCCAGACGCAAATAGGGTCCTTGTCACACGAGCCTTAATCTTGCTTTTTTTAACCATAGACCTTACAATGTTTGTACTGTAATCTTTAAACTTTTTAATGGGAACTGAAAGGTAGATTGGTTATTTCGTGATTGGCTGATCACTAAACCCGTAAATCTACACCTGTGAGCAGAAAAACTTCCTATGGCAAATTTTTTTATTATTTTGAACTGCATCCAAAACAGTTCAATCTGGAAATCAGGACAGAAATGTGAGTTGACAACATCCCAGTATTTCCTGTGTTTTAGAAATGAAAATGAGCTTCCAAAACCTTACAGAAGTCAGAGCAAAACCCAATTCTGAGGTATGCATTTAGAAGACTTTTTCAGTTAATTGGATTTTCCCATCCTGGAATACAATTAGACATGTAGTACCATGAGAGAATACCAAGTAGTATTTTGCAGAAAGTCAGAAATGCACACTATGTTTTCTAAAGGCACTCTACTTTTTTTTGTATATGAGATCATGCTATCCATTATTCCCTACTGAAGTCTGGTCTATGATATTCCAGATATTCCTTGAGAATACTAGAGAAAGTGCAGATGTTGCAGTTCGTGTTTATTTCATTAAGTTATTGTTAAACAGTTCATTCTGCTATCCCCCCACGTTTGCCTCAAGTTGTTTTTTTCCTAAGTTGTATCCTCCCTTAAAGTTTTCCCAAAGCTCTTCCCCTCCCTTTCTTCTAGTCCCTTCCCTGCCTGTCAAGGTGACCCTGCCCCTTTTTCCTGAATGTTCCCTGCCACTCACCCCCTGGGCCAATCCCTGATTGAAACACCCACTTGGAAATCCCCTAATCCACGACGCCCCATTGGTCCATGTGACCTTTCCCCTCTCCTCCCCCTATCCTGATTGGTCCCACAGTGTTGATGTAATCCTCTTGCTCCACCCTTGAACTCCCCCTATTGGTTGATTTTCTGTCTCCACCCCTGGTTTGTAGCTGTATTTAACCCCTTGCAGGTTTATCTGCCTTACCCCTTCACTTGGAATAAACTTTCCCTGTGGAGCCTTGAGACAAAGAGCCTCCTCCTTTGCCTGGTCCCTGCCGTGGCTGTAACCGCATGCCCCGTAGAGCTTGCAGCTCTTCAGGTGCAGCTGTGGGCAAACCCAGTCCCCAGCTGTTCCCCACTCCTGGCGTGGCTACCGGAGTGTACAGAGCTAGCCCCGGTTCTGGTGGGCTTTGGCATACAGACACTTGGCAACCCCTCTAAAGAAAGTACAAGCCCAGTTTATTAATAAAATTATGACAGAATATTGTATCATAGTAAACAACTACAATATTCAGGTTGGTCTTTCTACATCTCATTGGTAGTATTAATTTTTTACAAGTGCGGGTGTTCTGTCTTTTTTTGCAGTTGGATAGCACAGGTTCTTCTTTCACATATTTTCAATTCCTCATTGACATTTCTTCCTGATACAATACTTGCTATAAAATGTCATTGCATGAGTAGGGAGTTTCAGCATTTCAGCAAGAGATTCACAGTGTGGCAAACTTTAGTAGACCATTAGAAGCAGATTTAAACACCAAATGGCTGCTAAATATTATTTATTTATTAATTACTAAATGTTGAGCTCGAAAACACTTGAAAAGTTCCAGAACAAATGACTGTGCCATGATCTATTGTACAGGAATTCACCAATCCCTGACCACTGCCTGCCTTCTAGAAGCACAGGCTGTGTGATCTCTGCAGGTTTTGAAAGATTTTTTCCCTGAGTTTTTTTTTTACATCTTGTGCAATGCAAAAGAAGAGACCGTAGTGAAATTGAGACAGTGACAATGAGAGAAAAAGAAAATTAAGAGAAAAAACAATAACATAGAAAATAATCTCAAGCTATAATATTGTAAAGTCAAAAATCAGCTCAGCAAGAATTAGGATGATGTTGATTAAATAGCACAAGACAATAGTTTCCCAATGGATTGCCAGGTGCCCAGCAAGCAGGCCCAACATCTGTGTGCATGGGACTTTTAGGAAAGGCAGGACCTGGGGGGTAGCCTTCTCAAGAAGATTTAGAAAGGATTCCTTTGCCTCTGGAGACCTCTGTTCCCAGGATTTGCCCAATCTAATTCGTCAGGAAGAAGAAAGACAGGAACATGTTTGAGCAGATTGCCATCCTTTAGTTAAAAAGTAATCTAAATGAGTGAAAAGATGCGTGTATTTTGTAAAAGCTGCACTTCCCAACATCCTCAGGCTGTGTGGAGAACTAAACAAAATAGAACCCTGTAATAGCAAATGATTCAACCTAAGGAATCAAATTTTCAGGCACCTTAAATTGCCCTGATGAGCTTCCTTCAAGCATTGTTTTCGCTGAAGGAAGATACTCAGATCACAGTAAACACAGCTGAACTAAGATAGCCATACTTTAACAAAAAGGAACCTTAAATGACTAATTATGCAGGAGAGCAGAAATGAGTTGTCAGAAAAAATCAGGATCAAAGGTTTTTCAATTTTTCAGAATTCAAAAGAACACTCAGCTATTTTAGCTATTCCTCTTTCAAAGAGCTCTGATTGTGAACTGGCAAAAATAAAAATGAGGACCACAACGAAAAGAGGAAACCACATGCAACTGAGACAAAGATCAGAGAGCTCAAGTACCTGAGGTAATCTGGACAGTTGGACTAAGATGTTGAAAGATGACTGGATGGTTTTGTTTTGTTTTTTCAACTACCATGTAGCAGCAACACTGTGAAATGGAATATACGTATAAAAACATGTAAACACAAACACGACCTTCTGAGTAGAAAGACATAATAGCTAGATATTAATATTTATTTATAACGTATGACCCAGGATCTGTTTTCTTTTAGTCTGGTAGGAATGTTTTTATCATATCAAGAAATCATTATTTTGCCTTCAGAAAATCTCCCTGATAGCTTACAGTAATAGTTCATTTCAAACAGGCTACTTCATTCTCTTCTATGCTGCTGTGTTTAGTTACTACAGCATGGCATGACCTGGGGTAGCCAGGTATTGTTTATTTGGAATAAACAATAACAATTTATTGAAGCATGAGATGATGTTATTCATTTCTATCTTAGGCCACCATGTGCACACATGAAATAACAGAGCACTGAGCCCAAAATACCTCAGAAGGTCATATGTGTGTGTGTATGTATTTTCAGCAGTTCCATTGTCTACTAGATCCTTCCACCTTTTCAGCTTCCAATGATGTGATTACATTGGTGATGAGCTTTGTTGCTTAAGCCCTCGTTTTGACTACCCTGTGTTGAAATGTTCTGCCAAAAAAAACGGATAGGATGGCACATGCAATCCAACCTTGTGGGCAGTACAGCAAGGTGCTTCCTTAAAGCCGTTTTTGTAGGGCAAGAAGAGAGAAATGCATCAAACTCCTCTATGCATGAATACTCTCTTAGCAAGTGGTTTTTTGGCAGTCAGGATGTTTGACTCTCCACTGGAAACACCTTCACTGATAATGGTGGTGATTGTCAGGCTCTACCATTTTGACTCTGCAAGCATGGCCCTCAGAAGGTTTCTGAGTAGGTAAATCTGGACTGAGTTTTAGCACTTAAAAATGTTAAAAAAAAAAAAGCCAAGCAAAATAAAACAAAAATTAACTCCAACCTGCCTGTGTGTTTTTGCGATTGGTCGCTGAGAATGCTAATTTTTCTCACGTGAAAAGTTATTTTTTCATGTGAAAAAGAAAGAAAGCTTGAGAGAATGGTAAAATTGCTTGTCTATTATTATACAGAAGGACAGAGGAAGGAAATTAACTTTCAGAAATTACAAATAACAAGTATAGAAACCAATGAAACCAACAAAGCCATAATCTACTGATTTCACTGCGCATGTGGTTTAAAAAATTATTTAAAAACCTGTACTTGAAATTAAACTTTAAAAAGATTTGTTGTTGTTTGTGCCTCTTGTTAAGTTTAGAAGTCCTTATATAATGGATTCTAGACAGCAGAGGCAATTTCAGCGACCTGGGCTTTTTGAAGGATTACTTTTCCTGGTTCTGAATTAAAAAGATCAGATTTCATAGCAAAGATGAATATACGTACAAATATTGGGAGGGGAGACAGTGCTGAAACTGAATTATTCCGTCATGTCCAAGAGGATGCTTGGAGAAAAAAAAAAAAAAAAAAAGACCAAACCTCCAGGAAACCCTGTTTATGTGGGGAGAAGGACAGGTGAAGGCTAGTTTAATTAAAAGATTTAATGGGGGGAGAGGTTGAAGAGACTCACAGAAGATGTTAGGCAGCACCAGGGATTCCTGGTGGATTTCTTTATTATCTGACATGGACAGAGCATCCCATCTCTATCCACTCCTTTTTCAAACAACACCTAGGCTAAGCTTTGCAATACATGGCTTAGAAACTGCCCCTCTTGAAACCTGCAGTGCAGACGGCTGAGCGCTGTCCTTGCTGAAGTTACGAGGTCTGATGCAAAAAGGAGAGTTATTTATCATCCAGCTTTGAAAGAAGCTGGAGAAAACAATTCCCTCCCCTTTAGATGGAAAATGCATTTCATGATTCAGCCTCCCTGTTTAGAGCAGTTTGGATCTGAAGGCAGCGAGGCTGAAGAACAGAAAAATGGATGTTGAGCAACCTCACAGGTGTCGTTCAAACCCTTCTTATAGCATCGAGCTCTGAGTCTTCAGGACAAATGCAAATGTCCGACATTTATTGGACCTGCAAAGTTGTTTAAAAAGCATTGTTTGAATGTTCATCAGCGTTTGCAGAAGAGAAGGGAAGTCCTAATGGAGGCAGGATGACAGCTTTCCACCCTGAGGGGGAGATTTACTTGGCAGCAGGAGCCTCTCTTTTCCTGAACTGCTTGCAATCCTCATCCATACCAGTCATCTGGCTTTGAAACCTCCAGTCATCATTATTCACTCTATTCCTAGCGTGATATTTTCTTCAGCAGAATTTCATATGGCTCCTGTGGCGTGTTACTGTTTCTTTTATGAATGTTAATAAGATTTTCTTGAAGGGAACTGGGGAAAATATAAAAAAAATTAAAAAAGGAAAGCAATTGAGCAATTGAACTCCTGAGGAAAACAGAAAGAAATAAAACAAACAAGAGTCAATCAATAAAAACAGCTCTAGATTTTAAATTTTTTTTAAAAAATTCTTCATCTACTTTACTAAAAGATTATGCTAGCATTTTGAAATGTTAATATGGAGGAGTAGAGAATTAGTATCATGTTGACAATGGGAGACATGGGTAACTGAGAGGAAGGTTGTTAAAATGCTTAATATGAAATTTGTCTTTCTTCATTCATACTACTTTCAAGACTGAATTTACATGCAAGAAACAATGCCACTGCTAAACACTTACTGTTACCACTGCTTCAGTAAAAATGTGAAGGTTCAGGGGACGTATGTGGAACATTGCAATCCAGGGAGGAGAGGAATAAAAAAATAACATAATGCTCCTGGGGCTTCTGAGGAAAAAGAAAGAGCACTCCTGCCATGCCTTTAAACTGCAGTGAAAATATATGCTGTCTATTCATCACTGCAAAGTTCCAAGACATTTGAAAAAGAGATTTAAAACCTTCTGCATATAAAGCAGCATTATTCATTGTTCTACAGAAAAGCAAAAATGCATGTATACAACACTGACTTGTAATTGTGCATCAGCTTTACAGCATTAACTCTGTTTAGTAAGAATTCTGCCAGCATCTGTTCCCAGGGGGAGATGTACCTCTCAAGCCTTCTGCTCTTTCCAAAGCAGCACTTCTGACCGGGGATGGGGCATTTCTTTCTCAGGTGA
The DNA here is from genome assembly GCA_013400575.1 of Peucedramus taeniatus. Taxonomy (NCBI): domain Eukaryota; kingdom Metazoa; phylum Chordata; class Aves; order Passeriformes; family Fringillidae; genus Peucedramus; species Peucedramus taeniatus. The sequence continues at coordinate 9,380 of WBNO01026193.1, read as the reverse complement.
TGTGCTGCCAGTGTTTGGGGCTAAAAAGTGACACTGACTTCAAGCTGTGATGCAAATATACCCTTGGGGGTTTGTGTGCTGACATAATGAACTGCTCCTAATATATAGTGTCTCACTATTACCCAAAACTTTGATCATTCTTGAGCACAAAAGGACCTTTTATGTGGTGAATAATGAGGCAAAGTACCCAGTTGTTTATTTTTGACTGTTGTACACTAACTATGATCTCTTCACTTTGTTTTATTCAAACCTCAGTTTCTCCCAATAGAAAATGAATATATTAAAATCTGTCAGCCTTATAAATATGGCAGGAGAACTAATCAATCTGCTTTTACAAGAATCCTGAGAGACTAGGAATTTTTGAAACTGTTTACTTCCAGAAACTTTTTTCTTCTTCATCTGCCTACCATTTTTTCAAATATGTTGCTCTAGCTTTCCAGAAACATTTTTTTTTAAATTTGCAAACCATTTAAAGCAGAGGGAAGTTCTAAAAATACTCTCAATGTGTGAATATAGTCACTTGAAGTTTGTTTTCTTAGCTGTATTTACTAAAGCCATAGCACTTCAGGAATGATGTAAAAATAAACATGAAGACTTGCAGACATTTTTCTGACATGCACTTTTCCTGACAAATAAAAACTGTGAGCCTTTAACAGTGTATTAGCTAAAACTGTACACCTGGATGCAGTTTAAAATATGAGGATATAAAGGTCTGTTGGATCAAGGTCCACATTTTTTTTTTAAAACAGATGCTGCTATAAATAAGACAGCCTCTGTCTTGTAAAAGGTAAATCAGTGCGTATGTCCAAGCAAGCAGGTTTTCAGCTTTTTGCAAAAAGTGTGAAATATTTTGTGTACATCATTCTTTCTGAAATTCCAAGGAATTTCCCCAGGAGACAGTGTATCTCTGTGGACATGCACATCCCAGCAAGGCCCTAAGGAAAGATAGGTAAAAACTGTCTTATGATTTCAGTGGAAATATTAACAAAAGCTAAATCTTGAACGTGGCTTTTAGAACTAGGACTTTGAAATCTCTGCCTAGTGGTAGCTTTGGCAGCTTGAAAAAGGAGACAGCTTATAAAAACTGCTTCAAACTCATTATTAAATGTGTCAAGGAAAAATATGTACATCAGTTAAATAAATTTTTAAAAAGAGGCTTGAAAAACCATCATTGGGCACAAGATGCCCAAATATCTTGATAACAGACCCCAAATAAAGATGTTTTTGAAATCTTGCTGTGAGTTCAAGGGAACAGTTAGCAGAGCAAACCACTTGAGGTATAATGTTTAGCCATATATTTTGGCAATTTCCAGCTACCACAAACTGCATCACATTCTCAGAGTCTAATTTAATATTTTCAACTGGGGCATCTTCTGCCCTTGGAGCCCCATTATCTAGGATTCTGGAAGAAGGGTACTTTTCTTCTCTAGATTAATATTTTAATGGCTTTTTCCTAATTGTTCTGCTTGTTGCTGTGAGTTAGATTGCCTGGAAGCAAAATTTATGTGACTCAATCATTTGTACATTCTAAACAGAGATGGAGAGAGGGGAAGGAGGTAGCATGAATAAAATATAAAAATAAAATGCATTGCTTTGTCTGACCTGCTTTAAATGCCGGATTAATGTGTGCTTGATTTAGTTTGGGTTTTTTTTCCCCTTGTTCATCTAACAAATGGTTTCATAGCACTGTGTTGAACACAGTTTAATTTGACCACTAAAGCCCTGGATTCCAATAGGGGTTATTAGTACTACGACGTGAGCTCTAAAAGCTCAATAGTTTGAACACAAATCTTTTTAAAGAGAAAAGATTTCATGTGCATCGCTCCTGAATCAATTTAACTCTAAAGCACCTTCTCTAAATTGGAATATGTTTCCTCTTCATTTCTTGAGCTATTGTGTTTAAATAAAAGCTTCCTCATGGTTCATTTAGTTTTACTACTTGTACTTTAACCGCTGGACCATGGAACACAAAGACTTGGAAGTCATGATGCCTGCTCTCTGTACCCAGCTCTGTCATTCTCCTAGCACCCCAGCTGTTTCAATTTCCTCAGCAGAGAGGGAAGAAGTGATAACATTTTCAGGTATTTAAAGCAATTTATACCAACTCTGTGGCTGTTATTAAATTCCAAAAGGTTGGCTTGTACCTTATCTCTTATCATAATAAATTCCAGTGCAGGAACATTTTACTAATGATAAAGTTATTGTAGCCCTTCTTTTAGAAAAAATAGTCAGAAGGATCCCATCCTGTTAGCTCCTTTTGCCCAGAGAAGCTGTGGCTGCCTCATCCCTGGCAGTGTCCAAGGCCAGGTTGGATGGGGCTCTGAGCAATCTGGGATAATGGAAGGTGTCCCTGCCCATGGCAGGGGGTGGAACAAGATGAGCTTAAAGGTCCCTTTCAATAGAATATGGTTCTATTATATAATTTAGCTATAAAATAGAGCATTCTGCAGAGATTAATTAGTAGAACTGGTTGAAATGAGCATCTATATTTTCTGGTTAAGTTTTGAAATTTGTCTTTGTTTAAATAATGAATGAAAATCAGTTTGTGGAACCAGTTTTCCTCTGGTTTTGTTTTGCAAAGCTCAGAAAATGTCATTGAAGAAAATTGCTCTAGGGAATTTGCCATTTTTAAGTCACACTTTGAAATATGAAGTGTCAACCAGAACATGCATTTAAAGAAAAAAAAAGTATTATTTAGTGATTTTTCAGTACTAATGATAACAACATTAGGGTAATAGTGCTGCCAGAAGTCTCCTTTAGTATGAAATAAAACATTTGAGGGTTTTTAAAGTATCATGGACACTTATCTGTTAATGAGAACTGAGATATCTTCTTTAGTAAATTAGACTGCGTGTTACTTGTATTACTACAGCATAAATGTTCAAGTGTTTGAGGGGGGGATAGTTCACCTAGTACAAATTCACTACTGTATTTAATAATCTTGTGAAGAAAAGTTATATTTCAGCATTGTAAGAAGACACTGAAAGCATGCAATACACCATGAAGTTACAAATCATGCAAAAAACAAAACCCCATGCACAAGCACCAAAGCTATTTGTAGACAACTTCTGAATAAACACTTTTCCTCTTTATCTGATTTTCCCAATCCTCTTGAACCACTCTGATCATTCACCCCATTCACTCATTCTTTAGAGAGAGAAATTAGCTGGGGTGGCATTGTCACCCGGATTCACACACGAGATCGCCAAATGTGCCTAAATAGGAAAGCAAGAACACAAGCTGGAGTCCTGGCCTCCATCTGCAGCCACCTCATCTCATCTCCAGATTTCCCTTCAGCCACTCCTGATGCCTCTTAACACACACTGACTTTGTAAGGAAATAAATGTGTCACTTACAGAGCACTGAGGAAACATCGAGGTCACCTTAACTACACATTTTTCGGAGAGAGATCAGAGGTGCTTAAAATGTATTGTAAAAGATGATGAGTCAAGAGAACAGCTCATCCAAGTAACTGTGGTGTCCTGTGACTGATCTGAGTAAGGCCAGATGAAAGAAAGCAAACAAATGAGAAAAACAGAGTAGGATAACCCTCATCTCTGCCAGTATTACTTTGATGAATAAGAATTTGTACTGAGATAATCTGTGAGCATGTTGTTCATTCTCAGGAACGGAGAAGGATGGGGATCATACGGGGTTGTATGTGTGTATTAAAATTCTGTGAAGTGCACGTCGTGATTAGAGTGAATGATTAGGACAGTAATTAATACAGTTAGGCTTCCTGCTCCTCCTCCAATAGGCAGCTTCAGCCAGAGCAAACCTGTTCTTCACAGAGCCCTTCTGCAGTCCCTGAAAAGAGGGAGGCTCGTCCAGGGTCTGACACTGCGCACCCCTTCAGTCCTAAAAGGCACACTGGGACAACTTCTCCATTTTTCCTCAACCATAAAGCAATAATCTTATCCTGTATTCCACAGGTACCTCTAAGGGTGCTGCAAGGTGTACCTCAGAGCAGCAAACCTTTTCAGTTGAATTCAGGTTACAGGATTTTTCACTTGCAGTAAGAAATTGTTAAGGACTGCAACAAAAAGAAATTGAAAATCACTGCTCTAGATGCAGCCTAATAAGATTGTCCTTGTGGATCTAAAGTTAGCTGCTGTGAAAAAGCCTTATATGCTGTTTTCCATTTTCAAAGCTGTGCAAATGTGAGATTTAATCCACTGAATGAGCTCTGGGAAAACTTAGATCTTCCTGCAGCGTTGCACTGCGTGGTCTGACACACTTACATAGCAGTTCTAGAATGCACCAAATTACCAATGCCTTGCTCTGTATTCTGATTTCAGCTTACTGCCTACACTGCTTTGGCACATTTTCTCTCTCCTTTTATTTTTCCTCTCAGAAGGATTCTTTGCTGCCATCTACTTGGCACAGTCAATTACAGCAGCACAAAACGCTACCGAAGCAGTACAGTAACATCCAACCAGTACAGTAACATCCAACCTCACTTGAATAAGGTGCAAAGCAACTGTACGAATATTTCCCTGTGTTCTTTTTCTTTTCTTGAACACCTTTTAATGACAGTCACATTCTTTCAGCATAACACTGAGGTGACCATACTGCTGCTGCATAGTTCATCGAAAGTGGTTTTGGAAAGTGCTGGAGCAGGGCACAGCTCCTTTGAAATCTATGAAAATTTATAGTGGTGTTGTGCAGTTGGGTTTGGGGAGATTTATTTTCCATTTTGCTTTGTTGTGTATCCATATTTATTTTGTTGATAATGCAGGAGGACATCCATGCATGTCCAGATCTCTAGTTCTTCCTGAAGCTAAGGAAAATATATCAGAGGCGTTAATTCACCTTATTCACCCTCAGGAATGAGTGGAGACACAGTGTAGACAAGGGATTCACCAGCGAACTGCTTTCTCCATCCCAAGGCCCTGAAGGTGCACCCAGGAAATGCTAATGAGAGATGAGGAGGGTGTAACAACTCCCTGACACTGGTTAATGCAGTCCCAGCCCAGACAGATCAGTAACCTTCCAGCTCACTCATCCATCAGCAGCTCAGCTGGCTCTGCCAGTTTTTGCAGTGAGCTCTGCTTATGCTGGATGTAGCAAAATACATCAGTCGAGGAAACAAAGGCACCTTTTCCTCTTGCTGGGTCTATGTTTGCAGAACACCAAGCACGTCAGAACAGGCCTGCATGGTGGCTGTGGCTTGTTCTGTGGAAGCAAGAGGATGAATGGAAGGCAGTGTTTCAGGGTATGGCTGCTTCAGAAACCATCCAACCATCCAAAAAACAGCCCCAAACAGAAACAGGAGATGTTCACGCTACATGGCTTCGTAGCCAGCTCATGTTAAATGACAGTGATCAGGCAACCTCTGTTTTATCAGGGGTTAAAAGCTTGAGCTGTGACAATTAATTTGATATGGTCAATGGGTGGTGAGAGAAGTGCCTCATATCTAAAATTATATTCAGGAGATTGTAGGTTTTTTCCAACAATAGCTCTCAGCCTAAAGAACACGAATAGCAAGAGAGCCGTATCACGTGAGCTGGCTGTACTTCCTGTTGTATGATTACCAGGAATGGACTTGATGCATGCTATCACTAAGCAGCACTAAGCAATGACAAGTAACTGATTTTGGAATGTTTTGGCTGACAAGGAACTTGAAGAGTTAAAAAATTATTTTAGCAGGGGATGTAGAGGGAATTTAAAGATTTTTTAAAAAAAAATCAGTAAATTTAAATTTAAATCAGTAGTTTCAGTTTATCTGGTCTGTTCCTTTCTTAGCAGGGACATTCTGTGCAAAGATGATGCTTGTCATCATCTAGACCTGTTATATCACCCTGATTGGCGATATCTCACAATAAACTCTGGAGGGTGTTCCAGAAAGAAAGTACTCAGACATCTCAGTAAGCTGCTGAACTTTTTTACCTTCCTGATTTTAGCTTGGTACCTGCAGCATGAAATAAGGCAGACAAGACCAACTTCTTTACAGGATTTGTGTGTGAGGAGGGTGAGGAGGAAAGAGGGAATGACAAAACGTCCACAAAATTATAATAATAGAAAAGCCCCGCAAAGCATGTAGAAAAGCCCTCAGAGAAACAGGAAAGGTGAAGATGGTTAAGAAGCATGAATTGCTCAGGAACTGGCAGGAGGAGACTGTTGGACAGCACACAGGCTCCATGCACCCTGTGAAGGAAAAGCTGACATACAACAAAAGGTGGTCTATAAGGGATGTGCTGTTCTCTCTCTTCTCCTGCACCAGGTTACATCACAGGTGGCTGACTAAAGCACCAGTGCCGCTGTCAGATCTCATCAGACTTTTATCTCTCACTGTAGGACCTCTTCTTTGCTCCTGGGGTTCTCTAGAGCCACAGGGGCTCTACAGCCTTTCTCCAGAGCTGCCTTTGGAGCCCAGGGCTGAGGAGGGGCATGGCATGTGCCAGGTGTAGGACTTTCTGGCAGCTCAACAGGTGCTCAGAAGATGGATCAGATGAGTGACTTCAGTGCTGAGCACAGAGCCAGATGCTGGCCAGATCCCAGAGGTATATCCAGATGTTACACAATGCCCTTGTCCTGGAGGAAAGTGGCTTCCTGGTGTCTCTGTAGGCCTATAAGGTGTTGACCTGAGACCACTGGAAAACGGAGAGAATACTTTTATATGGCCACAATCTCTGAGCTGTAGAGGGGGTGGAAAATACAAGAGGATCCTGATGCAGTTTTGGGGCAGGAGCAATAGAGTATGCTGCTGACCAAAGAAATTGTCACCCAGTGAGGGACTGCAAGAAGGATGAGCACCATGGCACTTCTCCTAGTTCAGGAACAACCTAGAGTTAGAAAGAAGCCCTGGAAGAGGAATTGCACAGAAGGTGGGGGCAGGAGAAAAACCAGGATTCCTGCTGAGTGAACCTTGACATTCAGGACTTGCCTGACCTTCAAGCTACGTGAAATACCAGTGAGGAGTAAGTCTCTAAAAAAGCTATCTTGTACTGCAGAATAACTCACACTTCCCCTGAACAGCCTCAGTGCAGTGATTTAAATAAAACCATGCTTGCGCAGTCAGGTAATGTTTTCAACTGCAAGGCTGGAGAATGCCAGGTCTGCTCACTTGGCACAAGTGTCTAGTACATGACTTCCAGATCTGTGGAGATACATATGGGACCTTGCTTTTACAAGAAGGCTCCTAAAATTGCTGTTGGAACCATAAAATAAAGATATATTTTCTTTTTTTTTTAATGGAAATTAGTAGCATCGTGTGATGTACTATCTTCTCCTGCTTAGTTTATAGCTATACAGAAGACCAAATAAAATCCTATGCCACCAAATAGTACGGAAAGAAACATATTGGAGCATAAAAGTGAGTTTTGAGCTTGTTTGTCTGATAATTAGAAGACTATCTTCATACTTCTGGGAATATTAGAAAAATAATCCAAACCAATGCAGCAGAAATAAACAGAAGGCTTGTGCTTATGTAAAGTAAAATATGTACATTAAACAGACATTACTTTCAGCATTTGTTATAAAAAGGTCAAGCTTCAGTATTAACTGAAAGAAACTGGACAAGTAATGAAATTTCAGTGACAGATCTATCTCTGCTTTTAATAACAGTGTCCCACACCCACCCCTACCCCACCATATAACAAGCGAGGAACACGATGAGTGACAGACACCACATCTTACAATAATCACTTGTAAAAGCTCTGGAAGTGAAACCAACACAATTATATCATTGGTTATTTGCACATCCCTGGTGGATGCTAAAAGGCAAGGCCTGACACAGCCCAAAGTTTGAAAGTGCCAGCTGCTCCCAGAATAGCTTCAGCATGAATTTCCTTGGAAAGGTACCCAGGAACAACCTTCTCCTTGCAAGGGGTAAGTGGCTCTGGAATGCAAATGCCAGGGCAAGCAAACAGTCCTGCTGAAGATTGGATGAACTCTCTTGTCAGCAAAAAGGGGGGGAAAAAGAACAAGGAGGTGTGAGAAACAAAAAGCAGCTAAATGATCAAAATGTGAGATAAAGACTTTTCTGCTTCAAGTATCCTTGTTTCTTCAAAACCATCTCAGTCCCTCTGCCACTGGCAATCAGAGTCAATTTATTCAAATACTAATCTTATAAATGAAAATGGGCAATTAAAACCATGACGATTGTAAACAGCTAGGGTGCTGCCTGCTGAAACAAACACTAAGAAATACACCCTCATTTTCTGAAAAAAAAATAGAAATTCTAATTTAAGCACAAATCATTCCTTTTAGAATTGCTTACAATGTAACCAGTGGATGAGACAGTATTCCACAAACTCATTTGTAAGTGAAAGAAGAGTCCTGACCCTGATGCCTCAAGGAGCTATAAAAAATGCTAAATAATAGTCAGAATCTGCAAAACCAACTACATATGTCATTAATTCATAGCCCAGCAATGGTACTTGAAAAGAAGAAAAAAAAAAAAAAAAAAGAGAAAAAGACTGACATGAAATGAGAAGCCACATAACCTGATGAAATCCATATGTTCAGCCAGAGATCTTTACAGTCTCTTCATGTCACTCAACCTGGCATTGTGTCAGATGAACCAACACAACAGCAGTGCTGTCAGCTACCAAAAACAATACAGGTCCCAGCATCTTCTGTATTTATTTAAGTGTGTGTCTCTTTCTCAGAGACCTTGTTCTTCTGCAGTTGTCTATCATTTCAAGAGCTGCCAGGGGTGCATCAGGGGTGCAGTGGTACGCATCCAACTCAGGGGAGACACACTCTTTTATGGGAGACACACTCTTTTATGGGAGACAGCCCTAGAGAAGACAGGACAAAAATGCCTTGGGAGGACATCCTCGTTTAACTCAGGGTGAGAAAGGAGAACAATCTCCCAAGACCCCTTGCGTCTCTGTGCAAAAGAACTCCTGCCTGTCAGCTATTGTTCACTCCTCAGTTCTAGTATGTTCTGTGTTCCTGGTTTCTCCATTGGTTCTCCCCAAAAGACCATTCCCTCCCTTCTCTGTTATTGGTTCCACCTGCATCACTCCACTCCAGTTCCTCCCCTGGACCCTCTCCCCATTGCACTGCTTGTACCCTGACCCCTCCTGCCTTCTCCCAGTTGGGCACCCAGACCCTCCTCCGTCTTCACCCTTTGCCTCTGGTTCCCTTCAGCAGGGGCTGTGTTCATGTTTGCTCCCACCTGTTCCTCTTACCTTCTCCCTACCTGGACCTTCAATCTGCCCTCAATAAACCCTGCTGGATTTACCAC
>WBNO01026192.1:288-40305 GCA_013400575.1 Peucedramus taeniatus | reverse complement strand
CTTCCCTTCCCTGAAACTTCCCATTGTAAATTTCTTTCTGATGATTATTAAGGACCAAATCTTCACAAGTATGCCTACTGAAATTTTTTATTGGTAGTGCTGTGTTAATACCTTGGAGTCCTGTGTAACAGAATATTCCTGGTTACAGACATCAGGGCTACTGCACAGTGGAACCCAGTGTGTTCATTGTGTTAGTGGGCACTCCATTTATTAGCTTATGCAAACTTATCAGAACTAATCAGTTCTCCCCTGTCATGAGCAGCTCTCCCCTGGACTACAGTATTTTGCTCCTACAGGTACTTCGTTTGCACAGGAAGGAGGAACAGGTTTGCCCTGCCATGTTGCGGGCACACCTGGAAGGCAAGTCAGGATTCATGTTCTTTTGCATTACAAAAATTGTCTCCTGGCCAAGAAACAGGATATCTTGGCCATGGCAGCAAACCTGCATTAACTGATGCTGTCTCAGAAAACACAGTTCTGCCCTTGGCTCCTTTTTCCTTCTCTCTTCTCATACGAGCGAAAGCAATTGTGTGGCTGCTTGGTGGATCTCCCCAAAGAAGTGAAGCAGACTAAATACTTCCTTGCTTTTGCCTCCTAGCTTTATATGGGACTTGCATCATTCTGAGGCTCAAAAATCAGAGATTCACAGAATCACACAATGGGTAATGTTGGACAGGGCCAGTAGAGACTGTTTAGTCCAACATCTCTGCTCAAGGAGGGTTCCATAGAGTATGTTGCTCAGGATTGTGTCCAGGCAGCTTTCTTGAGGATGTGGAGGGCTGAAATGCTACCAAGCCAAGTAGTCAGGTAAAGGGCAGATGCAAAGTTGTTTATACTATTGAGAAATGGCAATGCCCACTTAACATGATGGTGAAATTCTGCCTGAGGTTCAGTCTTCAGCGTTTTCATAAATTGCATTACCTGCAACTGATAGCTTATTTGATGAAGGGATGGTGATATTTTCCCCTTTTTCTGTAAATTTTCAGAGTAATTTTGAGATGCTGAGGGTGGAGACTGTCTCCTCTAAGTTATTTGTACACTATCCTGCAAAACACAGCCCCAGTCTAGGCTGGGCTTTTTCAGGCTCCTATAATGTAAAGACTAGAAGCTAACAAAAAGTGGGGGAATGGAAGTAGAGGAAGAGAGCTGTAATAATACACAGCACAGCTCTCTGCACTTCAACAGTGTTGGGGAAGTTCTGTGAAAAAAATAATTTTTGAAGGTACATTTTTGTTTTGAAGACCTGTGCTTTTCTTACTATGCAGTCAGGAAGAAGAGGTAAGTTATATGTCCTTTGTGTCCAAAGAAAATGTCAGAAAGTCTTTCTAGGAAGTACCCAAAGAGAAGTGACATGACAGAACACTTCACACATTAGGTGCATTCGAGAGCACAGCCACTGGTTTGCTAAGAGCTTGCATATGTATTGCAGAAATGGGCCATCATTAATTGGCTGTCTATTTCCAATATTAGGCAGCAGTTCCTAAAATCTTATATGTGCCATGGGCAAGATGCAGAGTTCCTGCTTCTCTAGGGACAGGGTCATTGCATTCTTTAATACAGTCTATAAGCAAGCTTCTTCCCATCCTGAATTGTTTTCTTTTCTAATGTGAAAATACATCTAATATCACATCAGGTCTCATAAGCATACATAAGGTAATGAAAACTGCAAGAAAGGTGAGGAAAAGAGGAGCCCTTGGTAAGCATTTATTTATTTAATGTGATCATTCAGATCTCCAATAGGAGAAAGCAAGACTTATCTGTACTGCTATTGGAACATAAGTAATAATGTTAATGACATAGTACTTGAGAATAATTGAGACCTCAAGGGAAAGAATGATGGAGAGATATGTGGTAGGTAAATACAGAGTGAAAACAATCTTAAATAAGATTGACAAGCAATAACACTTAATAATTTTTATGGGAAAAGTGAGAAATTACTTTAATACCATTGTAAAAGGAAAAAAAAACCAATCTGGTTTACACAGCTCAATCTCTTCAGGCAGGAATTTTACCTGCTAAAAGGTGGATTTGAACTGGTGATTGTTGTGGCTTCCAGCAAAAGTCTTATTTTGAAAAACCTAAATTAATGTTCCTTCTCGGTTGTTAATTTGATTTTACTGCTACTGAGCTGGCAAAATGTACATGTTGCTCTGCTGTGTTCTCTGCAAAACAGCTGTGTATCTGCCAGACAGAGAATTGCAAAAGCTGCTGATGTATAATGGGTGCTGAACTGGAGGCAGGTAGGTCTCCCTGCACTTGAGAGTCAAGTCCTGGACACGCTCAAGAAGGGGCCCATAGGAATCCCATGAGGATCAACAAGACCAAGTTCAAGGTGCTGCACTTGGGCCAGGACAACCCCCAGTACCAGCACAGGCTGGGGATGAACAGAGGGAGAGCAGCCCTGTGAGAAGGCCTTGGGGGTGTTTGGTGAGAGGCTGGACATGACCCAGCCATGGGCACTCCCAGCCCAGAAAGCCAAACGTGTCCTGGGCTGCATCCAAAGCAGTGTGGACAGCAGGGGAGGGAGGGGATTCTGCCCCTCTGCTCTGCTCTGGTGAGAGCCCACCTGGAACCTGCATCCAGCTCTGGGGTCCCAGCACAAGAAGGACATGGACCTGTTGGAGTGAGTCCAGAGGAGGGACACCAAGACTATCAGAGGGATGAAGCACCTCTCCTACTAGGAAAGGCTGAAAGAATTGCTTGTTGGCTCCTGAAGCAGCTGGTTTCCACCAGGATGAATGAGATGAAACTGCTGTTGGTAAATATGGAATAGAGCAGACAATTGTGTGGTGTTGCTGGAGGAGACACTTCCATTCACCTCTGTTGGGGGTTGGATCTGTTTCTTTTGTGTTTGTGGAATTTTTTCCTGGTGGTTTTGCTAGGTAACTAATTGTTGGGTACTTTATGGATACTTGACTTAAACAAAGGAGGCAGCAGGTTTCTCCGGGTGGAACAGCAGTGAGCAGCAGTTTGGTCCGAGGACACCGCTCCGAAAGGACTGGAGTACCAGGGGACCCTGCTTGTTTTCTCTCTCTCTACTGGATTTCTCTCCAGAGGAAGACTGAACTCATTTTTCTTCACCATTGGACTTTCCTACAGGACTATTTCCACTTCACAGACTGCATTTACTGCTCAAGGAGGATTTCATCTGGACTGCTTTCACCACCCTGATACCCAGGGTGTCAGGTCACATCCCTGACTCTGTCAGGGCATTTTCTGAGGTTTTGTTGTTTCTTTGTTTTTGCTTGTCTCTTAGTGCTATTACATTTGTATTTGTCTTTGGTTTGTCTAATATTCCTAGTAAAGGACTGTTATTCCCACTCCCAAATCTTTGCCTGAGAGCCTCCAATTGCAAAATTATAATAATCTGAGGGAGGGGGTTTAAATTCTCTATTCAAAGGGAGATTCCAGCTTTTTTGCTGGCAGGTACCTGTCTTTCAAACCGAGATAACCTCCAAGATCAGAGAGCAGTCTTTTGACTTCAGGCTTTTTTGTTTTCAACTCTCACAAATTATTTTTGATCTTTAACATAAAGGCAATATGCCTTCAGTGGACCAGTGACACCGAAATTCTTTTGTTTATAAGGAATAGGTGTGGTGCTTTGGTCATTATCTTGTTAATTTCCAAATATTCACTTAATTCACATCCTCCCCTTGGCTATGCTGGCAGGTAAGCCACAGGCTATGCATGATATCCTTCAGCTGGGGTGCACAGAGGAGAAGGGAGCCAGGTCCATTTCCATCTCCTTTTCACATGCTGTCCTGTGAGTTGGTGACATCAGCACAAAGAAAGAAGCATTCTCAGGGCCAAAAATAAATGTCAAATAAAAAATATACATCCTGACTCAATAGGAGTGAATCCTTTTTTTCTCTGCTGCTTGATTCATTTTATAGAGATGCATGTCCAGAGGGGAGAGGCTGGGAAGATGGAAGAAAACACTTGACAGACCTGAAAGTCATGCAGTAACTTCCTCACAGTGATAGATGGTGAAGACATCACTGGAGAGTTGAATGAAATCAGAGTTCTGATTTCATTCTGAAATCAGAGTTCTTTCAGTCTGAGCTGAGGAAGCCAACCCTGCAGATGGGAGTGGATTTGAGTTTTTTGTGAGCCAGAAGAAAGGGACTAAGTGACAGGCAAGTTACGTGAGAGATTTTTGGGATGTTCTTGTGGTGCTGAAATGTAACACAAAGCGGGAAGCTGGCTTCAACAGATTTTCTTCTCATAGGGGCACACACAGCACAGAGATGTACAAGCCTGGAAAAGTATTTAACCTTCTGCTGCATATATAGCCCCTAATAACTGGCTACAAATCACCATAAATTCTCTTAACAAAGGAATTGCATCTCAGGAAGAAAAATCCCACCCTCTGCATCTCAGAAACTTATATTTCTTTCCGAGCAAGTAATAGTAAAGAGCAACCCTCCGCTCTGAGGGGCTGTTGAGTCACTGTGTGCAGCCAGGGCTCCCTCCCTCCCTGGTGCCTGCTTCTGCCAGGGACTGGAAGCATATGGCTGTTTATTTTGCAGTGAGATCTGGGCTGCAGCCCCAGGAAGTACATGCAGGGATAGATGGATGGAGGAGTGGTTGGGAGGACGTGTAGCCTTGAGCTTCAGTCTGTGCCCAAGAGTGAAAGCCTGGCCAGGGCTAGAGCCAGCCTTGGCTGACCTGTTGGTGAGTAAATACTCCACAAAGCACCATTAGGACCAAGAGAGAGGGGAAGCCCAGCACCCTCTGGGGGCTGGTGAGAAGGGACCTCAGGCCATAAAAGAACCTAAGAATGCCCAAAACCTTGGGCAACAACCTACAAAGAAAAAACATAGAGCACATCAAACTTCACTTTTGTTTTCATGCTTGCCTTTCCTGTAAAACCAGTGAGTCCTCAAGGAGATTGGAGATTCTCTTAAGCTTAAGGTCTTTCAATAGGATAGAGGTAGTGAGAATAGATAAAGAGCATATTTATCTGATACAGATGGAGGTGTGGACTTCTGTAAAATATCTGGAAAGCATCAAGGATTGATTATCACACAAACCCTTTTATTTGCTTGTTTATTTTTATTTGCATCTGTTAAAAGACATTTTCCAAGACTGTACGGCTTTCAGAATTTCCTCCTTTCCCTTCCCCCCCCCCCACCCCTTTTTTTTAAATCTATAATTTTCTTTCGATCTAGACTTTCCCTGAAGCTCTGCTAAAGAGGTAGCATCTTCGAGTCTGGTTTCTGGCATTTTTGCTCCTTGCATTACTGCTACATATTCTGAGGTGACTTTTTGTGGGTTGTTTGTCTATGTCAAGTGATAGCTGCAGTGCAGAGAGGCCAAAATTGATAAGCCATGATCTCAAAGTGTCAATCTCCAAACATGACTATGGTAATCCAGTGCAAACAGAAACATGCTAGAATTAAACTAAACAAAAACTACTGTCTTTGGAAGCTCCAGTGGGTACACAGATGTCAGTTGCAGAAACCAAAGACTCATCCATCACTGTACATTTCTGGAACTGATGTTGTTATGCACAGAACAGTGGAATATAGCTTCTTCCAGCCTTTCTTCCAAAACATAAATGACAAGGGCAGAGTCTTGCTTTTATGAAGTTACTGACACTGAGTTAGATTATTATCTCAGGTCGCCTGGATATTTGTGAGGCATTTTAGTTGCAACTTGAGTGGAAAAAAAACCAGAATTGAGGAGTATTTTACCCAGATTGGTTCTACCCTATCTAGAGTAGTCCACCATGGTCAGTATAAAAATATTCCTGGGAGATACCTTGGAGGAAAAATAATATTTTTGATGGATAAACATCATTATTTAACTATGCACAATGATACATACAGAATTTTAGCCTACACGCTAAATATGCACATTCTAAATTCATTTCAGTGCAAGGTTTAATGGGACTGTCCCTGGCTGTATGCATCCCCAGGTCCAATTTAGCTGTACCTGTATGTCAATTAATCTCAGATTCATTACTCTCATTGACAAAAGTCCCTCCAGGCTAGCAGTGCCAAAGCTGGATGATGCAGGGGATTTTCTGTTGCAATTGTTGCCAGCTGTTAACTCAAGCAAGTACAGGTCTCAACTTCTCTTCCCTTCTGTAGGCAAGAAAAGACTACCAAAGAGAATTCAGAACACATATTTTGTGCTCTATTTTTTTTCCTAAGTAACAGAGCAGATTAAAGAAGCCAGGATGCCTACCTGAAATTTAAGAGTTGGCTGCAGAGAAAACTTGTGAGTAACCACCCTCAGGACCTGTTCTTTAGCTCAGTTCCTTTGGAACTGAACCCCCACAGGAATGGAGAGAAGTCAACACTATTCTTCTCTGTGTCAAAGGAGCAGGCTTTGTGTTGCTGTGGAGCCATTTGCTCCAGCCTTCCTGCTCCGCATTTTCAAACCCATTTGTAGAAGGATCACAGGTTTACTCTCACTTGCAGGGAAATGAACTAAGTTCAGTGCAATATCTTTTCAAAGGGTAATATGATATTTATTTACACTCTTTAAGCAAGTTGATTTTATAAATTCACTCTACAACACACAAACTCATAAACTTCCAAATATGTTAGTACATGTGGACCGGACAGCGAGGGCAAGGAGCACATGCTGTCAAGTCCTCACAGATCTTTGTTGCTTTGATAGGTTTGTTGCTTTGATAGGTTGCTTTTGATAGGACACATCAATCTTACTTTTGTGTATTGCTTTTATATCCTTTACAAAGCATCAGTTATTAAGAAACAGTCCTTTGTTTCGGGTTCATGCTTACTTCATCCTTTAAATCTTACATAAATTGCTGCTCATTGTCTATTTTTCCTTGTGTGAAATATGTTTGAGGTGTCTGTTCTTGCTAGACTAACAAAAGATAGGTATCTGTGATGTTCCACAGGATTCTAGCCACCTTGCAGGTGTGCTGATTGCAGGGTCTGTAGGCTCATCAGGAGCACTGGGTTGGTGGTTGTCACAAAAATGGCACTTCCCTTGATTTTGCTGGAAGTGGCGTCCTGGGAGAGATCTGTGTTTCTTCCGGTAGTCGCGTATGGAGTGTCACCTATTCTTTATGCCTTCTTTAACTTTTTTGCCAGCAGTCTTTACAAGCTTATATATAACTGATGCTTATGTATAAGTGAGATGTTTGTTGTGCTCTGTGAGATTTTAGTGCTGGGTACATCTTACAAACATAATTGCTAGTGATTGCTGAGGTCAAGAACCTAGAAGACCTAGGCAAAACATTGTTTGAGGCCCTTAGGAAGATGACTTCCAGAACTTTTATTGTCTTTTTTGTATGCTAGTTCATTTCCAGAATCTAAAAGCAATGCTCTTCTATGAAGTAAATAAGGCCTGAGGAGTGTGGCTAATCACAGGACAGGATGGGTAACAGTATATTCAAATGTAAGGTAAAGGAATAAAGATGCAAAAGGTGTCCTGTATTACTGGGTATGGAAAGTAAAGTTAAACTTTTCTCCCCAGCTGACCTGAGTATCACTTAAACTACTTTTATCTGTGCAGTTGTTTGAACAGAAAGGAACAGGGATGGAAAAATCAATGATGAGGTTGTTCTGCATCATGTTCTGGAAGGTAATACCTCATACAATTATTAAGTACTTTTTAAGACAGACCTAGAAAATCTCTAAAAATGGACTTTTCAGGATTATGAACCAGACAGATATTGCTGGCAAGTACAATTATACACTCAGAGGCTGCAACTGTGAATCTTTACAAGGTCAGTATTGACTTTCTTACTCTTTGTTCCATGCTGCTAAAACCCATTCTTCCACTCTGCTGGGTGTCAGCAAGACAGTTGGGAAGTATGGCTCAAAAAGAAAAAGGATGAGAATGAAGCAAAAGTCTTGCAAAAATTTGCTCACATTTATCTGGTCTTCCAACTATTACAGCCTTACCTGATGCAGCTACTATGGCCCGGTCAGTTGTTTTAAAAATTAACTTTCTAATGTGAGCCAAAGTGTTTCTACTTGTCGGCAGAAGGAATAGATCAAACTCTCTCGGATGTCTAACACTTGCAACACTTCTCTTCACAAAACTGTACTGAGAAAAGCTCTGCAAAGATTCTTGAGTGATAAGGGGTTATTCTAATCTTTCACCATTGAACAACAGATATCCCTGAGGTTAAGACTGCAGACTCTAGTCTGGGCTGGATTCTCGCCAATATGACCGAAATCTTCTGTGGCCTTCAGCAATTCTGGGTTCAATCCCAGTGTCTGGGATCCTGTGCCAAGGATCATCAAGGGTGTTGGTGTTTTTTCTAGCCCTATCTTCAGTGCTGTTATGTGCACATTCTGGCATTGACTAGGCTTTCTGTTAGGCTGGTAGCTGTGTGGAGCTAAGGCCACAAAGAGAGGTTTATTAAGAGAGGTATTCTTTGTTACCTAGAAAAATGCTTATGAACTTACAGATGAACTAAGCCTTTCTCAGTGCTTAGAGAGACATGAAAAACTTGGAGCTAAAAATCAGGAAAGGTAATTTCCTGTTTAACAACACTGAGTGCTCGAGAGGCAGGAAGTTACACCCACAAAAAAGGCAATTAGTAGTCATGGAAATGAAAAATTATCAGCTCTTGGAGAAGGCAAAGGAAGAGAAAGTAAACATCTATCGAATGGAAGCATACCCTAAATTCAGTTATCACATTTACTGGATAATTCTGGGATGACATTTCTCTTTCCCTACATTTTCCATTCATGAAATGAAGATAGTAAGGACTTGGTAACGTACTACAAATAAAAGAAACTGTAGAAGAAAAAATTGTTTTCTTCAATTTTTCATTTGAGTATTGAAGCTAGTAATTTTGATCTGTAAATCTGGGAATAGTGTGTAATGGCTGCCTGAAACACTGAAAACTTGGATAATTTTTATTGGAATAAATACACACCTTAATAGGGGGTTGCCAAGAAGTGTTTCTAGTCTTTTGATCTGTTTTTAAATGTAAGGAATTTCATGCTTATGTTGCCAGATGAACTTGTGAGAGTCTGTGTGAGTTCAACCTCTTGAGAGTTTTTGTTTAATTTGAAGGGATAATTATTTTTAAAATGTCAAACTTTAATTATAATTTAACCTGGCTAAAACTCATGTTCACATGGTTAAACTCTTTTTTTTTTCCCCCCTTTATTATATTTTGGAATTACTTCTTCCCAAAATGATGCTCAAACTTTGCCAGGTAGGGGGTGGTTGCCACCAGAAAAAAAAAGAGCCAGATAATGTTGTAATAGTTGAACAGTATCAATGTACATGTGCCATCCCTTAGGGCTGTTCCTCTTTAGGTTACAGGTATAGATGTAGCCAAAGACACCACATTCCTATAATTATAATAATAGTAAGCTGGTTTAGTAAGTGAGAACACATCATTGATCACCTTGTGAAACAAAAAAAAAAAAAAAACACCCAAAACGGTATTTGAAGGCAGGCACTACTATAGGCCAAGACAAATACATTGGATATAGGCATGGTGCAACTGCCCAAGCTGCTGGGGCCTAATTCCTCAGTTATGGCTTCTCCATGCAGAGGTGCCTAATGAAACATGGCAGAGCGTGATTAATTCAGAGCATGTTCTCTGTCTATTTCAGCTAAAACTCAGTCAGCTACAACAATCAAATCTGCTGGAAACCAGTTCCTGGGTTGCTCCCAGGGCAATTTATTGTGTTATTGCCTATGTTTAGATGATTTGCAGAATACACTTGCTGGTGTACAGTGGGTGGTACTGTCTCCTCGGGGGCTTTGCTGAGGATGCTGTAGAGGTGATGGAAGTCAAAGGTTAGGCTGGTGTGGGTGTCTCGTCCTTCACCTTTCTCCTGTTTAGGCTGTGTCTTTTGAGGCAGCCTGGCTGGATGTGCCAGGTGATGCAGTAACCTGCCAGCTCTGCTTAGCCACAAGAAGTTCTGTGAGTTTCCAGACATGAGCACAAGGCCTTTTCCACACCAAATAATCCAGCTCTTCTGTCTCACTAGTAATTCCTGATCTCTGTGCTGGACAGGACTTCTAAAGGACCAATCCCTAACCTTGCTCCTGCTAGTTCAAATGGCATCATCAAGGCTCAGACAGAGAGTATTTAATTCCACATTCAGTGTTGCAAATTACTTCTGACTCTTTATGATATAAACAAGATTATTCCAGAGCAAATAGATTTGGAGCAAACCCAGTTTTCTACAGCAATGTGACATTTTCCCTGTATCCTCACAAAGATTTTGGATTGTACACTGTCATGCTGTTGTTTACTTGGTCAAGAACCAGGAGACCAGTACAATTACATTGACTGAAAACTACAATATAGGATATGGGATCAGCTTCAATGTGACAAATCACCTCCAGAGTCAGATATGCAAATAAAATTATTGCAGCCTGTAACTATTGCAATTAAAAAAAAAAATCCCCATAACTCATTCTAAGATAACAGAATGATAGCTTCTGCTTAGGATGACCTCCATACATAGATATATTGTACTAAAAGCTGAGACGTTATCATGAAGATATTCTCAGATGTCTTACATTAAACACCAACTGTAAGGATATAAAACATGCTTTCATGAAGGAAAAGTTACATTATCTGTCAGAGTTAAGACCAGAGCTGTGTTGTCTTTACACTACATGGAAAAGAATTTATGTTATTTGCTTGGAAGAAGAACAATCTGTTAATTATGATCCTTAGGACAACTCACTGGATTGCAGTAGACAGTCTGCATGTGACAAAGTTAAATTTGCATTTTATCAAATACTCATCTTATGTCAAGGCCCCATACTTCTTCAAATCATAGATTTATGAAATCATTATGGTTGGAAAAGACCCTCATTAAGTCCAACCTTTGGCCAAAATCCACCATGTCATCTAGATCATAGCCCATAGTGTCATGTCCAGTCATTCCTCAAACTCGTCCAGGAGTGATTCCATCACCTCACTGGGCAGTCCATTCCCAGTCTGACCACATTTTTAGTGAAGAAGTTCTTCCTGAATGATGGAGAATACAAGCTCTTTACCTGAGAGGAGAAACATTTGCCATCCACAAACTGCATAAAAGGATCTATGAAAACCATGCAAACCTTTAAAGAGTTGGAGGCTATTAGTTATATGAAGAGCAATAGCACCTGTAACTTTGCCAGAGTAGTGCTACCTCAGAGAAGATAATACTTGATCATACATTTACACGTAATGGGAGCACTAAAATAAAGTATCATGCGCTTTAGGAGACAAGGAAGTTATAAGAGATTCAGTGGCTGTCTGATGGTAAAACTTTACGGATTTTGACAGAAGTTCAAAATAACGGTTATTTGAAGTTAGGGTGTTAGTTGAAATGTGAACTGTTAGGTTTCTGAGCAATTCAGAAACATCAACTGTTTTAGGACCCTAATGTTAGAGTAAATATCCAACCAATATATCAAGTACAATATGAACCATGTTCAGCTGTGACAAGGAACAAGAAAGGGATGAAACAAAAATAACACACTCCCATCTTGGTTTTTTGCTTTGGACTCCTTCATGTTAGATAATTCAGTCCTCCAAGGGAATGTCAGGAGACTACATCTGGTCGATTATATTTTGTACCCTTTTTCCCTGGCTAACAAGGTCTGCAATGCTGTGTCCTCCATGGATTTCTCTCTATTATCATGTGACAGATTAGACTATATACTGTGAAACATAGGCTAGAATTTCTTCTACGTTGAAAGTTGCAGTGACATGTTTTGAACCTGAGTTGTAATTAAGTTTTAACTTGGTTTGATGTTTAGACTGATATTGAGGCCACTAGGTAAGCCAAGTTAGAAGACTGTAACTATCTGAGCTTAATAATGGAGTCACATGGTCAACTGTATGAAATGTTTCAGAAAACACAATCTTTTAAAGCGGCAAGATCAAACAGAAATTGATGCATTTCTAGAACACCTGAGAGGTAAAAAAATCCATATGGAGAAGATTGGTGATATATCAAATAATGTGCGTATGAAATATTGAAAGCAGACAAGATTTTGACTCTTTTTAAAGGTGAACAGGCCTAAGTGTGTTTGTGTACTATAGCACCTGGTGCAAAAAGATTTCGTGTGACTGACAACTGGGCTATGACCCACATCCATTGTACTAAATCTCTTGCTATTGTTGTGTCAGAAATCAGATTTAGATGTGTGTGAGTAGCATGTCTAATGAGTGCAGAAAGACACCCAGGAGAAAACAGATAGAAATATGAGTTATTATTGTATCTAGTTTTTCATTTTCTTTGTTTTCAAACAGAATTTGGCTGTTAAAAAAAAAAAATAAGATTATGTAATTTTTCCCCCTGTGAATTTTTGATAGGTTTATAGAGCTTGAACCACTGTTTTTCTATTGGAGATAGCTATAGGGGACCATACTTGGTAACTGAAGGTGATTCACTTATAATTCTTAAGGCACCTTTTACTAAAAGGAACATTCTTAAGTACTCTAACACTTGCTTCCATTTTGCCACGTTTCTGCTGATCAAGTCTTTTGTCCGACTTTGTTCCTTTTAGAAGGATTAATTTAGTTCTGATAATCACCTTTTCATTTTTAAGCTACACTGCATTTTCCTTTCCATTTTCTTTCTGGACATGGCAAAGCTGCAATTAATTTATTCATCCAGGTGCCTTTGCATATAGCCTGCCACAGATCATGTCAAAAGTCTCCAGAAACTTTTACAATTAACAGTTGCAGCTATTTAGCAACCGACTATCATTAGTAGCCTCTCTGTTCAGGTGACTTAATTAGTTACAACTAATTACCAGTAGGTCGTTCTTCTCTTCTGTGCAACTTGTAGCTTAGTGAAGCAGCTTTTCCTTCACCCATTTAAAAGTCTGTTGTAGGTTGTTGTGCTTGGATAATTAATACCTACCTGGTAGGAGATCTGTAACAGGCACTTGATCCAGCTGCAGCAGGACTTGCTAGCAAGGTTTCCTCTAATGGCAGCCCCAGCGCAATTCACTTTGCAGGCAGAGCAGAGGGTGAGGCTCAGTATGATGTACAGAGGCATTGGTGGGAGAGTCACCTTTTTCCCCTTGAACCGTGTGGATTTATGATAAAGCTGAGAGCTTTATCCTCCCATGCGTTTATAATAAAAATGACTTTAAACCAGCTCATTAAAATGTCATTGTGCTGCAACAGGAGCTCCATTTCTTCCTGGGCACATTCAAAAGATCAGACTTATCAGATCTGTGCAGGCAGTATAGAAAGAGGAAACTGATGCCTCTGGGGTGTGCTCCTCCTTGCCTCGGAGAGCATGTTAGAGCAGGGAAGAGAAGGCTCTGGGGAGATCTTATTTCTGCCTTTCAAAGAAAGCTCACAAGAAAGATAGAGACAGACTTTTTGGGCTGTAGTGACAGAACAAGGGGTAGTAAATTTATATTAATTTAAACTAATTTTTTCAATGATGAGTGTGGTAAAGCACTGGAACTGGTTTCCTGCGGCTTCTCCTCGCCGCCACGAGGTGGGGAATCCGGCTAGCTCGCCCCTTTGTGGCGGTGGGAGCCACACGAGAGGCCACCCCAAAACCTCCCCTGAGGCTTTGGTGGTGGTCAGGGCAGCTGCGTGGGTTCAGCTGCAGAGAAAAGCCACCAGAGTCCTGAGATAAAGAAAGCCAGGAGCAGGACACTCCATCAAGGTATTCCAAAGAGTTTTAATCTCCTTGAAGGGACAAGACGAAGTGGCCACACCCAAGGCTCAGCAAGAGCTTATCAAACCTCTGACTCAGGGAGGTGGGTACAGCAGCCAATGGGTAGTTACAACAGGGATAAGGATATGTTTAACTGAACCAATAGGGAAAACATAGGGGTGGGAGAAAACCCACACAACAAACCATACACAGGGGACAAGGTGACTGACACAGAAACCTCGAGAACAAGCTGGGCAGGGAAAACTTAATTGATATGAAGGGGGGCAGGACAACTGGGAATGACTTAGCAGAAACGGGGGGAAAGGGAGGGGGTGAGCAGATTGATGGACACCCCGAGTGGTGGGAAAACCTGAATAAAAAACCACTATAAGGGGAAGGGACAACATGGGGCAAACCATAACTTTTACAACCCTCTCAAAATACAACAGCGAGAGAGGCAAAATCAAACAAAACACACACCACTGCAGTTTCCTAGAGAGGTACTAGACCCATTCCTGAACACATTTGGAGGACAGGGCTCGGGGCAACATGATCAAGCTGAAGATATCCCTGCTCACTGCAAGGAGTTTGGACTAAATGACCTTTAAAAGTTCCTTCCAACTCAAACTCTTCTGTGATTTCCAATTCTATGATCTTCCCCTCTTCAGAAATGTTTCTGCTTCCTTGAGAAGTCTGCTGTGACCACAGAAGCCTTCTCCTAACAATGGCTATAGGACCTGACAGCTTCATTTCTTGTAGGAGCCTGAAATTGAAATTCCTGTAAGAGGATGTCATATTTTCCTGAGGATGCCTAGTTCCCATTCAGCTAATTTGTATCACTGAACAAGCCTTCCTCTGTCCTATGAAACACTAATTTCTGCAGAAAGCTGAAATTTTAGTGCTTTGATTTTAACTAGGTGTTCAGTGTGTAAACTTAAAAAGCATTTTCTAGTGCCAGAAATGTGTTGTGGTAGATGTGAGATTCTGCAGACTCCAGGCCTTTTTCCAGGGAATGCTGCACAATAATGAATACCAAACAGAAATTATTGAATACAGGTAAATTTTAATGAACAGCACTTGTGTGCTGAACGTATGTAGAAAAAGGTTTATTTATGAAAGTTCACCTGAGACTTGTTTGTGAAGGTTCACTTGAGATTTAAACATCCCAATCTAAATGAACATTGCTGTTCTCGATATGTGTCACTTTGTCAAGATTTCTGAGCAGAGATGGGGAACAGTAAGAGAAGCTTCCTTTTAGCATAAAATACCAGTTTTATTAATATCCAATGAAACCGGTTGATCTTTAAAGCAAAAGGAAACTTTGAAGAGAAGAGTGAAATGAAAAAATTACAAATAATCACAGTAGTCTTTTTATGTGCTATGCCCATAGAATGGCTAGATAACACTGATGGTGGTGCATTTCTTATTGAAAGATGGTCAGTACTTGACTAGAATCAAAGAAACATTGCTGCTTTCCATGAGGTAGCTTTTGTAGCCTGATAACTTGCTTCTTTGTGTTTCCCGGCATATTATTTGCATGGTGTCTGCTTTACTTCAGCTTATCATAGCAAAAGTTCTTACTCTGTACTCTGGATGCGACCAAATAATATGTGTTAAACTAGATACAAAACAAATGACGATTTAGGATTGTTAAATGTTAGGATTAATTATTGAGACAAGGAGTCAAATAATACATATGTATAACTGTTTTCAGAGACTGCAGTCATGGTATGGATTATGGTTAAATGAGCTTCCTTTTACCCATTTATTTAGATATAAAATGGAAACAGTTTTCTGAAAGTATTCATTAAGTCTATTTTAGGTTCTCTTTGGAGCAGTTTTGGGTACTGAATATAAACTGGCATCAGCACTTTCCATGCTCCCACTGTAAGTGCAGTAACAACATCAATTGTGTGATGTTGTATATGATTCAAGCTTGTAGATTTTTTTTGAGTTATTCTCTAGCATAATAGATGGCTCTGTGTAATGACATTTGTCTATATTTTCTTAAGTGACACTTTGCAGACACATTTAGTTATAACACTAAATCTTTTATGAATTAATTAAGATGGTATTTGTGTTTCTAACTCCCTCAAGGAAGAATGTAAATGAAGTATATTATGCTTTAAGTAGTATTGTAGACTTGGCTCGAAAATTTCAGTTTGAGATTCTGAATGTTGCTAGTGCTGTCTCTGTCAAGAAATAGAAGGTATCTGCAATCCCCTTCCTGTTAAATGAACACTTTATGTTTAAAAGAACTGCCTGTAAATTTCTGTTACAGAAAAGAGTAAAATATTAGATAGAATGCATATCATAGTCTCTGTAAAAATAAATGTATTTGAATAAGTTTTATACTTAAGCAGACAAAAAATCAATAAATCTGAAAATATTGACTGCATAGCTGAAATTTTCACTTTGTGTTATACATGGAGGCAAATTCTTCCATTGTATCTTGGTTACCTACAAAAATGTGTTGAAATGGCATACACAGCACTTCAAACAGTACACATCAGGCAGCACAGAAGCTGAAATGCCAAGTAGTTTCAACTACGTGTAGTTACTTGGCCCTTCATCCTTCTTCTTTTTCAGATCAGAATACAGACTTTTAAGTTCTAAATTTTCTGTGCGCCTTCCAGCCATTTAGTACTCAGTTAAAATAAAATGGGTAATGTTTATTGAAGAAGATGAGTCCATGGCATTTTTGGTCCTGGGTCATACAAGATGTTTGTCTGTTACTAGATTAAGTACCATAATGAAAAAAGCCCATTAGCCTTGATACTGTGACAGAATCAATTGTTTATCGATTTGTAAAGATGCCATCGATGAGTATCAAGGGATCAGTAGTACAGACCTCTACACTTGCACTCTCTTCTTCAATAGAAGTGCTCAAACACTTCATGTGTGGATGAGTGTACTGTGGGTTTTAAAGAGGGAGAAATTGAGATGGGAGTGACTGGAGAATTTTCCAAGTAACTTGTGATTATTCAGGATGCTATTTGTTAGTCTTGAGCACAGGAGCCTCAGAAGGTCCTACAGCTTTACAATACGTCAGCCTTCTCAAAAGTTCAAACACTGACAATGGTTGCATATCAAAAGGCACTCTTACAAATCTGGTTAAGGAATGGCCACCTGGACATGGCAACGACTTATTAGCAAGATCCAGTTGTTTCTGTGTCTCAGGCTCTGATTGAGACATGTCCAAAAAAAGGGCATGCAAATATCTGTTTGCCTGTAAGTCCTGGTGTCCCATTTTTTTTTTTTTTAATAAGATGCAGAAATGCGATCACCTTTCTCTTAACCGTGATTTAAGAAGGCTGAATTTTTCTATGACAGGCAATATCTTAGTCTGACCCAAATTCACTCTTTTTGGAGCTGCTTTGCTGGAACAAGATGAACAAATGTCAATCCTTGTTTTCTGTTTTCATGGGAATAGATGAGAGTGGATACATTTCCACCAATAAGATTTGGAGGGTGATGTGTAATGTTAACATGCAAATCAGGTTGAGATGATATTTCTGTCAGGGGAAATAAAAACTCTTCCATGAATTTCCCTCATCATTCCTTTCATTTTCTGCATATAATCTCCATGTAAAACTGTCAGGCTGGTAATTAGGCAAATTATAGGGACCTTCTCATATGAAAACTAATGCAATTTCCAGAGAGAATTTCAAATGAAGATGCCCACAAGGAAGGCAGAAGTCTGTGCTCGTTTTCCTTTATTGAGACTGATTTATAAGTATGCAGATTTTTCACTGTCTAAACTTGACAGCAGTAAGAGGATATAAAGGTGGACTTTCTTGCAATGAATAGGTCTCTGACAAATACTTGTCTTCCAGAAAGTAACGTATTTAAATGCAATGTAATTTTTTGGAAAATATTCCTGCTTAGCTCTGGTAAAATTGTGCAAGCTGTCTGCATATTGCGTGATTTTTATGAGAAGTCATGAACTGGTGAAGGTTTATCCAAAATCAGCACAGACTTGTAAGCTGGCAGCAATCTTTCCCAAGAGAGAGTTTGTGGGAAAAGCCAATTATAAACTAAGTTTCATGATTTGCTGCAAACTCTTTGTGCAGAGCTCTACAGAGAAACAGAATTTCTCACTTTTAAGGACATGGGGCAATAATAAAAAAATGTGATCATCAGCCTGTGCCCTTTTAAAAGCAGCAAATAACACTCAGTAAACAGAGAAGAGGCTGAGGAAAATGTAGTAAGCTATGTAAGAAGGAGTCACTTCTTAAAACAGTCAGGGGGAAGGTTTTGGGGTGGCAGAGGCAAAAAAGGAATACAATATATGAAATAAACTAATTTTTACAGTCAGAAATATATTCACATAATATTTTTATACTTCCATAAGACATTTTTCTCAGTTCTGCATTATACCCATATAAAAAGATTAGCATTTCTCAAAATCAGTGTATGTTGAATGAACCTAATTTGGAAGAAACTCATTGTAAAATTGAGAAAGTTAATCCTGTTGGCGTGTCATCCAGTTGACCATTCCCAGATGAGGTGTCCAGGGATTGGTTTATAGCCTATGTTTAATACTTTTTCATCAATGATGCAGAAGAGGGAATGTCAGCTGCCTGCTTTGGTGGGTCTGTGAGGAAATCATCCTGGCCCTGGGAACTGACCTGCTCCATCTCCACTGGGCTGGGATGGAAACTCTTCCAAGATCCTGCAGCCCACTGTTTCTGGTCCCTCCTTAAAGTTATTAAATCATGTCTAGCAAAATTTACTGCTCACACTGAAGTCACATTTTAAGCCAGCAAGGGGCTTTACTGAGGCATGTGAAGGATGTTTGAGAGCAGGCCTTGCTGTCTATGTAATACAGTTTATTTTCTGAGCAGGCATAGGATTGATCCAGTGTCTGGGACCTACCTCACCAGTAATACTGGGCAAGTCCCCAGAGACACTAGTGCTCCCTGTAGGAAAAAAAGCTAGCCAAGGCTAATGTCTTGAGGGGAGGACATCCCTTAATCACACTGTCTTGGTGAAAAGACAACTAATTTAGACATATAATCTACTTTCCTCAATGACATACTCTTTTTAACCACTTTGGAAATGATCCCCCAAATCCTAATTTTACTTCAGCAAGGAGAACTGATTATTTTCAGTCTATTTTTCTGTACATGTCTGATAACTGCCCCTTTCCTTCACAATCTTGGCATTGCGAAGTGGAGCCTGAAAATCTGCTTCCAAATACTGGTCCCTGTGATCAGTCTGGGAACATCTTTGGTATTGGAAGATGGATTGCCATTTATGCTGATTTTCAGTGGAAGGTTTTGAGGGCTGTTATGCAAACTAGGTAACCATTTCCTCATAAAACTGCTTGGACCAGCTGCTGGAGGTGTAGTGCATTCACCTCAACCTATTAATGAAATCAAACCACATAGGAACAACCTAGGAAGGAGGAGCACAGCCAAGATACAGAAGAAATGTTTCATTTTCTTCTTCACCTTTAATTAAGCTTCAAGCAAAATATCTAGGGACATCATGGAGTCCTAATTTCCTCATTGTTTGAAGGGTTCATCTCAGATGTGTCTGCAGAGTGTACTGCTCTTCAAGTGAAAGCTCTGAGATGCAGGCAGGGATAAATGCATGAAGTGATGTTATCTAGAGGGTAACACTAGACAGAGAAATGTTTCTCTCATTCTTAATATGGCATAAACCTATGCCTAAACTGGAGTGATTTTATTTTGATGATTTGCATTTTGAACATTGGTCCAATTACCTCCACCATTAATGAATGTGTTTACAGTTTTGACACCAGAGTCAATAAAGTTAGCGTTTATAAAATATTGTAGCTATGGCATTACGTAGCATTTTAATTCTTAAATCCTTGGGTTTGGTTGTGGGTGGCTCTCTGTAGCTTCCCCTGGCAGGTGCTGTCGGGAACCCTGAGAGCGTCTCCACTCTGAGCAGCGCCAGCAATTCCCCCAGCCCACCAGACGTCCGAGCCTGGATGTTGTAATGTCAACCTCACCAGAAGGAACAAGAGGACTCTTTGCATGGCAGATCTGGAGAGTTTTATTGAAGGAAGGTCTGAGGGTCCAGGTAGGGTACTGATACAGGGGATCTGGGGAGGTAGGACAGGAGCAGGAGCAAGCAGGAGAACAACCTCACCAAAGGGAAACCAGAGATGAAAAGCCCAGATCATAGGAGGGTCCAAAGTATATAACTGGGGGAAGGTAGGAGGGGTCAGGGTACAAACTGTCCTATGAGGGAAGGGACTAGGGGAGGAGTTGGAGTGGAACGACATGGGTTAAACCAGTAAGGGAATCAGGTGGGAGGAATGGATCGGAGAGAACCAATGGGGGAACAGGAAACACAGAATCTTCCAGAAGCAGGGTGTGGGCAGTGGTTGACGGACAACCCTTCATTTACATGGGAGAACAAAGGACCATGGGAAGTTGTTCCAGTATCTCTCCATGAGCTAAGAGTAGTACTTTCCCAAGGAATCCTGTCCTTGCCCTCTCCATTGTCATCTCCTGCATTTGGTAGTACTTAGAAATAATGAAATAGAATTTAATATCTACTTACAGCAGCGAGAAAGTTCATATTTTTATATCCATACAGCTGCAAAATATTATGCCCACCGCTACTCAACTTTAAGTCTGTTACCTTAGCAGCCAAATAGGAAAGCCATCTAGGAATAGTAATTCTGTAAGCCTAGGGTAAGTAAAGTGTTAGTTTTCACATCACAGTTACACTGTCTTCTCTTGATATTTTCACCCATTAAGTTGCTGAAGAATCTTGCTGCTTTATTACAGTTTTTCTGACCATTCCCATGATTTCCAGGAGATCTGAATCAGCATTAATATGTTTTTATTACCAAAAGGTCTTACCCAGCGCAAGACACTTAATATGTGAGTAGAAGGGCCACATGTGCTAACAACAGATTACAGATCTCCTTCCACAAGGGCACAGAGAAGTGTTGATATCACTGAGAGAAGGTGCTAAGAGTGTGGTTATCACCATCTTGCCTGAGATCATCACTGTAAATGATAGGCCATAGTTTTGTAACCTTGTGATAAACTGCACAAGGTATTTTTGACATCATAGTGATGCAAAAATGGGGTCTTTTTTTAAGAGAAGAGGAACAGGAAAGGACAGGTGAATCACTTTCTTCTGATGCCCACTGTGTTTCTCTGGCCCCTTGGGCTCACAGGAATGTCTGTGTAAGAGTAGTGTTGTGGTGTGATTTCATGGTTTACCTCAGAAACCCAGTTCCCTCCCCTGAAGATTCCCGCCGAGATGTGTCAATCACCTCTCCTTTCGCCACTCTGACCCCTGGTAAGCACTGTCTGTCAATCCTGGAATTCCAGACGAGTGTTGAGTGATTGGCAGATTCAAAAGATACCCTCTACCCCTCAGGGGGCATTGGGCCATCCAGGTGTTCTTTGTCCCTTGAGACCTCCCCTCCCCTACCTTCTTGGTGGCTCCCTGTCCCTTCCCCCCTCCTCTCCCCCCGTAAAAAGAGTCAGCAATCACACGGCCGGGGATTGTGTGAGGGTTCTGTTACAGTTCTGTTAGGTTCTGTTACAGGAGTTGCTGGATTCAGAGGCCTGTAGGCCAAAATAAAAGCTCTGGATAAAACCCTCCATCAGAACCAACTCCTTTCCTTCACTACTGCCTTAAGCTTCTCCGTTAGAGAGAAACCTGAGGAGTGGATCTCCACCCTAGAGGAAGCTCCATCCTGCTGCCACGGGAGCCCCAGCATGTCTGGACTTGTCTCCACGTGCCCAGCTGCAACATCCAGCTAGCCAAAAGTAACTCTGGGGTGAAACACCACAGTTGCTGCTATTTGGTTCAGCAGCAAGGGCCAGACAAGCCAAGGCACGTCCCGTCTGCCATATTGGTTATTACCAATAGAGTAGTTTTTCTAACTAATTTTATCATTAAAAACAGAAATTATTTTCTGCGGATATGGGAGGTATTTACCATAGCATGCTCGCTTGGGAGAAGCAAGACCCTTTTTGAAAATACTCAAGCCAGCTCTTGCTTTGTCTCACTGCTTTGCTGGGTTGATTTTCTGTTCAGAGGCAAAGCTCCTCGTCCATATTCCTTCAACCTGGACATTATATCAACATCCACAGCATGGTGGCACTGTGTGGGCAGAAGGATGGGTGAGGAAAGGGTGAGGGTGCCAGGAAAACGAGGTTGAGGTATAAGGCACACAAAATAATTCTTGTTGCTCCTGCATAATGTGCCTGTATACACAGTGTTAATTTGAGGCCCATGCCTGCATCTCAGCCAGCTGATAAACTGACCTCCCTTCTCTCCCTGCTTATTTTCCAAGTCTCTTACCAAATGGGGAGTTTCCTCTGACTGTGGATGCTGCCGTCCTGCAAGCTCCTTCAGCCCCCTCATGCTGCCTCTATTCTGTCAGTCACGGTCTGCATCCTCCAGGGTGAACAACTTTGGAAATAATCATCAGTCAGGCCCTATCAGTTAAAGTGAAGATGAGGACTCTCAGGATAACTAATCTATTGACACAGTGCTTACTGGTGGATTTCTGGACTCTTGGCTGTGCTCAAGTTTTCACCCAACAGCTAAATCAAGCAAATTCAGCATCCACAGATGCATCTAAGTAGTTTGTTTCGTATGTAGAAACACTGTGTGTCAGGTGGGGAAGGAGAAAAAAATTAGCTTTTTTCCCTGCTGGTGAGTTTGGGAGGAGCCAGAGAAGGGTTTGTACCTGAGAAATCTCTTGCTGTTTCAGATAATGAATCCATTTTTTCCCACAAAGATTTCTCCTCACCTTTCATGTGTGCCTGAAATGGGGAACCGTCCCACGCTCTGCAGAGATTAATAATTGAACTGTGTTCAGAAAAAGCCCTGACACATGGCAATCAAATGGGAACAAGAAATTATTACAAATGACGCTGTAGGCCAGAGGCAGTGGCAACAAGAAGTCCTTAGAAATCCAAAACAAGAAACTGAATCACTTGGTAAATACATGTGACATAATTAATTATAGAATCATGATGTCTGTTTTTCTTGCCTGTGCTGGTCTTCTAGACCTAAATATTTTGCTTAATTTTAAGTATTTCATTTACTTGTATGGCTTGACACAATTTTCTTCTTCTGATGTGCTTTCTTATATCATTGAAGAGAGCTGCCTTCATTCTCCCTTGTCCTCTTTTCCCTCCTGCTTGCTTTTGCATAATTTTAAAGGCATACTTGCTCTATTTACTTAAAGCAGTGCTTCAATATATTCAGACTGTGTTTGACTCCATGAAGAATTTATTTTGCCTCTGTGATTTCATAGGGCCTGAATTTATAGCAGAATATTGTGTGCACACGCACACACACACACACACACATCTATCTATCTATCTATCTATCTATCTATCTATCTATCTATCTATCTATCTATCTAAATTAAGATGGGAAACTCTAGGGAGAAATGTCTTTGAAATGTCATGCTAATGTAATTTTATTTTTAAAGCATATTTGGAGACCTGTTCATCATTTTAGTGGATTAGCTTTGTATTTGCTGATCTGGCCTTGGAAGCAGAGGCATGGGTGAAAGTCGGCATACTTTTGATGTCACAGCAGTTCTGCTCTGGAGTCTGCAGATCTACAAGCCCAGCCTAGAGATTACTCCAGACTACAGGCTGGAATGGGAAGGGTGATATTGCTTCTAGTTCATGTTGTCTGCTGTCTGAGCTGAGAAAGCAACCCTGTAGTGAGTGTAACCCAGAGCAGCCTTTATTCAACAGCATCTGCTGTGTGATCAGTAAAAGTGATGGGAGCGCAGGTCAAAGAGTATTACCTTAATGCCCCTTGAGCATATTCTCAGCTACAAACAGGGCATGCAGGTGCATGTCTGTGAATGTCAAAGTTAGATCATGATTTAATTTCTCTTTGGGATCAAGGGAGGGTGGAAAATCTCTGAACCTCAAAAGTAAGGAGAGCCTTACTTTTGAAAGAATGTGCAGCCCTTCCCTGGATGGAGACAGCCTTGGAAAAGCAAAAGGCTTTAAAAAACAAGGGAGTTTTGCCCCTTTTTGGGTTCTCTATGTCTTTATACGTCTACCAAGGCCAGGCTGTTGAACCTTAGGAACAACACAAGGATAAGAACCACACAGTTTTTTCTTGTGCCTGTGAGAAGAGTGATCAGAGTGATCACAGGGAGAGCAGTCACCCTGTGGACTGCTCAAGAGACCTGTGAAATGTTCTTTGAGCTGTCATAGAAATAAGACTGTAAAGGTTTTTCTTTCATTATTATTACTCTGTTGTCCGTTTGTTTATCTCAATTCAAGTATTGATTCAAGCACCTTTTAACATTTGCTTGACAGCACTTGTTTACCTAAGTTTCTACTACAAAATTTTTAGTGATCCAGATACAAATTTGAAAAGGAGTAAGGTGGCTAAAGATATGGACAGACTTTGACATTTCTAAATTTTGAAAGAAGTCACCTGCCTGTGAATTGGATGTTTCATTGACTTCAAAACTCTGAGGTTTTGTAGAACTAAACTTCAAGGGCAGGAGTTACATATCCTTGAAAAGTTTTTGGAATTTTCCATTTGGGGACAATAATTTTCAATGACTGGGGACAATGAGAAAGCTGCAACTCTATAGCCTACAGAAAAGAAGTGTCAAGGAGGGATCTTTTTAATGGACGTAAGTACCTGAGGGGAGGGTGAAAAAAAAATGGAACGAGGCTCTGTCCAGCAGTACCCAGTGACAGGATAGAGGCAGTGGGCACAAACTGAAACACAGGAGGTTCCCTCTGAACATTCTTCCACTGTGGGGTGACCAAGCACTGTCAAAGATTGCCCCAAGAGTTTGTGCAGCCTCCATCCTTGGAGACTTTTGCAATATTCAGTTTTTGAAGCTTTCTGGACACTGTCCTTGGCAACATGCTATAGGTGATTCTTCTTAACCAGGAGGCTGGACCAAATGGCATCCAGCAGTTCCTTCCAAATTCAACCATTCTGTCATTGTGTGATTCTCTGGTGCTATTATCACACTTAGATGTCATTTATATTGGAACCTTTTAACAGTATTATTTAGCTTATCGTTTCGGAGAGCTACAACACTGCTTCTGCCAGTTATACCATTAAAACATCCTCCTTTGCTCACAGATGAGGGACAAATTTACCTTGAAGTTACAAAAGGAGATCTCCCTTCTATCAGATTTGTTACATGGTAAGTAATTTTATTTCACTATATAAATTTGAGGCTGTTACAATAGTAAATATAATTTGCCCTTTCCTTTTCTTGGATATTACATTTTGGTGGCAATGCGTCAATAGGAAGATTTAACGAAGACATGATTGTCCTGCTCTTCTGTGCACTGGTGTAGCCTCACCTCGAGACCTGGGGGCAGTTCTGGGTAGCACAATATAGAAAAGACATTGAGCAATTAGAGAGTGTCCAAAGCAGGGCTAAGACTATGTGAAGGGCCTTGAGGGGAAGCCTTGTGGGGATCAGCTGGCGTCACTTGGTCTGCTTGGCCTGGAGGAGACTGAGGGGAGACCACACTGCAGTTACAACTTCCTTGTGAGGGGAAGAGGAGGAGCAGGCACTGATCTCTTCTCTGTGGTGACAGTGACAGGACTTGAGGGAGTAGCCTGAAGTTTTGTCAGGGGAGGTTTAGGTTGGATATCAGGAAAAATTTATTCACCCAGGTGATTTGAGCACTAGAACAGGCTCCCCAGGGAAGTGCTCACAGCACCAAGCCTGACAGAGCTCAAGAAGTGTTTGGACAGTACATGGTCACATGCTATGATTCCTGGGGATGGTGCTGTGCAGGGCCAGGAGTTGGACTTGATGATCCTTGTGGGTCCCTTCTAACTCAGCATTTTCTGTGGTTCCTAGTTCCAGAGTACTCTGTATTCTCCCACGCTGGCTAATCTAGATTGGTTCACAGCTGGCATCATTGGCACTGAGGATGGTGAGGGACTCAGCAAAGCAAACAGCTGACACTAGCTGGTGGGGTTAAACTCCCCACTAACCTACCCTAGAGAAAGAGACAAAAATGAGGCAGACCAGCAGAACCAAAATTACAAGAGATTAAAAAATGCCCTGACCACTAGGCACGTGGGTAGAAAGACAGAAAAGAAATGTTGTTAGACCAGTAGTTTGTGCTATTTGATACTGGGTGTAATGATTCCACATGATGCTTTTACACACAAAGGACTGTATTTAGTGTTCAAATCCCACACAACAGCACAACATATCTGTTCATTCTTTGCAATAGTGGAATCACCATGCTGCAGACTTCTAATGCTCTGCCTTGACTGCTATCAAAGGGAAATGTCTGAGTCACATAGAGCATAATAATGAGAGGATAAACTCAGATGACCTACTTCTTACCCACTACCTTCAGGCCGTAGTATTTCTGTGCCTGGAAACCTTGAGGGCAAGCATACCACAGCAACCCTGAGTTAGGAAAGTGGTGAGGTATTTTAGGGGTTAAACATCCTGATCCGGAAGAGGGCTGCACCATCTGAAAAAGAGGTGTAGGAGATGGGATTTCTGGACATGGGCTGATGTTCCTGGGGAGTTCTTCTGAAGAGTAGAACTTTCAGGAATTTAGAAAAGGGAAGGAAAATAGTGTTTTGTCACAGACACTTGTCATGAAAATAAGTGAATTAAACCAATACACATGTACACACTCTGAGAAGCAGATCCAGAGACCTATTTACTATGGTTGCTTACTTTTGTATCACACTGTAATTCACCCTGGGGCTCTGAGGGAAATGTAAACAAGCAGCAGTCGTGACCATAGCTGCTCTCTGAGCCAGAGGGTGGGGGCAGAGTGCAAACTGTCCTGCATTTCCACAGCTGTTTCAACTGAGAGGGTTTAAATATGCTTTTGTCTGTTGCACCAAAGGAGGATGGCAGGAGAAAACCAGTCTCTCACAGCCTCTGCTCTCCCCCTCTGCATTCATCTCTGTCCATCATGAGGAACAGATAGCAAGAGAAACTGCAGGAGAGGATGCAGGAGAGGAACTGAGCAGATTGTCTGCTCTTGATCCCATAAATAATACACATATATGTATAGTTTCAGCTCATAACCCCTAAGTGTGATTAGGGTGAGAAACAGGGCAGGAAGGAGGGTGTTTTCATGTCTTGCACTGCTGCAAAACAGACCATGTTTCCTTGTGATCCTGCTAGAAATTCCTGGCTTTGACTTCAGCAAAAACAGGATCTCACTTTAGAAAGAGAATATCTACCTTCAAGAAGGATAAGGTTTCATGCTCCAGTGCTTGGTAAAAGGTCCTTCACCTGCTGTTCCCATTTCTTCACAGGAGTATGAGGAGGAAAAAAAAAGGTAATTAAAATTATCATCATTGCTTTTGCTCAAATACAGGAGATGGGAAAAAGCCTCATAGATTCAAAAGTATTTTTCTGCTTGCTTTAAAAGTAGATCTTGTTATATTAACCTCACTTTAATTATAAATTGCACCTATTCTGAGGGAAAGTGAGGGAAAGACAGCTGTAGAGTATCCCTGGATAAGTGTATTTTATCTGCTCTTTTTAAAGGCTGAAGAACAGCAATGGAAAGATGATCATATTTCCTTGGCAGCTCCATATCCTACATTTTTTTCAACTGCTTCAAGTTACTAGGACTATCACTAGTACTATCAAATTGAAATTCATGTGAAGGACCTGGTTTCTTTCCCCCTCTCTGCCCCCATATCTTCCATTCCCCTCCCCTTTCCCCTTCCCCTTTCTCCCCCCTTCTCTTTTTCTCCCCCTTCCCTCCTCCTCTCCCTGCTCCTCTCCTCCTCCACATACCTTTTTTTTCTTTCCCTTTTACTCTTTATCTTCTGCCCCCTCACCTCTTGCATATTCTATGTCCCACCTTTTCTCATAAGAAAACATGTTGGCTGGCAAGAATCTTCCTGAAGGACTAATTCAAGAATAAAGGATATTATTTATCTGGCCACAAGAAATTTTCTTTCATTCAATTTGAAATAATAAAACATAATTTGTACAACATAAATAATGTTAGCTTTCAGAAATCTATGAGAGAATGGCAGGGTGTCTTTGCTGAGCACAATCTAAAACCTCTTGTGTGAGCTGATCAAATTAAATAAAGCTCCTGTGCTGTCAAAGTTTGAAATCTACTGGTGTGCCAACATTCATTCTTCATCTCCATATTTAGCTTTGCAGGCAGACAAGGTCAGCTGTATCTGATTGATTCAGCTTCTGTCTTATAGCAATACCAGATGGTTGTTTCTCTAAGAAAAAGGGTGTTTTCTCCTATTTTCCTCCCACAGCAGAGCAGTTGATTTGGTCTCATTCCACCAGATGGCAAGCTTTAACCAAGGGAAAAAAAAGGTTATTTGCAACTATCCATTTACCTTAGGGGAGAGGGGGGAAGCGAGCTTGGCTTTGTGGTTATTTTAGTTGTTTTTTTTCTTTCTGTTTTACTATAAGAGGCTCACATCCATCTTCTGGCATGATTTGTAGTGTAAGAAAAATAAATCAATAGAACAACATTTGCTGTCAGCTGTTGAGTAACTGACAGGTGTCATCAAGGGAAGCAAAAAATGGTTTAGAATATATGATCCATCCCCAGATTTCACCTAACAGAGACAGAATCAGTGCTCCTAAACAAACAAATGGGTATAGTGATTCCAGTAAAAAATGAGATGATATTACTAAGCTCTCAGTGCTGCATAACCGACTCTGAGTTCCCAAACCCCACATTAATCCCTACCTTTGACTCTCAGGAAGGAGCTACTCTGCCCTGTATTTCTGCTATTACAACCTGCCCCTAATGCATGGACAATGCACAGAGCAGAGAACTCTGCTTGCTCTGTTCAAGCTACATTATCTCTTTGGTCCAGGGCAGCTTATGTCTCAGATCTCTTGGGAATGGAGTTAAAAGTCTGCTTGTATTAGTGCAGCAGACTTTATCTGCTGTGTTAAAGGTGCTAATTATCACTCCTTATGTTTTATGGACTGGCTGTTCCAGCTTCACAGTTGTGTCACCAGGTTTGGCTTGACATTGGTGACTCAGCCATGGAGCGTTACAATGATGTGTGAGGACCAACTCTCCCAAGTCCAAGCTCAGTAAACTGGCCTTGTGGATATGGAGATATCTGCTCTGTCTTCAGCAACAACAACTCCAGGGGACTCTGCAGCCTTTGGGTTAGAAAATCTGGCACAGGAAAAATCACAGTTGCAACTTCCTTCACTACTCTTCTACAGGTTTTTTTTTTGTTTGTGTTTTTTGTTTTTGCCAGCAGTTTTCTCCTCTCAAGGTCGTGGGTGCATCCCTTCTTGGTAACTGGGCTCCAGGTAAATAGAATGGTGGGAACCTTGGCAACCCCAGGGGTTGTTGTCCCCATCCCTGCAAACAGAAAAGTGGTACCCAGTTGTTCAAAAGGACAAATATGATTGGCTGGCATCATGAAAGTCTTCGAAGGGTAGAGGGGAAATAAAATCTATGTTTCAGCTGCTGACCTAATGACTGGAGAAAGAGTTCCCATTTTTTCCTGTAGGTTCTTTTCAAGTAAATTACTCTTCCACTGTAAACATCTTTATAAGTTTGAAAATAGCTTTACACCTGTTTCTTAGCTCGTTCTAAAGAATAAACTTCTAAAAAGTAAATCCATGCCATAGACATTTGTAAGATTATGCCAGATGAGCCTGAGGGAAATTTATGCCACAAGCACATTTATGTGACAGTTTGTAGAGTAGTCAAAACTTGTGAGCTTCAGTTCTGAAAACTGAAAATAAATACATACATTTTAGATATTTTTGCATTTCCTGGTTCATGGTTTTAATTTTTTTTCTCAACATCATGCGAAGTTGGAAGGCTTTGTTTTTCCAAAAATGGGAACTCATTCTTCTGTTCTGACTCCCAGACCTGAGGCTTCACAGAAGGCTCAGGATTGATTATACTATGACGATTGAAGAGCTGCAGCAGTGCAGACTGCAGTGAAATGGAACAGCTAAGGAGTACAGGTGGCAGGCTGTGGATGTCTGGCTCTGTATTTATGCTATGAGGACTTAGCTTGTGCTTCATTTCTCTCAGGGAGAGGATTATGGGCTTTGGAGTTTCGTACTGTGCCTGGAGTTTGTGTAGGTCTTAGATTTTTTTTTTTTCCTTTTGGATAAAACACCGCAGTTTCATGCAGTGCCTCTGCCAGAGCTCCAGGCATGCCTGGGGAAGCTCTGTGACTCGGGCATCCCTGACACACACATCTCCTCTCTCTGGAAACAAGCAATATCTCTCCAAAGCCATGTAGGTTTGACCAACAGCATGACCCATGTCACCTTGCTTTGCTGTCACTCCTCTTACTATCCACTTACTTTTCTGAATTAAGGGAGCTTTTGAAAGCATCACACCAAGGTGACAGAAGTGCACCCAGGTAGGAACTGTTCGGTGTTTCCAAAGGCAATTTGTCCTCTGAGAGATATGGGAACCCATTGCCCCTCCCCAGCTGTTCTCAGCAGAGCAGTAGTGTGCCAGGTTGGCATGCTGCTAAGTGTAAGGACAGCGAGGTTATTTTTGTGCTGGGCCTCCCTTCTCTGCTGCTACTAAAAAATGCCACTGCTTATTTTTTAAATTTCAGCTCTTGCTGGGGCTCTGTGAACTTCGCTTTGGTTTTCCCAGTGTGAGTTAATTTAGAGATCACTTGTTTTTGTGACAGAATGCAAGGGATGAGACCAATGTGATGACTTTGGAATAAGATCACAAAAATAAGGCCAAAATTGCCCAGAAAGAGAAGTATTTTTTCTTCATTGCATCCAGTAAGTTTGAATACTGTACTAAAGTGAAAGTGCCCCAAAACCTTGAATGTATTAATGTCTTTTACTTGGTTTTAATTTTACTATTGGTCTCCTATTTGAAACTCTGCTGAGTCTGATTTCACCTTTGGTTTTATAATTAAATTGTTGATATACAAACAGAAAAAAAATCAGATTCCCTTTTCATATTCATAATGACTCTGCAGTTCTGAAAGAACTTAACTGTAATAAACCAATGCAAATTAAAATTATTTTCTCTTCTGCTAAGAAAGTTCTGTATTAAAAGTCCAGGTAAATGTAAAGGATTGAATATCCACGTAAGACCTTTCCAAGGGTAGGACTGGATTTTGAAGTCATGCATGTTGGTTAAAAAAAGTGCTTTCAGTTCCTCTCTGAATGCCATTTTGCAGTCTGTAGGGTTTGTTTAAGTACTAATCTGTCAAACATGGAGAGAGCTGAGATCACTGGTCTAAGTAATTTGTGGAGTGGAGACAACCATTCTACCTTAAATAAATCTGAGCTTTCTTTGAAATAACTGCTTGAATCAGAAGTGCTGGGCTGGCAGGTGCCTGAAACCACATGTGATGTTTGATCTCAGATGTGTGGAAACCCGGCCAACAAAGCTATATAAAAGCTGTATCTGCAGTAGGGTCAGAAAGATTCCACTGCTGCAAATGAAGGTATGGTCAAGTTTTTGAGGAAAGTGCTAGGTGTACTTGCCTTGTGCTCAGTATTTTCTGGGATTCAGTTGGCAGTCAGGGTCCTGAAGTAGATGAACCTTTGGTATGAAATGTATGGCTTCTCTCATGTTATATGTTTGCAAGTGTTTTCTATGCTGTTATCTGTTGACAATATTCTGAAATTTCTTATTTTACTTACTGATATAAAAAACTTTTGCTACTGATGGCAGACTCCTAGTCAGTCTTTCTTCTTCAAATAAATATTGTTTTGTTGTTACTGTCTTGTTGTTACTGCCTCTCTCTGCCACTGCTAAAATAAATCAGAATCCCCATCTCAATGCCTGTAGAGACAGGAACATTTAATTTATAGCAATTTCCTTTTCTCTTCATGGTTTCTACTAAACAGAACATGCTGGGTCTCAACCTGCATTTGCATTTATGCTAAATAACAAGCAGAACAATCAATACAAGTCCCAGCTCATGCTGCCCACAGCTGAACAGCAGCAAAAAAGAAAACTGCCAAGGAAATCTTTCCCACCCAGCCAGCTTGTTTCTTGTTAATTTACTTTAACAGATGG
This sequence comes from Peucedramus taeniatus, assembly GCA_013400575.1. Lineage (NCBI taxonomy): Eukaryota > Metazoa > Chordata > Aves > Passeriformes > Fringillidae > Peucedramus > Peucedramus taeniatus. Next base: position 8,741 of record WBNO01026192.1, on the reverse strand, counting down.
CATTTAGCCATCAATTTATTTATCACTGTGGTCTTGGAGCACCTCCCAAGTGTTGTGGAGATGAAAAGAGGAGCTTGTCCTTAGATACCTTGAGAATCTTCCTCGTAAGGCAGTCCCAGATAGCCACTTCTCAGGGCAGGTCAGGACAGGTAGAGAGGGTGCCCAAAGAGATGAAGACAGGACCTCCCTTTACACAGGACTGATACTGGCAGGATACTGGCTTGCAGTAACCACTCCACTGGGGTGGTTGTTCAAGCACTCATGCCTGACAATTGCAGTCCTCCTTGGTGTGTGTGCTTGCTCTCCAGCTCAGGGACCAAGCCAGCGGACCCAAGGTTACGGGATACAGGGGTGATCTTAGGGCTGGAAGGCTGCTGACACTGCCTTTTGCCGTGACCATTCCAGCCCCTGAGTGACATCCCCTCTGTCCTGCCACCCACCTGCTGAGCTGCTGCTTGTGTGGCTGAAGGCCCTGCTAGGTGTCTGTGCAGTCCTCTTCACAGAACACACGTGCGAAGGCATTTGCAGCTTTTGCCTTGGGACCCATGCTGAACTTAAAACAAGCAGAAGAGCATCTCTGTGATCCTGCAGATAGCAGCCATATCCTGCAGAGCCACAGAGACTGACTGAATTGACAGGATTAATGTGACTCCAGGGGGTGTCCCTGCAGCTAATCAGAAGATGCTGGTCCTAATGAATGAAGCACAGTGGAGACAACTGGTATGCTAAAGGCAGTGAATGTCTCCTTTATTGTAGTTAGAGTGCTAGTGATTAACACATTACTCTGTGGGATGAAGCTAACTCTCAAGCTAATTCTTGAGTTGAAGCAGGAACAGCTCATAAAATGTCAGCTGCAAATGTAATGGCAATCACTACTCCGGACACCTGTATTTTTTGATCAAGGGTCATGCTGTAATTGATGCAGGTTTTGGGGACTATGGCTCCAGCTCCTGCCTCTCTCCCATGCAGCTTCTACTCAGACCCTGATCCATGTCTCAGAAACAAGTAGGTTCAACAGAAATAAGACGAATTAATCATTTTCCCTCCATAAAGTGATGCTTATAATCCTGGCTGTGATTTCCTGTTATGTCTTCCCTTCTGCAGAGAACTTTATTCCCTACTGAGATGAAATAAAACGAACCAAACCATTGTCAAACCAATTCAAAGTGCTCTGCTCTTTTGAGCAGAGTGATCAGTTCTATAGCCTACTTTGCTTGTTAACTCCTCAAACTACTGAAGAAACAGATGCAGGAAAAATGATAGTGTGTTTAATGCTATATATTAAATTTAAGTGATGTGTTGGTAACACAACATTGTGTGCAATACACCTTTCTGTCCTGGCAAATGCCCCACCTTAGAATAAATCCAAACCTCTGTGTACCTGCAAATTATTGGCCAGCATCCAAATGAGCTATTGAATAAACATGCATGAAACATCACACAAAAGACACACAAAAAATAGCAGCTGTGAAGAATGGGCCCTCAGTCTCTATTCAGTCACACAGATAGACCAGCTGGTTAAACCAACGCCAATTACACTAAAGGTGCAGCACAGCTTCCCAGAAGGCATCAGCTTGGGGTTCTCTGGTCTAACGACACAAAGTGTTTATGGGTATGTTTGGGACAGAGTTCCTCATAACACACCTTGATGAAGTGGATAGCCAACCAGCCAGGGCCCTTGGTCAAACAGCAATCTCATGGTGGCTGAGTTATTTATGTATGTAAGACCAGTAAGAGTTGTTTATTTTGCATGTAAAGGCTTTTCTTTTTTTTTTTAAATAATAAATTGTCACTTACAGAGCTGTCTTAGCAGCTCCCATTCATCTTTCCCCCCAAATCCTGTAAGTCCGTGAAAGAATAAAAAAAATCTGTATTTACATTTAACTTTTGAAAAAGGCTAAATATGATAATGATCAAGAATGCATTTTTAACCAGGAATAAAATGTTATTATTCATCCTGTCCTTAGCAAAACCTACTTTTTTCCTGTCTTGTATTTCTAGGGGTTCTTTATCTGTTTTATGCTAATTAGTTCCTAACTTCTACTTTCTCTTTTTCCTTCTCTCCTATGTAATTAATATGGTGGATGTTGTCTTTTGTCTTATGGTTACAATGAACAAGGCTCCCCTGAAAACAATGTTTCTTTTAAAACCTTTTTAATTGAAATGGCATGAATTCAAAGATTGTCAGGCAGTTTTAGTAATTTTGTCACATGAATGTTGCTTTGGAGACTCTTCCCACAAAGCACATTTAAAAACCCCAAACTAGCTTTTTGCTTAGGCAGCAACTGTTGTGCAAAGGAAAATAAAATAAGGCGAGGCGTTAAAGAATAATTAAATATTTTCTAAATTTTGGCAGTTGCACATAGAAAGTTGCATTCAAGTGTGGATGCACTCTAATTTATACAAATATTCTTCCTCTAAGGCAGAAAATAAGCCTGAGATATAGACTGTTTTTAAAGATTGGTGCTAGGTTCCTGTCCATGGTGTATTTCCATATAAAGTTTCCATAACTTCTCTTCCCCATGCAATGAAATCCTTCTCCTCAGCAAGTGGGCTCTAGATATTTTGCTCCTGCAGGTCAGAGCACTATCCTAGTTACGAAGATGAGGAGGTGCTGGGGTGAGCAACCTCTCCAACCACACTGAAGCTGGATTACTCATCCATGTGGGAAGAAAACCACAGGCTGGGGAGGAGGACAGCAGGGAAATGTCAACCAGAGCTCAGCCAAGAGGGGGTGGACACTGATTGGTTGCTCTCCTACTTTGTTGTGGCTCCAGTGAATGCTCACCCACCTCATTTCAACTGAAATTTCTGTGGCTTTGCTTATTTGTTCTCAAAGGTTGCTCCTGCTTCTGTGGTGTTTTCACTTTGTTCATAGAGCCTTCTACCTGTGCATGTGTAGTGCACTGCACTGCTGAGGACCTGTGGGGCGTGACGTTCATGCAGAGCATGGCTGTCGCTCCACAAAGTACATTAACAATTGTTAAGTTTTCACTGAGAGACAAATCTGAGCAGGTTGCAGTAAGATGTTTAACAACAGCTTGTAGTAGATGCTTTGATTTTTTTTTTCTCTAGTACTCCATAAACAGCTCAAAAACTAATTTAGGCACCTTCTGCTTTAAGTGTTACCTAGCGCAGGGTGCTGGCTGCAGAGCGGAGTACCAAACACAAGAGGTGAAATGCTGCAGTATGTTTCTCTATACTTAATGCTGCTAAAGCAGATGGGATTTGTTGTGAAAGAGGCCAGGGTGAATCTCCTCAAACTGAGCTGTAGGCCATAACTGCAGAGTTTCCCTGATGCTAAAGTGTCTGATTTCAGGTAATGAAGTACTGCCTCTGCCAAAAGCGCCAACAACTGCCCCAGTCTGCTTCATTTCCCCTTTCCAGAATTCAGGCTGGCAATGTGTAAATCTCTTGGGTCCTGGTGCTGATACCTTTGTAATAGAAGAATAACAGAGGGCAGTACTAAATCAAGGCCTTAGTCCAGTCATTATCACAGTTACTCACATTCTGAAAGAGTATAGCATCATGAATATCTATAGTGATTTTTATCACAGAAAAAGCCACAGAATTTTTCAACTGCAGAGAGGCTTTGTAGCAAGTCTAAGATCTGCTCCAGACTTGTTTTACTGCAGACACGCTCTGCAGACTTAACTTCATTTGATTCACTAATAGTCATGCCAGTTATAAAGTGGAGGCATTTCATTACAGTGCCTGCAGCTTGAGAGTCTTGATTCAAAGCCCACCAAAGTCAAAGGATGCTTTAAAGCTGAATGAAAGAAATTTGAAAAACAGCAAGGATCCCAAAGTAAGCTGTGACTACAGAATCAAGGTTAGAAGAGACCTCTAAGTTTATCCAGTCCAACTGTTCACCTTGCACTGCCACTGTAAACCCTGAACCACTAAACCGCATCACCCAGCACCAGATCCAGATGCCTCTTAAACACCTCCAGGCATGGGGACTCCATCACCTCCCTGGGCAGCTATTCCAATATCTATACATTTCCCAAAATGAGAAAAAAATTCTGTAAAACAGTGCTTAAGGTTTTGAACTGTGCTTCAAATAATTTCTATTTAATGGGCTTCTCCTTCCTTGACATAATTTTTTTTTATTATAATATTTGTTCCTTGATCTGATATACCTTTAATTAATTAAATTAAGGCTAATTAAATAAAGGTTAATACCTTTAATTTATTAAATAGCGAGAGTGCTCACAAATATTCTGCACTGGGTATTGGTGGATTTCTTGCAATTCTGGAAATTTAGGAATCGAAAATTTAATTTCATGTATATTCTAACTGAGTTACGCTTACTCTGCAATGGAACGCAATGCTTATTTGCCTTCTATTCTATTTTATGTTTTATGTTTTCTCCAGGTTATCATGTTTCAGTAATATAATATGATCATACAGCAGATTAAAATGCATCGTGAAACTCTTGTACTTTGCTTTTTTGAACAGATGGCCAGGATGTGGGTTAGTGTTTATCAGTGCAAACCCAATAAAACCAGTGGGAAAAGAACATTTTATAGAAACGCTTTCTAAATATCTCAGAACTGTGAGATGTGATAAGGCTGGACACTGTTCTTGGTTACCCTCACCTGCTATAAGCATTTATACTTGAGGAAAGGGGATGCAGGATTTCTGCAGGATGCTGCCATTCTGACTGGGTAGAATGTTTACTCTCTGCTTCTTTTAAAGACAGTGGCCCAACCACAAGGTGGCATGAAGTAGACTAGTTTTGACAGCAAAATACTGTGATTCTTGTTAATTTTCCAAATCTTTCTCTTTCCTTATAAATGGGATAACAATGGCATAATAACGCATAAAATGCCACATTATGGGAGTGGAAAGTCTTAATTATGACCTCTGCACATGGAGCATTGATCCATAACTAGGAGAAGTAGGTGTGTGCAGAGTTGGGTGGTGTAACTCTGAAAAGATTGGTTTTACCCCAGAGATTGGTGTGGCTCCCCATAATGCTACAGTTGCTCCTTAATGGGCAGCTTTTGTAAAAATGGGACTGATCAGCATTCCTTTTGCCCACTGAAGGAGCTGTGGGAGAAGAATCTTCATGGTTTTCCACATTAGAGATCTCCTCTGTATTTTTCTAGTCTGTCTGACTACTGTGATATCCTCAACATTTCTGCAGTACTACTAATGCTCGTGACATTTATTGAATTATGTATTGAGTTATTGCTAATCAGATGGAGGCATAGAATTCATCAAATTACCTGAGTTTCTTTAAAAAGTGATGGTAATTGTTAATGCAACAGCAATTAAGGAACCACTGTATCTTGGACTCACCCTTGAAGAACCTCTTTTAATGTTGGAAGCCAGGACATCAACTTAACTGAAGTTATTTTGTCATATTTTACCTATGAGTTATTTATGTCAAGTAAGTTCCTGCTGATTATTTAAGAAGTTGGAATTCTTATGATGCCTCTTTAAACAAGCTTTCTCTTGGGCTTACAAAATTAAAGCTTATACTTTGATTTTTTCAATACAATTCTGCACAGTTCCAAAAAGCTGGAAAGACTTTTGTATCTAGTACCTCTTTACTCTGTGAGCTGATCTAGCTGTGCTCTCTGGATGGGGAAGGGGAACTTGGAAAATCTGGAGCCAAGTCTGTAAACCATCACCATATATTTAGCTAGTGTACTCTTATGGGAGTGGAAGGAAATGCTTGATGAAGCTAAATTTGTTCAATTTAATTTGAAAGATTTCATGTTTGTACAAGTTATCTGCATTTTCCATGTTCTGGGAGTAGTTCTGCTATCTTTCAGACCTAAAGCCTTAGCAATTGTGCTGTGTTTGAGTCCTGTAACTTAAATAATGGCAGAGATACTGTGAATTATCACCTGTTTTGCAAGGATTGCAGTTAGCTATTTTTAATAGAAAAATAATGTAAAATTTAGTCTATATTTGTAACACTATATTTTAGATAGTCTGTTTCATTGTCGTTTGGGCATTTTGGATGTGGTAGTTACTGTGCCCTAGTTCCTTGCAGTGTCAAGACATGTACTTAGCATGAGTGAGCCATCAACTTTCACATCAGATCATGAACTTATTTTTTTCAATACTGCCAAGGCTGAGACAAAAGTTCAGTGATTTACATTGAGTCTGGTATCAATAGTGCTGTTTTTTTTCAGAGATGTGTCTCTTTCTGTATCTCTTTTTGAAAGTGGGAGCATGAAGAAGTTGTGCTCTGCTTGATTTCATCAAAACAGCATTTGATTGAGGATTGGACCTCACACTGTTTTGATAGGTGTCACTGCAGCTGAGACAATCTGGCTTTGGAGGGATCAGAGCTGTGAAATTAGATTCTGCCTATTGACTGAGATTGTTCTGAATGCTACCAACATCATCAAGATAAATGAATTCTCTAACCTGTGAAAAAAGGGAACTAGCATTGCTCTCAAATTTTTAATAATTATTGATTTCCAGTTTCCAATATTCATATCATTGACTTACAGGATGGATTGTAAAGGAGGAAGAAACATTTAAAAAGAGACTCCCCTCAAAGTAATGAAGAGCAACTAAGAACTGCAGAAGTCTTAGACTATAACTTCCTACCTATTCTCTCTACAAGAAAGATCTGAAATTATGAAAAGTATATATTATGTACCACAATATTGTGGTACAGCTTGACTGAGACTTTGAAGCATTCCTTTTCATTTAGAAGTTGAATGAAATTATAAGGATTAATGTAGCTTCAGATGTAGTTAACCTGATGCTGTTTTATAAACATCCTCAGGATATCTTCTCTGTGATCCATTAATCTCTGGATTGGAATTAAATGATGTTTGGGCTTGTAATAAAAACAAAAAATTTTAATCTCAGTTTTATGTCAAGATGATTTTAAGCAGACAATGATTACACTGTGTCCTGGTACATGAGCTGTAAGAGCACGGGTTGGAATGTTCTGAGAAAAAAATGGAGTGGTATACTCAACAAAATGGGATAATTGCAATACAGTGAAATAAGCTCCCTGTAAAATCAGAACTACATTCAGTCAGGCAAAGTAAGCAACGACATCTTCATAGAAAACACTCATATCTGAACTGATGTTGGAAAGCTGAGTATCTATATCCCATTTCCTGAACCAGGCTGTTGCAGTGAAGCAGCATTGCAGAAGCATGTCCTTGGTGCAGCATTCAAGTTCTTACATCTGTGCTAGAGCAAGACAAGTCCCATTACAATTTTTTTTCCTGCTAGACCATTTCACTTTCTTGAAATTTTGGATGAATATCTAGGAGCAGAGCATTAGGAAAAGATGTGCTGTTCACACTTGCGTCTCCACAGATCTGGGTTTGCAATAACCAATGGGAACTTTAAAAACATACTTTCTCATGTAGTCTGTTCATGCAAGAAATGACAGATGGGCTTGGTTGCCAAGAGGAAAAACAGAGAATTGTGAGGAAACGCATGCAGAGAGGTCAGGCTTACTACGATGTATGGCAGGCGTGTTGGGACCAGTACCTCTGGAGAGGAGATCTGGAGTCCTGTAGTGAAAGGAGAAAGAGGCCATCATGAATGGGCATTTATTGACCCCAAAGTCAGAAGCAGGAGTTATGAAGGTGATGAACTAAGCTGGGACTTCCCCTGCTCACAACAGAGCATGCTGGAATCAACTCTGCTTGTCACCACAACTGGTGGCAAAGAGAGGCCTCTGGAGACAACAAGGATGAGAAAGAGAAAGATACTGCTGCTTGAGAGCCTAATTTGAGGACTCGTGAAATGTGTTTTTCACAACACTAGAAAAGAAAAACTTTTGTGCTAAAATATGCTAAACAAAAATGAAAGATCGATTGTAGTTTGTATGTGTAGTAAGAAATCATATATATCAGTTTGGTATCACAGTGCCATGCCTGACTAGCACAAACTTATTAGAGTCAGAGAGTTTAGGCATTCTTTGCTTCTTCTCTGCTCCCTGATGCAAAGCAGCACCTCCACATCATGATAAGTCCTACTGCTCAACTGGCCACCAGGTCCTGAGGGAAGTGATGCCTGGTTCATCAACACAGTGGTATTTCCCTTGAAAATTTCCAAACTTAAGTCATGCTGCAATTTTTTGGCAAAGTACTATTTGCTAATGCATTGAACTCTGGAAGAAAAAAGCAGGCTTTTCCTACAAGCAGCTCACTGTCTGTGGAGCTCTTTTGGAAAATTGCCTTGATGAAGGGGGTAAAAATCTGGCTCAGTCCTCTCTGTCATTGATGCAAAAAGGAAATTTCTTTCATGTACCTGGTTGTTACAGAGACCAATGACAAATGTTGTGCTTATTCAGATGTCCTGGGTTAGATCTTTTCAACTGTGCACAGCTCTGTTCTGTCTCCCCTGAATCTGATGAACTGCAGTGATAACACACCTCATTTCTTCCTTGTTGGTCCGAGGCTGAAAGGTTAAGCAGGGCTAAATGCATAATGAGCCCCATGACCTAATGGCAGCTT